>JAGWCC010000690.1:0-220928 GCA_022651775.1 Drusus annulatus
TGAACGTCCCGCGCTACTGTTATAATCTCTCTTCCCCGACGAACTTACTGAGCGACTAGCCAAGTAGAGTACGACGTACGGAAACGGTTGTCTTCCACACACCTATGTGTATATGCATTCGCTATCTCACATTATTTCGGTTGAAGAGCTCCCGTTTTCCCGTGACAGCTTGTCTGTCAAACGACTGTTTGTGTGATACTGAATGCAGTATATCTCAGGTATGTCTCTCGGACTCAGTTAAGTACATCCACGCGCGTTGTTTCAGTAACGTATCTACATTATTTAATTCATCTAAGATTTTTGTACTGTTTTTTTTTTATGTATTTGTTTGATCTATAACGATGTATGTTTGTTTATCACTCTGTATTGTATATTTATTGTAACCGTGGAGTGAGAATATATTTGGAGAGAGCTAAATATTTTTACCCAACCTATACAAATTTAGGACAAATCACTTTCTCCGGGTTTTCACGTCGTAAACCGTGAGAGAGAAAGAGTCAAGACAAGTTCTCACATAATATCGCACCACTTTTCGGTATGTACGCATGTTTTCGGTCTCCCACGTCTCTGGCGACTCCGCCCACTACGTTTTGTTTTGCGATATAACTCAACGGTTTTTGAGGTTATATTTTTGTTGATAACAATACTGTGAGAAAGTGGTAATACAAATAAACGCTACATTATGTCGACATGTGCTATGAATAGATGTATAAATACCTTAGCCCTAGCCCTAGTCACGCCCGAATCAGGGTAAAATCAGCAATGCTGACTACACAACCTATATTATTGCTCTGAGGTCGCTGTAGTGTCATTTTAAAAGTGCAAGTCAATTTTTAGACAGACGAACTATAGGTAGGCACTTTGCGGAGGAAAAACCATAATTTACACGAAGGTTAAAAATTCAGGCTTTGTAAAAATGATGCAATCAATAAAAAGGAAAGGAAGATAATACATGGAAACTGTATTCTAATTTTGAAGTGTGGCTTAGATACGCAATAGCATTATTCACAACGCAATGAATCACAGACTTCGAAGGAAGAAAACCTTCAATATATGATAATGAAAATGTAGATCATGTTACTTCGACACAGGTCATAGAACTCGAGATCGCAGTAGAAAGAATGTATCAAAGTTTCAAAGTGATTAATTCTTGTAATTTGGACCAATTTGATAAGTTAACGGAGTAACTGCCGCCTTGCTCCGGATATGGAAATATGGCTTATTCTGTTTGAATGTCAAGGACATGCGAGCGAATGTTGGTGTGGTGTATTGAGAAAGTTCCGCGTTTAGTTTTGGACAGAGGTCCTTAAGTCGTTAGACCAACGTCATTATCTCCCAACCTTCCTGTTTCCCATCTCTCTTTCTTCAGCCTTGCAACATTCCCTGAAGTGGTTTATTTATTTATTATTACATGGTGACAAACAATTTTTAAGAAAATAACATAATAGTAAGTACATTAATATAATAATTGTAAATATTTTAAAATGTGTACAGGTGCTACTATTTACTGATTGTTTGCAGGGTCGAGTGGTAAGACACTCGACTACATTACTATCCAGGGGTTACGGGCTTACACCTGGCGTGGGCAAATTTATTTTTATTTAATTAATATGTGTCATAACCTCGGAGTAAGAATATCTATGGAGAGAGAGCTAATTTTTTTTACCCAAACAAATTTGCGATAAATTACTTTCTCCAAGTTTTTAAGTTGTATACCGTGAGAGAGAAAGAGACAAAAAAAGATTGGCAAAATTTACACCGTTTCAAAGTATTGTAACCATGTTCTTTGACTCGTGCGTCTCCCGGGACTCCGCCCACACGCTTTGATGTGCAACTAAACTGAACATAACTCAACGGTTTTTTAGGTAATATGGTGTGTTTATTTTTATAAGAATACTGTGAAAAAGTGGTTATACGAATAAACAAAAACATTGTGTCGACATGTGCTATGAATGGATGTATAAATACCGTAACCCTAGTCTTAGCCACGCCCAGGTTCAACCGAGTCAGTAAAACCTAGTAAGAACTGACTACAGAGCGATCTACAGCGTTACCTCTTGTTTAGTATTGCTCTAAGGTCATAACACATTTAATTCATATAAAATAATATATAATATATTTGCGCCACGTTCCAGAGTGGTAGATACTCTTAGTATCGCCCTGGTGAAAGACCACCATTCAGAATCGAAACTTTGCTTGAAATGGCTTTAGCCCTGTTTGGTGTCCAGATCTGAATAGCCAGATACTTCCTAACCTTCCTCTTCTCCATCTCTTTCCCCTATCTACTATCTTCAGCCTCACAACATACCCCAATTGGGAATGCCATAGTCCTACGGGCTCTAGACCGTTGGGAGCAGTTGGGACTCTTGTGCGGTATTTACTATAAAAAAAACCACAACGTTTCCTGAATTACTGATGCCACAGCCCTGGCTACTAAAGGGGTTGAACCTAAAAACGCCTTCCACTGCTCCTCGCATGATAATTGATAACCTCATCTCATCCATGGGCACCCTCTGTGTTTTTTTCTCAAACTTTCTCGCATGATTTATGATAACGATCACGATTTTAGACAGTTTCAATTTGTATCCATATTATATATTATTTTCTCCTTGCTAGTTAGTCTTATTAGCTTAGTTAATTTAGTATGAAGCGCACTTGAGGCGAAATATCACAAAACTGCGCTACATAACTTCACTGTTTTTATTGTAAGGACGAACATCGATGATATCAGAATTTCCATGAACCATTTGTTTTGAATGGCCCCATTTGGTGAATTCTTAACAGCTCCTACAGCAAAAGCCGGCAGTTCTCTCAGTTGTCCCAAAAAACGTCTTCTATCCTCCTTTCATGATCGATCATATCTCATCTCATCCATGGGCACCCTCTGTGTTGTTTCCCCAACATGAACGCCATTCAATGATTCTTTATTTATAAACTAACGGACTATTGTTCGATTACAAAAGAAAATACATAACACGAAATGAGAAAAAAAGAGCAACAGAGAAAGAACAGTACATACATCATATTAAATGAAGCAATGACAAACATAGGACAATATATACAAAAGAAAGAACGTTCAAATCAAAGCCAAGGTCAAGTCAAAGTTTTGGTAGAGTCGTAAAGAATGACAAAAATCATTTAGACTGATACCAAAAATTTCATGACCATGGCTTGAGTTAATAAGTCTCGACATTCTGGACAGTGGAGAATCATACCCATAATTAGTAGAGCGATGATTGAGGAACAGCAATGCATTGTTTTTGAGTCTACGGCAAGGAATGTTGAGCTGGATGAGTTGCAACAGAAAAGACGAGTCAATTATACAATTAATAATTTTGAAAATGCAAATTAAATCAAAGTCTTTCCCACGCTTTTCTAATGAAGTAATTTTCAATGATTGTTCAAGTTCATTATATGAATAATCGCCTCTTTCTCGCCCTAATTTCCATGCAATTCCGATACTAAACTAATATCAATTTAATGATTTTGTAATTATTATTTTTTTCATTTATGGGAGGGGCTGAAGAGCAAACGACTGTTTTTTGTAAGACGATTTGTACAGAATCTATGTTGGTGACATAGGCAAAGACCTGTAATAGATTACGTCAAAGTTGTAACAAGTGATGGAGTAAATTGTAAGAAAGAAGGTTCACCGTGTTCCATCTTTTAATAGCTGGCCATCCTATATTCCTGCATTAGCTCTAGTTTTCTGTGTGTACCTACCTTCTGATTAAACTTTGACCAAGTCCTAACAAATCAGTGCTCCCTGATGTACCGGTTGCGCCAGGATAGGAGTGCTCCTGACTGAGTGGGTGCATTCGTATTGTATCACTAGAATACATAACGATAAGTTCGTTTATTTTGTTGAAGGTTTTGCAATAAATAAAATTGTAAAGGTAGAACTTTGTAATATAATTACTTTTTTTTGCTTTACCGCACCTTTTATTTTTTATGTAAATTCCTCACAACACTCCCAACTTCCCGGAGTCAGTGAGTCTATGGCATCCCCGACAGGGGTTTGCGGTGTGGCTGAAGTTCGAAAGCACCTGGCTTTTTGGATCTTGTCACTAAACACGGCTAAAGTCGTTTCAATCAACGTTGCACTTCTTTTTCTCTTTAATACTACCAGACGGCTAATTTTTATATGTTTTTTTTGTGGAATATTATCTCAATGACGCTTAGCAAGATTGGAAAATGACAAAAAAAACCTAAATATATTTGGTCATGTTACCGTGTTTTGTGTAAATATATTGCTGTACGAGCAGTGCTATATCATAAACCCCTGAACGGTGTAATATTAATACATGACATCCTGGCGGAAATTGGATTTTATGTCCCTGATAATTTCACGCGAGGCCGCCAACACAGGCTTCTGTGAACCATTTTTTGTGTTCTTTGTAATTTTAATTGTTTTAAAACTGTTTCTTTGCAAAATAAAATATCAGTTGACAGTGTTGTGTTTTCGTTTTTGTTTTATTTGATTTTTTGTTACAAAAAATCAAATGAAAATATAATATATTAATATAATATAATATGTTTTTGTTCGTTTTAAATAGGAAAGAAAAGATTTAAAAAAAAAACATTAAATAAAAAGAAAGAAACATATTATAAAGCACAAAGAAAATAAAATAACAAAATAAGGAAAAACAATATAGACATAACAAAAAATCCCACATAGGTAACAGCCAGTGCGTGGTTATACCAATATAAATCAACAGTAGGCTCTCTATAGCATAATTAAAATATAGTTTATTTACTTTCCTAAATGTTTATCATTAAAAAAAGGACTATTTTTATCACGCGGGTTCTTAGTAATAGACATAGTAATTAACTTAACGGTGTCAACGGAAAGCATTACCAAAAACAAGTTAACTATTGGTAAAACACCTAATTAAAACGTCAGTCAAAATGTCAGGTTTTACGACTTTCCCGATAGCGCGTCTTTCTATTGTTCTTTCCCGTTTCCCGGCCAAGAAAATGTCCTCCTTTCCCGCCAAAAGGCGCCGAAACAAAAATGGCCGATAAGCCGGGTCTGTTTGCTAATTCGCTGACCAGATAGCGGCAATATCGCGAACTGGCAATCGGCATTGAAGAATTGGAGGCGAGATACTGCGTTCTTTAATACGTACGTACGTACTTGGCGCTTTGCTACGGTATAAAACATGTCCCCGAGCCGCAAAATGCATCACTCCGCATGGAACTAGATACGAGAAACGTCAAGGAGTCGGAACTCTCGCAGAATAACGACATCCTTTGCGATATCCGACGATAAAATATTATCAGTTTGATTTTAAAACGTTTCGTTTCGCGGTCAAAGTGTGTTTACGTTTTTTTTGAGAAAGTTGTTTCGCGTTTCGCCGAGAGATGTCAGCAGTGATAGTTTTTCTCCTGATGGGATTTGTCGGTAGGGCCTTTCCCAGCCCTCTCCCGTTCCCTAATGTGGATTTTAACACCTTGGACGAGGTGGACTCGGGATTGTTGGATCTTTCGTATCTCGGAGACAAGATCTTCGGAGTGCCTTCGCTTACTTCTGGTGAGTTAAATAATTAAATAAAATTAAAATGATAACGAACTCAATTAAAAAAAAATCGTAGATATAAATTATTGAGGTGGGCGTTATTTTTTTTTGTTCAAATTCTAAACATGTTTCTTCCATGCTTACAGTTATTTATTTTTTTAGTATATTTTCATTATTGACCCTTAATTCAAAACTCTAAGAAAAGCAAAATTTGATAATTTTAAAGAAAAAGTTTTTTTTAAATTAAATTTTTAATTGTGTGCTTACATCTTGTATTCGGGTGGGAGGTATACTCAGTATCGCCCTGTTACGATAAATATATAATTATTCATATATTTTAGCATAATTTATGTAACACAATTTTCTTCAACAGTAATTTTTTTTATGTGTAAACATTTTCACGTTATTTAAATACTAGTTGTTACCAGTGAAAAATCACGGTATGTAACTTGACTGGTCAAGAAAAAATAACAGTTTGATCCACCCATGTCTGCTAAAATACATTATAGGTAGGTACTTTATTAGGTAGGTAAGGATTTGAAAAGTTTTTTTTTTAATTTGATAATTTCAATTAACATCAATTCCAATTTTGAAAAGTTAACACTCGTACTCACAAAGGTAATTTATAGTTAACTAACTATGTGTTATAACTCCATTTTCGTTTTTTCTCGCTATCGACTATTGTAGATACTTTTAGGTTGTTCAAATTTCACTATTATAATATGTTGATAGTGCTATTTTTATGGTAAGCACACCTCAAGTTCAAAAATGTGTGTTTCTACTCGTCCAACTGGAATCCAAATGGATTTACAATGCAATTAAATTAAAACGGTGCACGTTCCTCGATTTCACAAATATTCGCACAATCGAAAACATTTAGTATTTCCGAGGTAGATAAGGTGCCGTATCTCCTTTTACCGCTGGAGCGTGTCCTTTGCGGAGGAATGTTGGATATTTAGCCAATAACATTCTAAAATGGTGAAGTATTTCGCAATAATAAATATCCTGTTGCTGAATGTCAAACACACCCATGATTTGAATTAAATATCTCTGAAGTATGATTGACACTTAGATGAATTAAATAATGTAGATACGTTACTGAGACAACGCGCGTGACTGCGTGAAACTAAGCCAACGTGGCATACCTGAGATTTACTGCGTTTAGTCTCGCACAAACATTCGTTTGACAAACAAGCTGTCACCAGCTGCCACAAACGCATCGCTGTAAGCTCTTTTTTGAGATAAAATGCCTTCCTGTGCTTTTGACAAGTGTAAAAATCATTCGGGAACAAAAAACAATTCTCGTGGAGTTTCTTTTCATGCGAAGTACACATAAATCTCTTATTATTTCAATGAATACAATTATTCACAAACCAAATGGTAAGTGAGATAGCGAAAGCAGAAATACAAAAGTGTGTGGAAGACAACCTAGCGACAGTACACGAGTACGTCGCATGCTACTTCGCTCGTAAGTTCGTTATGGAAGAGAAGGCTTGTAACGCGGAGAATGTAACGCGGGACGTTCATATAGCTATCTCATTCATACACACATATTCTGCTTGGGATGGCTATCCTTTTCATGCGTTACGAGATATCAGAGCTTGCCAAATTTATCGTTCAATTTGTATGAATATGACGTGTCTTGTATTTTATGTCTATGTATTTACATAATACTTTTAGACTCCTAGGCTCTAGACAGGTTAATGAAACTGATTATCTCTTCGAGAAAGAAATTCGATTTCTGTTTGTGTTTGATCAATTTCACAAAAAGTAAGGGAAAATAGAGCTCACTTCGGCCACACGGACACGCCCACAAAATATTTTTATCGGTTTATATCTTTAGCGTAAAGAATGCTTTAATTTTGGTTATATGAGTTAACTGAGATCATTTTCTGAAAAGTCTTTGTTTCGCTTATTTATGATTTATACGCGGGTAAGGGTGGGTACCAAGGAGGGAGGGGGGGGGTGTTATTAGGTTTTGGATGACGTGATAAATGATAACTTTAAAAAAATACACTTTGATAAAAAATAATGCAACACAATGTAAAATCGTTTCAGAAGATTTTTCAGGCCTTGAGATTTAGGCAAATAATTATTTTGTGATAGGAAGGTAAAGAAACTGTCGTTTGATAGCAATTACGCCCGGTTAGTAGCTGAGTGGACAAATGCGTCGGATTCCCATCCGGGCGTCGTGGGTTCAATTCCTCTGCTGGCTAAGTCCTTCCGCTTCTTATGATGGCAGTAGGAGTTTTTCAAATATTGTCAGGTTATTCGTAACCCGGGAATGTTTGCATTTCTTTTTAAAAAATAAAACAAAAAATAGAAATGAGTTACTATGCCAACATCAGTTAGGTTAGATCGAGGGTGGTCGGGATTTAATCCTTTCATAGCCCGGTCCTTCATCATTCCACAGGCAACATTTTACGCTTATAATGATGATAAATGGAGGAATTTAAATATTGTCAGGTTATTCGTAACATGCGAGTTTTGTACGCACTAAAAAAATTAAGGGTGCATACCACGTAAAGAGTGGTAGATACTCATAGTATCGCCCTGGTGAAAGACCACCATTCACAATCGAAACGTTGCTTGAAATGGCTTTATAATAATAAATAGAAGCCGGATACTTCCTAACCTTCCTAATCTTCCCCATCTCCTTCTCCTCTCCGCTATCTTCAGCCTCACAACATACCCCAATTGGGGATGTCATAGTCCCACTGGCTCTAGACGGTTGGGACTCTAATGTAGTATTCACTATAAAAATATATGTATGAAGGAACGTACAAAATATATAACCTATAAACCAGCTCACTGACAAAAAAGTTTTAAGTACAACGCCATTAGGCAATTCAATTCTCTGCCCAGCACCATCAGAAACATACAAACCAAAAAGCTCCTTTAAAAGCAATATCATTACTCACCTTAAAACCAAGTTTAATATAGTTCTTAATATGTAGATTCTATATCTTCAAATTTGTCATTTACTTATATTATTTTTCTGATGTATGTACTATATTTTCGATATTAACATGCTACTATGAAGCTAAAAAAAACACTTTTGCAAATTTCCATCCCAATACAGGCTTACGCCTAGTGGGATGGGCAATTCACCAACAAATAATAAAAAAAATGTATGTTCATGTAAAATAAATAAATAAATAAACGTAAATATTGTCAGGTTATTCGTAACATGGAAGTGTTTTTGTTTTTAAAAATAGGTTAAAATTAAACAAGTTTTGTACGTAATGAAAACATTTAATGGAGCATACCAGGTAGAAAAATGGTTTGCGGACTTATTAAAATGGAATTAAACTGAAACTAATCTGAAGAAAGCTAGTTTATCAGGGCAATTGAAGTAGGGACCACTATCCAATGACGTTACATATATATATATATAGACACGTTGTAGCGCTCTCAAAGTGGCAAGCAATAATCACGCTAGTTGGTGTGATCGGTGTTTAAGCCGATTCAGTACTAAACGGTCAGGTGTCGCTTGAGGTCGTTTCAAGCAAGTATGGAACGCGTCCGAACTTCGGATCTGTTTCGTTCATATACATATATTCTATGAATAATAATAATTGGCTGATTTATATAGCGCCGTTTTCATGACAGAGATATCACCTCAAGGGTGCTTTATAGCATAATTAACATAATATCACAACTAAGACTTAATATTAAATTATGCTTAATACTTATAACTAGTGACTTACGACTAACATATTAAAATTAGCACATATTTATAATGGTTTTTACCCGTGCTGTCGGACCTTTGGTAGAAAAAAAGTGGAGTATGTAGTATTTAACTATATATATAAACTATGTATAGCACTAGGACTGAGTGGTCAAAACTCTAGTTAAGGAAATTGTATATCTGTGTCATACATGACCGATATTTGAATAATGAATTCACTGGTAACGTGTGTGTTTTGCTTGTCACATGTTGTGTAAATATTTTAAGGCTATAAAGTATCTATATATATGTAACGTCATTGCCACTATCCACATCAATAATAATAATAATAATATTTGGACGATTTGGATAGCGCCGTTTTTGTGAAAAATCACCTCAAGGGCGCTGTACAGATCTTACTTTCTATCATTACATATTAATTCCTAGTTTAAATAAGAAAATATACAGGAACATACTTACCTGTCAGGTCCCATCAGATAGACACAATTATTAACTTAAAATTATGATTATTATTTATTTATTTTTATTTATTTATTTATTGTTTTTTTTTTTTTTAATATTTTTTTTTTAATTTTTTTTTAATTTTTTTTTTTAATTATATATATATTTTTTTTTTTTTTCGATTTAGGGCATGGGAGTGAAATTAAAAGAATGGACTTTCTGAAATACAGCAAGATTTTCCTATTTCGATTGACCATTATTTGTTTGTGTCGTTTCCAGGTGACAGACTGGAGGCGTGGCACCCGTCTTCCGGGTCAAACCCGGATGAGATCGGGGAGTACGCCGAGGGAGACATCCTCTTCCCCCCATCAACTTCCCGGAACGGGCTCAAAGCCGAGTCGACGCGCTGGCCCCGAGGCATTGTGCCCTACGTCATCGAGGGGGGATACGGTGAGTTTACCATACACACCCCTATTTGCAGTGGCGTGCACTCCGTATAGGCAAATAAGCACTGCCTACCCTGCCGCAATCGCACAAAAACATGAATTATATTGGATTAAATAATATAAAATTATAGCAAAAAAAAAATACACGCAAATTCAGCTAATGGCACCGCCGCGAGCGCCCCATTGACCGTCCTACTATAACGTGTCAAAAGCAGTAACTACATATGCCCAAACTTATTTTTAGTTTTTTTTTTAATGAAGTTCTGGTTGATTCTGAAGAAAAAAGTGAACTCAATGCTCGCGCTGAGTTACCTAAAGCGACTAAAAGCTAAAAAGGTCCCAAGCTTGTGTCGCTTGAGTCAAGTCTATTCCCTAAGGGTAAATATCCAAAGGTCGCGGGTTCAAACCCGGCGTGCGCCAGTAAATTTTATTTAATAATATGTGTCATAACACATTTTAATTCTTGTAAAATAGTTTAAAAAAAAGTATATTTGCGGCACGTTTCAGAGTGGTAGATACTCTAAGTATCTCCCTAATGAAAGACCACCATTCAGAATCGAAACGTTGCTTGAAATGGCTTTAGCCGTGTTAAGTGACCAGATCTGAATACTACTACTTCACCTCCCCACTACCTTCAACCTCACAACATACCCCGTAATAGGGGAAGCCAAAGTCTCACTGGCTCTAGACGGTTCGGAGCAGTTGGGACTCAAAAATATACAAAGTGTGTGGTTTTATATATACAGAGAGAGAACACAATATAATATAAAATAAGAGAACAGTGAGAAAATAATAAAATAACATTTAAATTATAACAGAGAACAAAGAGACAGATAATATGAAATGAAAGAGGAAAAAAGTCAACTGAGAAGGTGATTAAAGAATAATAATAAATTTTATGAGTTTACAGGAAATATACCTAAATTGGACTACTGGACAAATTTAGCTGATTATTAAGAATATTACTATCAATTTTAATGGCTTTCTTTATCTCTAGTGCTTCTAGATGATTTGATCTGTTGCCATGATCATTTTTATATCCAGTAGTCCAATATTAGGTATATTTCCCGTAAACTCATAAAATTTTCCATTTTCCCTTATCACCCTCTCAGTTAAGGTTTTGCCTCTTTCATTTCATATTATCTGTCTCTTTGATATATTTCTCAAATATATTTCAGATGGCTGAAGGCCCACAAAAGTCTTCAGAATCAAACGAGAGTCAAAACAATCGATGCAGATAAAAGAACTGATCAAAACTGCATATTGAACTCATTTTTGACCAGTGTCACTCAAGCCCATTTGCCTTGGCAACGACGATTTTATGATTGTTACATGCTTTTAATGTTTTCAGCTGCCGAAGAGCGCGACAACATAATGAGGGCCATCGCCGACTACCACCGCAACACCTGCATTCGCTTCACCCCCTGGAAGGGAGAGGGCGACTACCTGACCATCGGCAACAAGAAGACCGGCTGTTGGTCGAGCGTAGGAAGAACTGGTAAATTAAATTTTAATACTTTTACCCAATCTATACAAATTGGCGATAAATCACTTTCTCAGGGGTTTTACGTCGTACACCACGAGAGAGAAAGAGACAACAAGCATAATTCACCGCTTCTATGTACTGTCACGATGATCTTAGGCTCCTGGGCCACCTCGGGACTCCGCCCACATTTTTTATTATGCCACTAAACTTGACACAACTAAACAGTTTTTTAGGTCATATGCTATATTTTTGTTGATAAAAATACTGTTAAAAAGTGGCCATACGAATAAACAAAAATATTATGTCGATATGTGATATAAATGGATGTATAAATACCGTAGCCTTACTCTTAGCCACGCACAGGTGCGCCGAGTCAGGTAAAAATCATCAAAAACTGGCTACACTGCCTTGGATAGATAACACTCTATATACTCTAAAATCGCACCACTTTTAGGCATGTAAGCATGTTTTCTATCTCCACCGACTTCGTTTTGTTATGCGACATACCTCAACGGTATTGAGGTTATATCCTATATTTTTGTTTATATCAATACTGCGAAAGAATCAATACCGTGGAGTAAGAATATATTTGGAGAGAGCTAAATATTTTTACCCAACCTATACAAATTTATGAAAAATCACTTTCTCCGGGTTTTCACGTCGTAAACCGTGAGAGAGAAAGAGTCAAGACAAGTTCTCACATTATATCGCACCACTTTTCAGTATGTAAGCATGTTTTCCGTCTCCCGCGTCTCTGGCGACTCCGCCCACTACGTTTTGTTGTGCGACATAACTCAACGATATTGAGGTTAAATCCTATATTTTTGTTTATATCAATACTGCGAAAGAGTGGTTATACAAATAAACGCTACATTAAGTCGACATGCGCTGTGAATGGATGTAAAATGTCCTCTGCTTCCAGGCGGCAAGCAGGACGTGAACCTGCAGAGGCCGGGATGCGTGTCCAACATTGGCGTGCCGGCGCACGAGCTGATGCACGCGCTGGGCTTCCTGCACGAGCAGAGCCGAGTGGAGCGGGACAACTTCGTGCGCATCAACCTGCAAAACATCAAGCCAGGTGAGACACATTGTAGCGCTCTCAAAGTGGCATTCAATAATCACGCTAGTTGGTGTGATCGGTGTTTAAGCCGATTTAGTACTAAACGGTCACGCGTCGCTTGAGGTCGTTTCAAGCAAGTATGGAACGCGGTCTGAATTTCGGATCTATTTAATTCATACACAAATATGCTATGAATGTCTATCTTTGTCATACATGACCGATATTTGAATGATGAATTCACTGGTAACGTGTGTGTTTTGCTTGACACATTTTGTGATAATATTCTATGTGTCTATATATGTAACTTCATTGGTTTTACCATAAAATTCATAATTCTTCAGTAGCTGGTTGGATTTAGAAAAAAAAGTTTAAAAAAATTATGTCGATGGGTCGAGCCTTCTCCTAAATAGTAAATATATTTCAGATGGCTGAAGGGCCACTGAAGTCTATAGAATCAAACGAGAGCTTTCGATGCAGAAAAAAACTGATCGAAACTGGAGATTTAACTCATTTTTTACCAAAGCGTCGCTTAACACGTTCGTTGACAGCCATGTGACCGGTATGCGCACAACGCGCCACGCGCTTTGTGCCGCCTCTTCGCTTCAAACCGATCTGAAACAGACGCAGCCATGTGGTATTGAGTCGTTTTATAGGGCACAGGGGAACCTTCACTTTTCGGTTTGAATTGATCCGTCATTCAAATGGCATTAATATGTACGAATTTCATTTAGCAATGAACGCGTTGAGTTTTTTTGCCTTTTAACACTATTTCGTTTTAAAAAAACTCTAATCAAGTAGGTATGTTAGCAAGAGACACGTTCCAATGCCATGTGTCTGTCTGTTTCAGGAGAGGAATACAACTTCAAGAAGGTGAATGACCAGTCCACCGTTAGCTTTGGAGTACCGTACGACTACGGTAGCTTGATGCACTATGGGGCGTACGCCTTCTCCGTCAACAGCAATCCCACCATTGTACCAAAGGTATTTATTACTATTTTTACTAAAAAGTCATTCGACCAAATACACCACAATTGAGCAATAGAACATTGCAAAGAAACCATTGCATTAAAATACAGCAAAATGGCTTTACATTACTATATTCTCCTAACCATGGCTTAGGTCAGGGGTCGGCCGGCACTGCAGTGCCTGGGAAGACTGAACATCATGAGGTAGGCGTTGTTGTACTGGACCCAAAGCCTTTCCATGCTACTCTTCTTAAAAATGGTCCAGAGCTCGCACGTGTATAGGGTAGTACAGAACGCCAGGAAGAGTGTCCTTTTCACTGGTGGACTACAGATCCAAAATCTTCTACTGAGCATGTTTGATTTTGCATTAAGTGCTCGCCTTTGCCTGTCAATGTCGTCGTCATCCATTAAAGCACCAAGCGCTGGTGATGATGTGCCCTAGATATTTTGTTTCTTCTACCACCCTTTGAATTTCACCGTTCAAGATAGCTGGAGGAATGTTTTTCGGACTCTGCCCGTATCTGATAACCATCAGTGCCGTTTTTAGCGGATTGTAAATCATGTTTGTTTCCTGAGCAAACTCTTTGCAGATATTCAAGACCATTTTGACCAACGCGAGTGTGGTCATGTGTGGACGGGCCAAAGAGTGGTAGAGAGTATGCCGTACGAGTCAAAGTTAGTTCGGTGGCTCTATCTCATAAACTGACGGGATTTGTGGATAATCATGAACGGAAAAAAACTCCATGAGATATGTTTTTACTCCCGAGTGATTTTTACACCTCTTAAGGCATTTTTTCTCAGAAAGGAGCCTACAGCGACGCGTTTGTGACAGCTGGTGACAGCTTGTCTCTCGAACGAATGTTTGTGTGATACTAAACGCAGTAAATCGCAGGTATATCTCTTAGACTCGGTTCAGTGCATTCACGCGCGTTGTCTCAGTAACGGATCTACATTATTTAATTCATCTAAGCTAGATAAGCAACATCTGCAATCAGGACAGGAAGTCAGATGAAACTCAGAAAGACCTTCAATCATCTGAATTGATTACTAAAATAAATTTGAGTTTATCTTAAAATATACTTTCAGAATTTATTTAAACAGAAAGTTTGATCCAAAAAACATTGAGGCTAGGAAAAGGTTCTTTACGAGCTCTTCGTTCAAAGTCTAAAGCAAGAAGACCGCCGGGAACTCTCTCGAGATCCCAGGCAGTTCCCGTATGATGCGTGGTAACTAGCGTTGGGAAAAACTTCAATGTTTTGCGAAAGCTTCACGAATTGCTAGTTCTTTAAAATGAACCCTTCGCAGTGAACACTTCAATTGAAGTCGAACTCGCATTAAAGAGATTTTAATTTATCCGGTTATTTGTACAGTTCTTTTTGAAACCGGTTCCTCGCCGAAAAAAACACGTCTTAGTCGGTAGGGATTTGAAAGTTAAAAGAACTGAAACTGGTTCCTCGCCAAAATCACGTTCCTTTAGATCGAAGTACTTTGAAGTCGAACTTCAATTGAAGTACTTCTTTATAGGCTTTGAAGTTCAACTTCACAACTGAACTGTTGCAAATTACAGTAGTTCTTTGTAATCTAACTTCCATTGAAGTATGTTCAGTGAAATGAAGTTAATGAAATGAGTAAACGCTTAAATGAACTACCATCTTCAATCGAAGTATTTGTTCAATGAACAATGAATGAAGTAGGAACTACTGCCAAAAGAAGTAGTTCTTTCAAAGCGGTCACAACGCTAGTGGTAACGCTCTTTAAAGTTGCCATTAGAGACGAAAAGATACTCTTTGAGTAAAAGTACTTGACGATGTTAATAAACGGGGCTAAAAGTTAATATTTACGAAATGGTGTTATTCTTTTAACAGCAAGCTGGAGCCACTATCGGCCAGAGGCTGGGACTCAGCCCGGGAGATGTGCGCAAGTTGAACGCGATGTACAAATGCAAAACTCCAACAAGCGGCGGTAGCACCAACAACAACAACAGTGTCAACAACGGTAACAAAAACCCAGAGTAAGTGATGTCGCAATTATTCCGAGGGGCTTCTAACGGCTTGAACATTTGGCTTTCGTTTTAATCGTAGGAACACACATCACCGCATGATAGAAATAATATGTCAAAAGATCGTTCATTTTGTGAAAAAAATATTTACTTAATTGTGATCAATTAAGCTATGTGATTTTGCTTAATTCATCCGAACAAACGTAGGTAGCGCAATCAGAGTTCACCCAAACACACCCTTGATTGTGTGTATTGGTACAAATGACAGACATATACACTTCCGACAGTGATGTCCTTGCGCAACGTAACCTAGACACGGTATTTTGTCTTATTTACGCTTATTTATTGAAGGTGATTGAGAAGTTTGAAACATGCTGTATGCTAGCAATGCATCTGTATTATTACCTTGGAGTAAGAATATATTATGGAGAGAGAGCTAAATATTTTTACCCAACTTATACAATTTTACGATAAATCACTTTCCTCCGGGTTTTTACGTCGTAAACCGTGAGAGAGAAAGAGATAAGACACGTTGTCACATAATATCGCACCACTTTTCGGTATGTAAGCATGTTTTCGGTCTCCCGCCCACCACGTTTTATTATGCGACATAACTCAACGGTTTTTGAGGTTATATCCCATATTCTTGTTGATAGTAATACTATGAAAACGTTGTTTTACAAACAAACGCTACATTAAGTCGACATGTGCTATGAATGGGTGTAAAACGGTGTTTCCATGGAAACCCTAGCCACGCCCGAGTCAGAAAAAAATCAGCAATCCTGACTACACTCTTTCGCAAAGCTAACCCTCCTGTATATTATTCCTTTGAGGTTATTATTGTGTTTGTGTCAACTCTCGCTGCGTTACATATGGTAGACTCGATTGTGATCAATCAAATTATTGCTTCATTCCAAACAACAAACTTCTTGCTTTCGTTTTTTTGTAGAAACATGGACCAACGCATGATGTATAGAAAACAATTTATCAAATTCAGTGTTATTCGAATTTACTTCATTTTGAACAATCAAGTTAATCAACAATGAATTAATTCATACATATCGAATATTTTTCTTTTATTTTAATTGTAGAGACATAGATCACTTGATAATTAATTTTAATATTAGCAATCATAAATCTATCTACTAAATTATGATCAATTCTTTTGACATTAAAGTGGTAATTTTTAAGAAACAATCATGTCTATTACGAAGGTTTCCAATCTGGTGGCTATTTGAAAATTTTAAATGATATAAAACTTGTCTTTGCTCTTGAAGAAGTCAATTTGTTTACAGTTATTTTGCAACAAGACTCGAGGATTCATAAAAATACTTTGCTTAGATGGTAGCAGTGACTAATTTGGTCAAACTATTCAATAGTATGATCGAGAATGCCGTAAAACTATCGACATACTTCAATGTCTAAAATGACAAATTGAAAACACGTACATTTTTTACTAAAACATCTACATAACCACTCAAATTAACAAAACCCATAGAGGTATATGAATAGAATTATCAAGCTTATACACGCGCTACTTCGAATCGTGTTCCATTTCGTTGTGGGTTGGTGCGGGGTGCGGGGACGGGACTATCGCGTTCGGCACGATTCGGCTAAGTTCGACTCGGTTCGCCACCGACACGAGGTTTGCGAACGCTGCCGAGTGTGCTGCCCTATGTGACGGTGCATGTAAGCATTTGTGTTTCGCAAGCTATTCTTGCTCGGTTTTTGCATACGATAAATATTGAATTAGTAAATCTAGATGTAGATGCACCCGGCTCCAATTAAGTTGGGCAACTTTGGGCATCTAATTTTATACATCTATGAAAAAACGAAACAATTTATCCATTGGTCCGAAGACTTTGCTTGTAAAGCAGGCATGGTGGTCAGGTCAGGAAGGATTCAATGAAATCTACACAAACATCACTAAACCTGGCTTTTTTAGTCTTTCTGTGTCTCTGACTTATTTTGGTCGAGTATTGACATTTGGAATGGTAAAAGATTCTTTTACGACCAATATCACTACTCTCCGATCCTAGCATCTTTTTTCTTTATTTATTCGGAATGCTAGTAACATACAGATTTTCTGACGAGATATCAATATATTTCGCTGCTACGCTAACAGCACCTTCAATTTTTAACAAATTTGAAATACGAATACATCTGAAAAATATATAAAGAAACTTGAGTTCCTCAAGAAAATATGTTCTTTTATAAAATTCTGTCGTATTAAATTTATGATAGCTTTCTAAACCTTGCTAACTTTTTTTTTTTTGCTATTTAAGGGAAATTAATATATAAAATATTAACCCCTTCCTTCACTTTAGCCAACGTTTTCATTCATTAACCCTTTGCATGCAGTGTCTTAAATCTGTGATTCTTAATTTAAAACCTCATTTTTTTATTCTCAGCATCATCGGCTCAATTTTAAACGGCCTCACACAAATTTTCGGATAAATCTGACAGTTGACAGTGCACCATAGACAATTACGATGGAAATCCATAGATTATTGACAATTAAGATGCCGTACACCCATGACACCGTAGACAAACAAGATGACATCCGTCCCAACTGTCATTCTGGACAAGAAATTGACACAGATTTTTTTTGCAAGACTATTTTTGAAAATTTCACAAACCTTTGTAATGGGCTGGTGACATGAACAAGAATTACAAATTATTTTTTAGGTTTTTGAGTATTTGAACATTGTAACCAATTTATTAATGCATACATTTTTTCAAGCGATTTAAGCAAAGTACAGCCTTATTTATGAAATTCAACCATCACGTGGTAGAAAAATTGAGACTGGTCTGTAGCCGAATGGTCTTACGTATCGGGTTCGCATCCAGACGTTGCAGATTCAATATTCTGCAAACCAACTCTTCCGTCATGGCACAAGCTATAAGTGTAGCGTTTTTGGTGAGAGTACGAGTATTCTTTAAAAAAATACACAAATTTTAAACAATGTATATCGCCTACAAATAATATTTATTGTTTTGGTTGTTCTATTTCATATTTCGCTGTGCTAGTTCAATACTATAAAAAGTCAACAAAAAAATACTTATGGGTATATTTTGATTCCTTATGTTATAAAGAATCAGAAAACACCAATAACTAAAAAAAAAAAAATACTTGTAATAGTGTTGAACTAGCACAGCGATCATTATTTGTCAAACCACAAAGTGATCACTTTTTAAATTTTATTTTATTTAATTTTCGACTACCTACTTTCAATATAGAGAACAAAACATTACGTTATATTATATTTAATTTAAAGGTTAAGTTGTCGCCCTTGTAATAAAGCGATAATTAAAAAAAAAACTTAGTTCGAATAATTCTGATATCAAAATAAATCACTGTGAATCAATGTTTGTGCATCTTACCAGCATCTCTTTTGTAAATTTAAGTGACAATGTTTTTAATTTTATGTTAAAATTATATTTATTGATGTGTGTTGTGTATTTAAAGTGTGAAACCAAAGCTTGTATTTTTATTATTATGTTAAAATTATGATTAAAATTAAATAGTGTTTTAAAAATGAAAAAATATTTTTATTAATTTCTACCTAATCACTATTCCTCATATGCATACATACGAGGCCTGTTCAAAAGGAATGGTGAATTTTGAATTTTCTCGGGCTGTGTACATTCGATTATCGATTATTATTGTTTGTTATGTTGGTACACATATGTTTATCATATGTTAGCATTATCAACCATTTTGGATTAGTGGTTTGTTTTTGACAACTGGAAAGGTTAGTCACGTTTTTGTGTGTTCTTCGATTTTTTTACTTTTGAAAAAAATGGATCAAAGAATAAAAAAGATAATTTGTTTTCCCACAACTCCAGGACGCTCATCGTCATTAACATCTTCTCGGCCTTCTGTAAAGCGCTTGTACCACTTATAAACACTTTTTTGAGACAAAGTAGACTCGCCGAATGCCACAGCCAACATTTTAAGTGCGTTGGAGCACTTTATTCCATTTTTAACGCAAAATTTAATACATATTCTTTGATCCATTTTTTTTCAAAAGTAAAAAAATCGAAGAACACACAAAAACGTGACTAACCCTTCCGGTTGTCAAAAACAAACCACTAATCCAAAATGGCTGATAATGCTAACATATAATATGTGTACCAACATAGCAAACACAAAAAAACTATAATCGAATGCACACAGCCCGCGAAAATTCAAAATTCACCTTTTCTTTTGAACAGGCCATGTACGAAAAAGGCATTTATTATAAATACCGCACAAGAGTTTCAACTGCTCCCGACTATCTGAGGACAGTGGCATCCCCAATTAGGGAATGTTGTGAGGCTGAAAGTATTGGAAATGGGAAGGTGATTTGGAAGAGAAAGGTGATGTGGAAGAGGAAGGTTATGAAATACCTGGTTATTCAGATCTGGTCACCAAACACGGCTAAAGCCATTTCAAGCAACGTTTCGATTCTGAATGGTGATCTTTCACCAGGGTGTTACTTAGATTATCTACCACTCTGCAACGTATCGAAATAATACATGAAAAATCATGGGCCTTTGATTTCTGAGGTGGAGATTTATATCTAGAAGAACAAAATGCAACAATTTTTTTGTCATATCTGGAAACATATCGTCGCCGGAAAGGCAAAAGGGCTGAAGCGCCTTTTTGGGAAGTTTACACCAGAGCACTTTAAAGTTTTTTGTTTGTTTCACAATAAAATTCACGAGTCTTCAGTACCTTATTGGATTTTCATTAAAAAAAAGTTAACTCAGGTAACTCAATGCTCTCACTGAGTTACCTGAAGCGACAAAAAGCTAAAAAACGTACCAAACTTGTGTCGCTCGAGTCGAGACTTCTCCGAATGGTAAATATATTTTAGATGGCTGTAGGGTCACAAAAGTTTTCAGAAACAAACGAGAGTCAGGATATTCGATGCAGAAGAAAAAAATGATCAAAACTGCATACTTAACTCATTTTCAACCAAAGTGTCGCTTAAGCTCTTTTGCCTTTCAAGCGACGATATATAATTCTACATGTTTTAGAAATAAAAATAAATATTTTTAAAAAAGTCAAACACTTAGTGACTGATATTATAATTTAAATAATAAGATATTCAGTTTTAAACCACTTTATTATTATATTTTTACTAGTTTCGGTTGGCTCCAACCCTTTTCAGGATGAGGCTTATAATATCGACTAACCTAAGTACACACATTCACATATTAGATTAAGAAAACGAAGAGGAAAACATCATATCAGAGGGAGAGAGAGAGAGCATCAGATAGGGGGAGGTGGAGGTGGAAGTTTTGGAGTGAAGGTCTGCTGATTTTTTCTAGGCTACAATCTACAGGTTGACGATTGCCCTGATGAGAGCTAACCTCCAATGCGAGAGGAGCACAGAAAATAAGAATTGGTAGGTTGTAACAGAAAGAGAGAAAGATAAAAGAAACTGATATAGTAAGATACACCTTTATAAAAATGTGCTTTTACAAATATTTAGATATGCACACGAAGTAACTAAATATATAAAAACGATCCTGTCAAAAGCCACATTTACTGCCATTTTTGCCAGCTTGTCCAGCTTTGGTATTTTTTTCTAAAGCGTACAATTTCCGAGGAAAAATATGTTTTATTCCTTTAGCAGTTTTTCCATGGAGCATCTTAACAACTTGTATGCTCGATCACAGATGTCAGTTTCCTCTGCAATAAAACAACCATATATTAGTATTTTTTAAATAAAATTCCAATATGATATTAATTAAAATAATTTATAAAAATAAAAATAAAAAACAGAAAAAAAAGGTTTTTGGTGTGACCGAGAATCGAACTCGGAATCCTCCGCTTGCCGGACGGACGCTATAAAACCCTCTATTAAATAAAAAATCACTAACATTGTTTCAATTGATTTTTCCCTAATGTTTGTTTGCGAAGATTCAATCCGAACAAAATTGCAAACTTACGTTACTGACCCAGAGAATACAACCGAATCCTAACGGTATGAAATGGTAAATGGTATCTCTTATTGGGGCGCGGTGTTAGGCTGAATATAATGGGGAGGGGAAGGAAGATGGGGAAGAGGTAGGTTCGTAAGTACTGGGATTTCAGATCTGTTCACCAAAAATGGCTAAAGCCATTTTGAGAAGCTTTTCCATTCTGAATGGTGGTCTACCACTCTGGAACGTGCAGCAAATACACTATACATTATTTTATATAAATCAAATGTGTTTAAGACAAATATTAATTGAATTAAATTTATTTGCGCACGCCGGGTTTGAACCCGCGACCTCTGGATTCATAGTTTAGCGTCTTACCACTCGACTACGGAGGCTGTCTACCTAATCTATCCTCCATAACCTGAAAAATTGTGAAATTCTTCTACTTCTATGATTTATAAGCAGAGTAGAACATTCAAAGAGACCCACGTAATTATTATTTATTACTGTAAAGATATCGTCGTTAAGAAGGCAAAGGGCTTAAGCGACACTTCGGTCAAAAATGAGTCAAATATGCAGTTTTGGTCAGTTCTTTTTTCTGCATCGAAGGCTCTGACTCTCGTTTGATTCTAAAGACTTTTGTGGCCCTTCAGCCATCTAAAGTATATTTGCCATTTGGGAGAAGGCTCGACTCAAGCGACACAAGTTTGGGACTTTTTTAGCTTTTTGTCGTTTCAGGTAACTCAGTTAGAGTGTCGAGTTAATTGTCATGGCCTTAAACGCCGAAACAGCTGTCACAAAAAATAAAAAAAACTTAAAATAGCAGAACTCAATAATAATAATATTAAATTTAATTCAATTGAATTATATAAAAAAATAAAATGGAGTTCTACAAATTGAACACAAAAACTATTAAAAAGAATTTAAAAAAACCAACCAGGCACTTTAAAGACTTATGAATTTTATTGTAAAACAAAAAAAACTTTAAAGTGCTGTGGTGTAATCCAAAATGAAGCTTCAGCCCTTTTGCCTTTCCAGCGACGATATTATAATAAACTTAGTAAAGAGTGGGTCTACTTCTTTCTGCAATGCAGGTCTTCAAGACATCAGAGACGTCATTCTCTTGAAACTGTAATTGGAAAAAATTCACCGCCGTGGCTTGGTCAAACAGTCCGTCCATGTTCATGACGTCCATCTTATTCAGCACGCAGCATATGAAACACTGCAACACAAACATACGTACGAACATTAGTACTCGATGGGAAAGCAACCTTCCTCATCCTCATCTCATCCTTCTCCCTACTGCTTTCAACCTCGCGACATACACCTAAACAACATATAATACATAATCCTTTAACGATGATTTACAAGCTTAAAAATAACATGCTCCCTAAAAATATCTGCTAAATAATATTATAAAAAAACTAACTAACCATCACGCTGTTTCCCCGCAGGGGTAGGCAGAGAGGACGGACCGCCATATAACTCTGTCTTGGCACACACTCCTTGCTTCATTTACATTCATACATCGTCTCATACATACTCTTCGTTTATTCTGACTCTTCACATGACCCGATTCAAGTATTTGATTTACTTAATCGTGCCATATCTTTCTCAGGCATCCTCGACTTCTTCTTCCATTCACTTTCGCATCATATATTCTTTTCACACTCCTTTCTTCGTTCATTCGCTCTACATGCCCAAACCATCTAAGCCTCCTTTTCTTTATCCTATTCATTACGCTCACATCAGCCTTGCATTCTTTCCGGATATCCACATTTTTAATTTAAAAAACTTTATTTTTTATTTTTTTCTTAAAAAACCATTATGTTTTATTTTTAACTTAGCTGTTAGTACTTCCACTTTTCCAGAATTATGGAAAGTTTCCAAAAATTGCCCTATTTTTAAGAATGGCTCCAAAAAATCTATTGAAAATTATAGACCAGTTGCCATACTATCCGCTCCTGCTAAATTATTTGAAAAATTAATTTATAAATTTATTTTGCCTCAAATTGACGCGTACATTATACCTGAACAGCATGGTTTCAGAAGAGGAAGATCCACTGAAACCAATCTGATGGTATTCACTGATTATGTTGCTAGATCCTTAGACAGTGGATACCAAGTAGACTGTTCATATAACGATTTTTCCAAAGCTTTCGATACCGTGAATCATGATATCTTGCTCGCCAAACTTGCCCAAATGGGCTTCTCCTTTCATATGCTTCAATTTTTCAGAAGTTACCTCGAAAACAGAAAGCAATTTGTCACACACGGAATCTTCCAATCCGCTGAGTTTTCTGTTCTTTCTGGTGTTCCCCAAGGGTCAATCTTAGGTCCACTTCTCTTTTCTATTTTTATTAATGATATTGCCGAAGTCATCCGTTTATCTCGCTTTCTCCTTTTTGCAGATGACCTTAAAATATTTCTACAAATAAGAAGTATTAAGGATTGCCTGCTTCTTCAAGCTGACGTCGATAACATTTCTGAATGGAGTCGACAAAACCAGCTTCATTTCAATATCTCGAAATGTGTAGTCCTTTCTTTTACCAGAGCATTTAGTCTCACCTACCACAGGTACACTATGCTCGATCATAATCTCAAACGCGTTTCGTTAACTATAAAGGATCTTGGGATTGTGTACGAAAGTAAGCTTGCATTTCGTGTTCATATCGAAGGGGTGTGCCAGTCGGCATTGAAAATGTTAGGGTTTGTTCTCAGAACCGTCAGAGTTTTTTAGGGATACCCGAACTCTGAGAACACTCTATTTCTCTTTGGTCCGCAGTAGGCTGGAGAGTGGTTCAATTATTTGGAATCCTCATGAGGTGGGGTACTCCCTCATCTTGGAGAGGGTCCAGAAAAAGTTCCTGAGATTTTTTTTTATACATGAGGGAGTACGGCCACTACCCGTGGCTCTACCCAACGAACTTTCTCCTGGGCACGCTCGGACTTCACTCCTTACAGCTCAGGGAGAGGGTATGCCGCCACTCACTTCTTCAGACTGCTGCGAGGCTATATTGTAAACCCTGCTATTTTGGAGCGCGTAAGTCTCTATGTTCCTGATGACTATCTAAGACAGCGTCTTCATAGATTATTCTATCTTCCTGCCTGTAGGACCAACTTGCCAATGGTTCTGCCGGTGGGAAGAAGTATTTTGCTCCTGAACAAAATCTCTTCCGATATCGACTTATTTCATGTCAGTGAGGAGAGATTCAGAAGTGAAATCCTATTGATTCTTGAAAGAGTTTCTCCTCATTGACCTGATCATCACCACTGACTGAAATTTTATTTTTTTGAAATTTTATTTTTTGTTACTATAATTTGTATTTATTATATGCATTAAATTCAAAAAATTTGTCATGTATAAGAAATTTAATAAAAATATTATTATTATTATTATTATTATTAATACGGTCATACATGGTTTTACGCGCATACGTCTCAAATATTTCATTTTCACAGCATTCAATCAACTTTCATCCTTCCTCTGCCAGTTTCATGCCTCACTGTCATACATCAGGGTTGGTACAAGCACTATATTGTGGACTGCTAGATTCGCTTCTTTGGACAATTTCTTATTTGCGCCAACAGCGTTCAGTCCTCCATTAATGGAGTTTCCTGCATTCACCCTTCTTTCAATATCCTTATCAGCCTTTCCGTCTATCGTAAACATACTTCCTAAATACACAAACTATAATATTAAATATAATGTTAATATTCACAGTATTATCCTACGAGAAGTTGTCATGATTTTAGGCTTCCCAAAACTCACTCAAAAGTACTCAAAAGAGCGTGTTTTATTAAGGTCAAAAACTTTTTAATAGTCTTCCAAATGCCTAAAAAGAAGCCTCAAGTGTTGGAAATCCGTCGTTATTGAAATTTGATAACTCTTAAGGCTGATTCACACCAACGTCCGGTTCCGCTCAGTGCCGATATTGTTCCGCAAGAAAACTTATTGATATGGTATGAATATCAATCAAGGAGTATGTGCCAAGACAAATTTGAGTGGCAGTATATCCTTCTGCCCACTTTTGGGATATTTACCTACTTATTTAGTTAAATAATGATTTTGAAGTGTAAAAATACTTACAACGCAGATTTTTTTTTTTAAACCATTTTTTTATCACTAAATAATATTTTTATTAATTAACTAAATAAGTAGTTAAATATCACAAGGGTGGGTAGAAGGATATACTGCCACACAAATTTGTCTTGGCACATACCCCTTAATTGATATTCATACCATATCAATAAGTTTTCTTGCGGAACAATATCGGCACTGAGCGGAACCGGACGTTGGTGTGAATCAGCCATTATACGTAGAGAGAAGGGTGGAACATAAAAGGGAAGAAGTGAGAGGTGACTTACCATCGGAGTCCTGTCAGTTTCATCGGGGAAGCTGCCACTGGTATTCAAAGAATCAATGTAACCTGAAATTATATATAATTTTTTTATCTGCTTGCACATAATGTGTAGGTATTACCCTCAGAATAATAAAATACCAGGAGGGAGAGCTTGTGTAGTCAGGATTGTTGAGTTTTTCCTTACTGAGGCGTGGCTAGGGCTATAGTATTATGTATACATCCATTTAAAGAACACGTCGACATAATGTAGCGTTTATTTGTATAATCACTTTTTCACAGTATTGTTATAAACAAAAATATAGGATATAACCTAAAAAATCGTCGAGTTGCCGGAGACGCGGGAGACGAAAAATATGCTTACATTCCGAACGGTGATGCTATATTATGTGACGACTTGTCTTGTCTCTTTCTCTCTCGCGGTTTACGACGTAAAAACCAGGAGAAAGTGATTTATAGTAAATTTGTATGGGTTGGGTAAAAATATGTAGCTCTCTCTCCATATATATTTTTGCTCTGAGATTACTACGGTAGAGAATTTCAACCCTTGGGGATACAGGGGTATGAAAAAAGTGAATTAACCAAAAATAAAGCACTACTGCAAACTCATTTTTCAAGTACTGCTTTTGGACAAAGACACTTTAAATACATAGCCTGAAAATTATACAATCTACTACCAGCTACGACTAGACAAATAAAAACAATGACCAAATTTAAACATGAAATAAAACATTGGATTTATAAAATAGGTCGCTCTAATATTGCTAACTACTATAAAACACCCATTTAGATGTGCATACTTCAATTTTCTATCTATTTTCATCTCTAGGCATATACAATCCTATTTTTTATTTTTCTATAATAACCTTTACCTAGATCATAAAACATCTAAAAACATTATAAATGTACATTATGCACAATCTCTATACTCCTAAATAATCTATAAGTTTTATTTTTACTTTTATTGTATGTGTAAATATTAATGTTTTTAATGTTAGCATCTATTTCACTGTTAGTTACAAGCTATAAGTCCTTATTGTAAGTCACTGGTTGAAAATATTAGGTGTAAGCCATTAGTAATAAATCTTAACTGTAAGTTATTAGTTATAAGCTTAAGTGATAAATTGTAGGTTAGATAAATTAATTTGTAAAGCGCCCTTGAGGTGATTTTCCCACAAAAAACGGCGCTATAAAAGTTATCCATTTATTGTTATTATTATTAATAACTTTGTTGTAATATTCATTCAATTTCATCTTTTATTTCTTTTCTTCTTTTTCCTTTTTATTACTTTTTATTTTACTTTTATTAATATTTACATTTAATATTATAAAATTTATGTACTCAATGGACCAAACCTACGTTTATTTTTAAATATTTTAACAAGAATAAATAAATAAATAGTCTTACTTGGGTCAATAAAATACGTCTCATTGCACTCGTCCATGAAAGCAATCAGGTCAGTCAAAGAGGCGAATGGTGCATTATTCTTCAACGCTGGCACCACTTCTGTAGGCTTTGCCGGCAAGGAACCACTAGCTTTCACAACAATGGTGTTCTTGACCTCAGTTTTGGCCGAGGACGACGTCACCACACAGAAAGCCACCCCCAGGAATAGAACCGAAGTGAAAAGGGAACGCATTACGACAGTTACTCAAAACAGGACAATTTTAAATCACAGCTTTTTTAGTATTTGTAAACTGAAGGCAGACTAACATATTTATAGTGATGAGAAAATGAGCAAATTATTTTGTTTGGAGTGATTGGGGGCAACATGTTACATTGTGCTAGAACAAAAATACTTTTTTTAAATTTTATTGCAGCGAAAGTTCGAGCGAACATAACAGTACTCCTCGAAAGAATGCATTTCGCGCATATAGCATGTTTCAGATTTGTTATTCGACTTCAGAAAAGAAAAAACGTTATTTTCCATTTGCTGTCCCTTTTTCGTTAAAAACAATAGGCAGGCGTAAGTAAGATAAAATTCTGTTACTCGGTGACGTTTCGCGAGGATATCACTGTCGGAAGAGCATAAATTGTACACCAATACACACAATGATGTGTTGGTAGCCTCAACTCTAATTGTACCACCTATAATCTTATAATATGTTAGATCACATCATAATAAATCATCTGTTTAATTAAGTGAATTTTGAATTTTCGCGGGCTGTGTACATTCGATTATCGATTTTTTGTTGTTTTTATGTTGGTTAACATATGTTTATCATATGTTAGCATTATCAGCCATTTTGGATAAGTGGTTTTTTTTTTGACAACTGGAAAGGTTAGTCACGTTTTTGTGTGTTCTTCGATTTTTTTACTTTTGAAAAAAAATGGATCAAAGAATATGTATTAAATTTTGCGTTAAAAATGGAATAAAGTGCTCCAACGCACTTAAAATGTTGACTGTGGCATTCGGCGAGTCTACTTTGTCTCAAAAAAGTGTTTATAAATGGTACAAGCGTTTTACAGAAGGCCGTGAAGATGTTAATAACGATGAGCGTCCTGGAGTTGTGGAAAAACAAATCATGGATTTTATTCTTTGATCCATTTTTTTCAAAAGTATAAAATCGAATAACACACAAAAACGTGACTAACCTTTCCAGTTGTCAAAAACAAACCACTAATCCAAAATGGCTGATAATTCTAACATGTGTGTACCAACACAACAACAACAAAAAACGATAATAGAATATACACAGTCCGCGAAAATTCAAAATTCACCTTTTCTTTTGAACAGGCCATGTATATATATATATATTACGATGATGTTATTAATCACCCTGGTGAAAGTCTACTATCCAGAATCGAAACGTTGCTTTAAATGGCTTTAGCCTTCTTTGGTGACCAGATTTGAATAGTGAGACACTTTCAACCTTCCTCTTCCCCATCTTATTCCCTTTCCCACTACCTTCAGCCTCACAACGTACCCTAATTGGGAATGCCATAGATGTCCCGTAATAAGTTGTTTTTTTTTACTCTGTGGGAATAATATACCGAGAAATATATTTTTTTACCATGTTAACATTTTGATAAATAGAAAATAGTCGCACTTGCTCTAGACCAGGGGTGGCCAAAGCGTCGACCACGGTCGACTTATTGACCGCGTAACTATTCCTAATCGCCCACCTATCTGAAGCCGCGTACAGGCATATTATTTTATTTATAAATTCTTTTTATATTTATATAGAGAAATCATTAATGCCTGTTATTAAAAAAATGGATATTCTTGGTAATATCTATGTCTTATTTAAATTTAAAGTTATTTTTGGCTTTAAATTACTGATTTTCTTGTGATCACTTAACACACATGATGTTGGTAGACCGCCGCCAATGATTAAAAAAGCAGGTCGCCCGTAGTGGTCAAAAGTTTGGCCACCCCTGCTCTAGACTATTACGGGTTTTTACGTCGAGAGAAAGAGAAAACAAATATAATTCACCGCTTCTATGTACTGTCACGATGATCTTGGGCTCCTGGGTCACCGCGGGATACCACCAACATTTTTTATTACGCCACTAAACTTGACACAACTAGACGGTTTTTTAGGTTATATACTATATTTTTGTTGATAACAATAATGTGAAAGAGTGGTTATACGAATAAACAAAAACATTATGTCAATATGTGCTATGAATGGATCTATAAATACCCTAGCCTTAGTCTTAGCCACGCCCAGGACGGCCGAGTCCGGTAAAAATCATCAAAACTGACTACACTGCCTTGAATAGATACCACTCTACATACTCTAAGGTCGGGACTATAGTGCGGTATTTACTTTTATTTTAAATCTATCATGAGCCACGGAGTTTGTAAATATTTCCCTCAAATCCTTTTTCTCAATAGTAAAAGGATTCGAACTCGTGTAGTTAGGCAAGTTATCGTATAAAAAAATGTGGTTTGATTTTGGATGAACCTCGGCTTGTTGTTTGCCCCAATCTCCCTAATAAAATTGCAACAGTTAATTGAATAATAATCACTAATGAATTTTTGATTGGGTACCATTGTGCCCCTAATTATTGCCATTATCTCTGACAATTGCATTCAGTCATCTGAATTGTCAGATGAAACCGTAGGTCTACATTAGATTAAATCAAGAACACAGGATCGTACATAGACCATTAGAGACCCTTATCAAATTGAAGGACTTATTGAAGCCAATATTAGAATTAACACAGAAGATACTGAAAAAAAAATTACGGTTAATATGGTTATAATGTATCATCAGTTATTCTCTATCGACTAGAGCAGAGGTTCCTAAACTTTTTTGTCCCGTAGACCACTTGTTGATTTTTTCTGTTTTGTATAGACCCCCTGCTTTCCTAGTATTGATTTTTTTTAGCGTTGGGAAAAACTTCAAAGTTTCTTCAACTTCAACTGCTAGTTCTCTGAAATGAACCCTTCGCGGTTAACACTTCAATTGTAGTCGAACTCGTCAAAGAATAGTACTAGTCGGTAGAGATCTCAAATCGAAAAGTACTAGCAAATCAACAAAAATTACTCTCTGAAAAAAAAAACACTAGTCGGTAGAGATTTGAAATCGAAAAGTACTAGCAAATCGACGAAAAATCCTCCCCAAAAAAGTGTTAGCAAACCAACAAAATTTACACTCCAAAAAAAAGGACTAGTCAGTAGAAATTTGAAATCGAAAAGAACTAGCAAATCGACAAAAGTTCCTCACCAAAAAAAGTACTAGCAAATCCACAAAAAGGTGAAACTGAGAAAGAACCAGTTCCTCGCCAAATCTTTGTAGTTCTTTGGTTATTTGTAGTATTTGAAATCGAACTTCCATTGAAGTACTTCATTGAAGTCCGACTTCAATTGAAATACACATATGAACTGCGGCAAAATGAAGTAGTTCGCACCAACGGAACTATCAACTTCAATTGAAGTATTTGTTCAATGAGAATCGAATGAAGTTGGAACTGCCGTAAAAGGAAGTAGTTCTTTGAAGTTTGCGGGAAACCAATATTTTGGTGACAGCCTGCCTAAATGGAATTCACACTTGTGGACCCCCGTTTACGTCTTATGCACCCCCAATTTTTTTTTCATTGACGTGGACCCCTTGCAGGTCGGAATCGACCCCTGGGGGTCGATATAGACCACTTTGGGAATGACTGGACTAGAGGATGAATTCTTTTCCTTTAACTGTTCAAATACTAATGGTGCGTTCTATTGTGATCATAGAGTACATAGAGTGGTACCTATCCAAGGCAGTGTAGTCAGTTTTCGATCATTTTTGCCGGACTCAGCAGACTTGGGCGTGGCTAGGACTATGACTAGGGTGTTTATACATTCATTCATAGCACATGTCAACATAATATTTTTGTTTATTCGTATAACCACTTTTTTACAGTATTGTTTTCAACAAAAATATAGCACATAACCTAAAAAACCGTTTAGTTGTGGCCGGTTAAGTCGCATTTCAAAACATGTGGGCGGAGTCCCCGAAGACGCGGGAGACCAAGATCATCCTCACAGTACATAAAAGTGGTGTGTTATTTTTGTTGTCTCTTTCTCTCTCATGGTGTACGACGTAAAAATCCGGAGAAAGTGACTTATCGCCACTTTGTATAGGTTGGGTAAAAATAATTAGCTCTCTCTCCATACATTGTTACTCCCAGATTGTGACGAATATGTATTGAACGAACCTAGATTGAGCGCGGAATCGGATGATTTCTGGAAGAAGACAGCGTAGAATGTGGTGCACGAGGTTACTGTTAGGCTATTTTTTATTAACTCCTCCCAACCGTCTGAAGCCAGTGGGACTATGTCGTCCCCAATGGGTATGTTGTGAGGCTGAAGGTAATGGGGAGATGAAGAAGATAGGGAAGAGAAAGGTTGGGTAGTACCTGCTATTCAAATCTGGTCACCAAACACGGCTAGAGCCATTTCAAGCAACGTTTCGATTCTGAATGGTGGTCTTTCATCAGGGCTTTCGACGACCTCCAGGTCGAGTGGTAAGACGCTCGACTACGAATACAAAGGTCGTGGGTTCAACCCGGCGCGCGTCAATAACTTTTATTTAATTAATATGTGTCATAACACAATTAATTCATATGAAAATAATAAAAAGTATATTTGCGGCACGTTCCAGAGTGGTAGATACCCCAAGTACCGTCCTGGTGAAAGAACATTATTCAGAATCGAAACGTTGCTTGCAATGGCTTTAGCCGTGTTTGTGACCAGATCTGAATAGCCAGTATCCTCCCAGCCTTGTTCTTTCTAATCTCTTTCCCCTCTCCATAACCTTCAACCTCCCAACATACCCTATTTGGGGATGCCATAGTCTCATTGGCTCTAGACGGTTGGGAGCAGTTGAGACTCTTGTGCGGTATTTTTATAAAAATAAAAAAAGGGCGAGACTTAGTATCTATCACTCTGGAAAATGCCGTAAATATGCTTTTTTATTATTTTATATGAAATAACACATCGTCGCCGGAAAGACAAAAAGTCTGAAGCGCCATTTTGGAAAGCTTACAAACCAATTTTTAAACAGATAGAGGCAAAGACGTTCCTGACGGTGGCTAGCCGCAGATAGTGATTAACAGTGTAAAAGGTAATACATTGTAAAAGTATAGTTAAATTTATATTTCTTATGCCGCCCTTGTGATCGGCCGCCCGTGTGCCCCGCACAAGTCACGGACACACGGGCGGCCCTGTACATACTTATGGCTGATTCACACCAACGTCCGGTTCCGCTCAGTGACGATATTGTTCCGCAGGAAAACTTATTGATATGGTATGAATATCAATCAAGGAGTATGTGCCAAGACAAATTTGTGTGGCATTATATCCTTCTGCCCACCCTTGTGATATTAAACTACTTAGGTGCCCTTGAGGTGATTTTTCACAAAAACGGCGCTATACAAATTATCCAAATATTATTATTATTAGTTAGTTAAATATTTATTTTGAATTGTAAAAATACTGACATCGCAGATTTTTTTTTTTTTAAAACCATTTTTTTATCACTAAATAATATTTTTATTAATTATTAATTATTAAAAATATTATTTAGTGATAAAAAAATTTAAAAAAAAAAAAAATTGCGTTGTAAGTATTTTTACACTTCAAAATAGTTATTTAACTAAATAAGTAGTTAAATATCACAAGGGTGGGCAGAAGGATATACTGCCACACAACTTTGTCTTGGCACATACTCCTTGATCGATATTCATACCATATCAATAAGTTCTCTTGCGGAACAATATCGGCACTGAGCGGAACCGGACGTTGGTGTGAATCAGGCTTTATGCTTTTAGAGGTCTCTGAGTGTTTTTTTCTGTTTCAGATTTTCCGCTTTGCATTCAAAGTTCTGCCGATTGATTTAAAAATATAATAAAATTAAAATCTTAAGTACTTATATAATTCCTTTTTAATTTGTTTAAAGCTTCAAAGATATTCCCTTTAACCAAATCCAGCCCGTTTTGTTAAATTAAATAATGCAAGTAATAAAATAATGTTATTACCCTTGAATTCATTAATTACCTAATTGAATAATGACATCAAAACGGCCGTAATAACGCGCTTCGGTAAAAACATGTCGTTTTACGAGAGTTCAGACAATATCCGAATGCCAACCATTTAAAATATACATATTTACTATAGTGAATACCGCACAAGAGTCCCAACTGCTCCCAACCGTCTAGAGCCAGCGAGACTATGGCATCCCCAATCAGGGTATGTTGTGAGGCTGAAGGCAGCGGAGAGGGGAAAAAGCCATTTCAAGCAACTTTTCGATTCTGAATGGTGGTCTTTCACTAGGATGATACATAGAGTATCTACCACTCTGGAACGTGCCGCAAATATACTATATATTATGTTATATGACTTAAATGTGTTATGACACATATTAATCAAATTAAATTTATTTGCACACGCCGGGCTTGAGCCCGCGACGTTTGGATTTGTAGTCGAGGATCTTACCACTCCACCACGCAGGCCGTCTAAATTCGTCTTTAAATGAGTTTTCATATTTAAAAAAAAAAAACATTTTTAAAACATAAGATTTAGGTATGGCACAGACATTTTCACTAAGCATAGCTTAACACGGAGTAAGTCGGTACCCTCTATGAGTATAAAATTCTATCCGCCCGACTGATAATCGAGCGTCCTTCACACAGGACTATCGCTCACATCGTGATGGTATTATCCATTTGGGGATTGTATATATGACGCGAAAGTGAATGCAAGAAGAAGTCGGGGAAGCTCGAGGAAAATATGGCACGACCAACCAACCATGGTGAACCAAATATAAAAACAAATGTGAAGAGTTAGAATAACAGATAAGTATGTATGAGACGATGTATGAATGTGAATGAAGCAACGAGTTTGTGCCAAGAGAGAGTTCTTTGGCGGTCCGTCCTCTCTGCCTACCCCTGAAGTAAAACTGCGTGACGGTTAGTTAGTTAGTTTACTTTATCACTTAAAACATACAATTTTGAAAATGATTTTTTTTAAATTTCGAATAACCTGACAATATTAGAATTATCTTTTGTAATATTTTTTTTCTTCTATTTATTTTTTATAATTTAACGTTATTATTATTATTTATTTATTTATTTATTATTAACGCCCTAGTGGGCTTTAACAAAGTTTTAATATTTTAAACTGCTTGATAATGGCCTTGAACGCCGAAACAGCTGTCATTAAAAATAGCAGAACTCAATAAGAGTAATATTACATTAGATAAGAAAATAAATTATTAAATTTAGAATTCTCCCTTCTTCTATCAATAAAAGTTTAAAATAATAAATTGTTGCTCGTGAAGGAAGCTTTCAGAGGATCAAATCGTCGACCCCTGGATGGGAGCCAACCGTTTTGGACCACTCGGCTACGACCCGCCTTCTTTGTTGCAACTCATCCAGTTCAACATTCCTTGCTGCGTAGACTCAGAAACAACGAATTGCTGTTCCTCAATCATCACTCTACTAATTATGGGTATCATTCTTCACTGTCCAGAATTTCGAGACTTTTTAACTCAAGCCTTGGTCTTGAAATTTTTGGTAGCAGTCTAAATGATTTTTGTCATTTTTTACGACTCTACCAAAACTTTGATTTGTTTTTTTTCTAACGTATATTTTGTCCTATTCTTGTCATTGCTTCATTATAATAATATTTATGGGCTGTTCTTTTCTGTTTCTCTTTTTCCCATTTCGTGTTATGTATTTTTTTTGTAATTGGACAATAGTCCGATGGTTTATAGATAAATAAAAGTACAAATTGTTGAAAATTGTTCAGCGTGTGTTCGAGATATGCCGTTCGTGTGTTATACAAAATTCTGCAACATTTGCAAATACGTTCGTGCCAATATTAACAAAATATCAACTCAATCTAATCTGACCAAAATTTAATCACGTTTTAATCAATGCCAAAAACCGTATAAATATTCCAGGACAGCGGTTTCCATAGTTAGTTGGAACTTTTAGTCTGAAACAGTCGACAAGATGAAGTTATCTGTGACTCTTTTTGTGCTGACCGTCTTCGCTTTTGCGATTGTTTGCGGCCACCATTGCCAGAGAGACCGACCAAGAAAGGTAAAATTTACTTAATATTTAAATAATACTAATAATCTGAATCACAAATATGAAATAGGAAAAAGGCTAGAAACTAAAAAGAACAATGGTTATGACCGAGACTCGAACTCGGACCTTTACTTCATCCGGGTCATGACATTGTTATTTTTAGTTTCTGGCTTTTTTCTGTTTCAAGTTTGTGTTTTAGATTATTATTATTATTTAAATATTTAATAAGAAATAACCATTAATGCCTTAAAGTTGATTCGAATTTTAATAAAATTTACTAATTTATTTACAACTAATTCCACCATAACGTAGTTCTAAAAGTGCAAACTGCCTTTGTATTCAAATAAATTTCTAATAAATATAAATAATAATTTATAATAAATTTCTGAAAGCGTTAAAATCTGATTATTTTTTTATCCCCTCCCAATCGAAGTTTGGCTATCATCAGGGAAATCTTTACTCTGCATTTTGCAGTCCAGAACAACTCAGTGGAACTACACTCGTACCAGTCACATAGATTCCAAAGCCATTAGGTTATCATAATAAATTTCTGAAAGCCCATACTTCGGTTAAATTTTGATTCATCTTCTGATCCCCACTCCAATCGGAGGTTGGTTATCATCAGAGAAATCTTCACCCTGCATTTTGCAGCCCGGAACAATTAACTGGAACTCCACTCGCACCAGTCACATAGATTTCGAAGCCATGAGGAGCGAGATTACCTTACGTCTTTCTTCAACTTTCCACTAGATTATCAATGGGGTAACCTTACAATTTTTGCCCGATGTAATTATAAAATAATGATTAATAAATAAATAAAACTGTTAACATTGCGGCTTTATTGATAATGCTAAGAGAGATACGAGATCAATTGTTTTTGCCGACAAAATTTAAACCCGTAAATGTAATATTCCCGGTTGGCAATGATGTAGGTTTTGGGATCAAAGGTGTTGTTCAACCACCGATAGCAGTGATTCATGAAGAAGATATTAGTTTTAATAAAATATATCATAGTATAAAATGTCGTTTACTCATCGTAAATAAGTAAAGAGAACGAAAAACCATTTTTTTCCACCTAACTAATGTCAGAATACTTTGAAAGGTTATGTACGCCGCTAGATGGCAGTAAGCGCACATTGTTTATAAATTGAGTTATTACTTTCGTAAGCAAAAAAAAAGCAATTTGACTAAAATGTGCTTAAAATCAAAGGTTCACAAACAAGAATATTTGTTTTCATGAATATAAAATGACATAATATGTAGTTTGCATATTCTAAATAAGTAAAGAGGGCAAAATACATAATTAATTGCAGAATACTGTGAAAGGTTTCCATATATGCCGCTAGATGGCAGTAGACGTGCTTTGCTAGAAAATGCGTTATTGCTTTCGTAAGCAAAAAAAAACAAGCTTTTTGCTTAGATGAATTAAATAATGTAGATACGTTACTGAGACACCGCGCGTGACTGTACTAAGCTAAGCCAACGTGGCATACCTGAGATTTACTGCGTTTAGTCTCGCACAAACATTCGTTTGACGAACAAGCTGTCACCAGATGCCACAAACGCATCGCTGTAACCTCTTTTCTGAGATAAAATGCCTTCCTGCGCTTTTGACAAGTGTAAAAATCATTCGGGAACAAAAAACAAATCTCATGGAGTTTCTTTTCATGCGAAGTACACACAAATCTCTTATTATTTCAATTAATACAATAATTCACAAACCAAATGGAAAGTGAGATAGCGAATGCAGAAATACATAAGTGTGTGGAAGACAACCTAGCGACAGTACACGAGTACGTCGCATGCTATTTCGCTCGTAAGTTCGTTAGGGAAGAGAGGGCTTGTAACGCGGAGAATGTAACGCGGGACGTTCATATAGCTATCTCATTCATACACACATTCTGCTTGGTATGACTATCCTTTTCATCCGTTAGGAGATATCAGAGCATGCCATATTTATCGTTCGATTTGTATGAATATGACGTGTCTTGTATTTTATGTCTATGGCTTTTTGACAAAAATGTGCTTAAAAATCAAATGTTTTATTTATAGGTGGAGCAATTAGTAAACCTTAACAAAATAAAGTAGGACCGTGTGTATTGGTGCATATGTATTATAAATATACACTTCCTTCAATGTGTCCTTGCGACAAATCACTGATAAACAGTCCTTTGTCTTTGTTTATTGTTTTTTCAAGTGACCGAATTTGAATATTCGAAATATTTTTACGTTTTATCGAAAATTTTTCCAGTGTGGTTTTTTTACTATTTGAAAACTGTTTTTTTTTTTTTTAATTTCTATGAAATTTTCTTTTATGATGTCGAGTGACAAGTTTGAAACATGATGCATGCAAGCAATTCATCCGTGTGAGTACTGTGTTCGGGTCAACTCTCGTTGTGATATATATAAAAGCAGTACGTAATATACTATATCAAAAGTCACACAGTATAAATAAATGTACAAAACGAAAGACCACCATTCGTGAACTTAAGGTTTATTTATTTTTATATGTTTATGTTGTACACTAACTTTCAGGGGCTCAAACTAAGCAATTAAAATTATTTATTTATTTTAATTATTTCAGTACTGCATGTCTCACGATGCCTTGGGCAGGATTGAAGAGAAAAGGCGATATTTAATACAAAAGTTAGAAGAAAGGAAGGAAATCAAAGAAGCAAACTACTTTCACCGATTCAAAGATGACCACAAATTTGACGTAAGTTCATACATTTGTATAGATGCTCCCAGGGCCGGTCCTGTGCAGGCGCAATTGGAGCAGCCCGCTTCAGGCGGCGAATTGCTAAAGCGTTGATAGTACTTAATTACAGTGCTTTTTTATACACCCAGCACCATGAAATGTATAATAATACAAAATTAAAAAAAAAACATACTTTTCATAGACGGTCATCAAACCCACAATTTCCCGGCCCTATGGTTTTACACTGGTTGTTAAAAAGAGACAAAGCTATACAGAAACAAGCAATGACAACGAAAGAGAAATCAGCGCAAATTATAGTGCTGTCGTATTCTTTTAGCAATACCAGCAATTTTGAAGACTTTCTTCACATGAATTTGAAACGTATTTAATGCAGCTTAAATATTATTTTTTCATTCTGATATTATTTTTAAGTTGGAAGGATATGGAAACATCTAGCTACTTGCAAATCATTTTCGAATTTTTGACGCACGTCGACCTTTTTGTTTTTTTTTTTTTCAATATTTTAAAATTAATCTCATATTCCAAACGCAATTATTGCAACCTGCAAGTTTGAATTACAAAAACACAAATATTATGACTTTTGAAATTTCCTAAGAAAATTCCAATTGTTTTAATTTCAGAGAGCGTTAACGTGAGCCTGAGAAAATGGTTAATAATTCCAACCCCAAAGCTCGTATTTTGCCTACAAAGTGGTATTTTTTCAACAAATGTTAATTTTAAAAGATTTTCTAATTTAATCATCTTAAGTCTATGATTCTTAGGAGAATTCCAAATGTTCACTTCATTCGGTCTCATAGAGCCTGAGAACACGGCATCTAATTTCCGACCCCAAGGCTCGCATTTTGCTTGCAAAGTGGTACTTTCTTAACAAATGTTACTTTTGTAGGCTTTTTTCATTTCATCGTCTTAGGTCTATGATTCTAAGCAGAATTCTAAAAGTTCACTTCACTCAGTATCATAGAGCCTGAAAAAACGGCATGTAATTTCCGACCCCAAGGCTCGCATTTTGCCTTCAAGGTGGTATTTTTTGTACAAATGTTTATTTCGCAGTATTTTTTATTTAATCGTCTTAAGTCTATGATTCTTAGGAGAATTCCAAAAAGTTCACTTCATTCGGTCTCATAGAGCTTGAGAACACGGCATCAAATAACCGACCCCAAGGTTCTCATTTTATATTTTTTTAACTAATGTTACTTTTGCAGCATGTTTTCATTTAATCGTTTTTAGTACATCATTCATAACATTTCTTAAGGTCTCGGTAGTTAACGATAACCTCATGTACCACATTCTACGCTATTTTCTTTCAGAAAGTTCAGTGCAGGAATTATATCTGTGTGGGCAAGGAAGAACGAAATGAGTCAAAAAAATCAAGTTTTGTGTTAAGTATGTAGAATTGTTCCTTAGATACATATCTAGCAAGGACAGGTGAGATGTGTAGGAAAAAAAAAATAATGTGCCATCATTTTTTGGAAAATTACATATGACATAATTACATACCAAAAACATAGTTCCTAGATTTTGTTTTGGCTCTCCTGAGCATCTGCGTATATTGACTTATTCCGTTCTTCCTTGCGCACACAGATATATAGGTTCCAATAAAACGCACATTCATATTTTGAACAGTTAAATGAAGTGTTCATCCTCTAGTCGATAGAGAACAGCTGATGATACATAATAACAATATTAATCTTTTTTCAGAACCCCCCTCCATCTGTGTACATTCCAATATTAGCTCCAATGGTGATAAGGTAAAAATATATTATTATGTCCTTTTAAAATATTGTATTTATAAGCAAGCAAGTTAAAATCCCTCAAATTTATGGTACGAATGTTTACACCTCTTCACTAAGCATAACACATCGTCGCTGGAAAGGCAAAAGAGTTTAAGCGACACTTTGGTCAAAAATGAGTTAAATATGAAGTTTTTATCAGTCTTTCTTTTTGCATCAAATGCTCTGACTCTCGTTTGATTCTGAAGACTTTTGTGGCCCTTCAGCCATCTAAAATATATTCACCATTTGGATGGAGGAGGCTTGACTTAAGCGACATAAGTTTGGGACTTTTTAACTTTTTTGTCGCTTCAGGCAACTCAGTGAGAGCATTGAGTTACCTGAGTTAACTTTTTTTCAATATCCAACCAGGCACTGAAAACTTAGAAATTGAATTGTAAAACAACAAAAAAACTTTGAAATGCTCTGGTATAAACTTTCAAAATGGCGCTTCGAAGATAATTAGTCCTCACTGTCTGGTTAAAAGTCCAATCACACTTTAAGTAACTAACTCAAACTAATGTTCACATTTAAGAGCTCCATAACTCATGATAGAAATAACTAAAATTAGTTTCATCGACCCATAAAATGTTGCCAGGAAATCTGATCAAATTTCATGACGCTAGAGCTCACCGTTTGAGAGTTTTTGCTGTTCTCTCTGATTCAAACAGAAATCTGCTTTGGGGTTGTGAAAGAAGCTGTGCCTATTTCATGACACATTTTATTCACTTTTTTTTATTATTACCTTATTATTTATTTATTTATAAACTAGCGGAGTATTTTCCAATTACAAAAAAAATACAAAACACGAAATGGGAAAAAGAGCAACAGAGAAAGAACAGCACCACACATAATATTATAATGAAGCAATGATAAAAATATACATTAAAAATAACATTAAAGTCAAAGCCAAGGTTGAGTCAAATTTTTGGTAGAGTCGTAAAGAATGTCAAAAATCATTTAGACAGGTACCAAAAATTTCAAGACCACGGCTTGAGTTAACAAGTCTCGACATTCTGGACAGCGGAGAAGAGTTTAATATGTTGCATTATATTATTTATGTATTATTTTACAGTCAACAATGCCCCCCGACTAACAACGCCTGACAACAACAATGACTACCACCAACACATCATCATTGCTGAAACTTCGAGAAAATTTATGTTTAAAACAATCATCAAAAATCGTTTGACAACTTGTGTAATGTTGAACTTATATCAAATCTCTTTTAAAATACAACATTGAAAAATCACAGAATGTAATTTGCCTTGCCAGAAAAAAATATTAGTTCAATTCCGAAAATAGAATAATGTGTAACGCGACGAATACTTTCTCGCTCTCGTCTAAAGCACTGTCCCTCTCTAGCAATGTCAAGCTATGTAGATCCAGGGCCGGACTCCAATTGGGCAATCGCCGACGCAATTCTAGGAATTTCATCTAATACTCCCACTAGTGCTGAAGGCGGCTGCCCGCCGGCCTATAAAAGACGCTGCTCGTCCTCGAAACAGCAGAGAGCCAGAACAAGTCTCAAGGCCTGATTGCTCATTGCGCGTTGTTCCCTTTCAGTGAGGTCTTTGAGAACTTCGTGAGATCCAGAACCTAGTCTCAAGACCTGATACTGATTGCGCGTTGTTCCCCTTCAGCAAGGTCTTTGAGTTCTAAGCAAGAAATATCTGTAAGCGTTCGATTGAATTGTGCGCCGTCGGCCTTTCAGTTTGTTTTGTTTGGAAAATATTGTTTGAAGTTTTAAAGTTATAAGGGAAAACCCTTTCAAGTCTCTTTTCATTTATTCTTGTTGAAATATAAAACAAATACTACGTCTCTGTACCGAACTCCACTTACTCTTTTAATATGACAAATTGGTCCCATTATAAATTGTCGCCAAACGTGTGACAACAAACGGGATAAACTGTTATAAATGTCTTTAAAAATACGTTATAGGGAGGTAAGATTTTTGTTTAATTAGAGAAAATTGTCGAACGAAAAAAGATTCTTTTCAAAATTTCTACCTACCTACTAGGGTACCTAACTATGATGTATTTTAGCAGACATTATTCTAAATTTGAAATCGGTGGAATAAAGGAACTTAAAAAAATCTTGGCAAGTCAAGTTACATCCCGAGAATTTTCACGAATGATCTCATAATATTGTGTTGAATTAATAATTTGTCTCATGAATAAATTTGTCCGATTTTATTTTTGTGTTTCAATGTGCTTTAATGCTTTACTACACGAAATCTTTAATATAATAAACAATTCAATGTCTCTTCTTTAAATAATAATGTTTTGTTTGACAGGCCCCTTAGGGGCACAAAAATATTAACGACTCGGAGGGCTTTGAAGCAGAGAATGCACGAGTACCTCGAGAGGATCTCCTCTTGGGGTAAGAATAATCTCGTCAAATTTAATGTTTCAAAGACATCATGACTGATTACGACCAAAAGGGATCCAAATGTCAATTTAGTCTCCTTCAACGGAAGTAATCTTGTCAACAAGCCTTCCATTGAAATGCTCGGTGTAACCTTAAGTGACCAGTTAAGGCACTGGGGCTCCATCGAAGCCAGAGTAAAGTTAGCCTCTCAGAATCTGGGCGTACTGTACAGGGCCCGCAGTCACTTCAATAGTACACAACTGCTGACCTTGTACAAATCGCAAGGGCGCCTCACTGTTGAATTTGGCAGCCGCCTCTGGTCTGGAGCCTCTAAATGCTTATAAAAACCCTTGACTCTGTGCAGAAACGGGCGGTTCGATTGATAGATTCTTCTATCTTAACAAACGGATTGCAAACTTTGGAGCACAGATTTCGGGTGGGAATGCTGTCCTTGTCCTACGGGTATTTCAATGGAAGATGCTCGGAGGAACTTGCGTCATTGATCTCTTCGGCACCGGTGCATAGTCGGGGAACTCGCCAAACGCACGCCCAACATTTGTACACGATTGACATTCAATACATGAGAACGGGTCGCTTTTGCGACTCGTTCTTATGTTTAACAGCACGGCTGTGGAACGATTTGCCGGCCTCTGTGTTTCCTCCCTCCTTCAACGTGGGCCGCTTCGAGACACAAGTTCACTTTTTCCTTTCCTCAAAAAGACGTTCCACACAGCATCCCCAAAGATGACGTAGGGCCTGAGGGATTTTTTCCCCTGAAGGCCTCGTGTGTGGAGTTAATGGATATATATTACATAGCTGAAAAATATTTTGTGAGTTGTAATTTAATTGTTGAACTAGAAATTCAAGATAGTTAAATCTGTTCCAATTTCCAAACGCCCGAGTTAGTGATGAAATTAATACGGATAGTGGTTTCATTGCTTCATAGAGTTTTTTTTAATCATTGTTAAGATTTGTAAAATGTTGTCTTACGTAAAAAAATAGTTTAAGTAAAGGATGGCCTCCGTGGAGGAGTGTTAAGACGCTCGACTACGAATCCAGAGGTCACAGGTTTAAATCGCAACGTGCGCAAGTACATTTTATTAAATTAACATGTGTCATAACACATTTAATTAATATTAAGTAATATATAGTATATTTACGGCACGTTCCAGAGTGGTAGACATTCTAAATATTGTTCTGGTGAAAATCACCATTCAGAATCAAAACGTTGTTTGAAATGACTTTAGCTGTGTATGGTGACTAGATCTGAATATCCAGGTACTTCCCAACCATCTTCTTCCCCATCTCATTTTCCTCACAACTTAACCCAATTGGGGAAACCATAGTCTGACAGACAGTTGGAAGCAGTTGGGACTCTTGTGCGGTATTCACAATAAAACATAATAAAAAAAAACTTTCTGGCGTCCAGCTATAATATAAGCTTGGAGTAAGAATATAGGGAATGTAGTCAGGTCGGTTAACATTATACTGACTCGATAGAAAGAGACAAAGATATGTTAAAGGATGTTGGATAGCCTATTGGTTACCGCCCACATGGAATTCGGACATCCTTAACAAACGTATTTAAACACATTAAACAAAACAATACCAATCCACTTTTCAAATGATTTATAAAGTCAAAATACCACACAAACACTAATGAGTTAATGACGGAAGGTTTTCCTAAATAATAATGGAAAATTTTTAATGATTTTATGTCTTTATATCATTAAAAATGTAAAAATTCTAAAATTCGGTCAAAAATATTTAAAACTGTTGAAATACCTCTGAAAAGTGATGTTTTATAATCTTCGTTTGGTCTTATTTGAACATTCACGCATAGCACATATCACCATCATGTTTGATTTATTTGTATAACCACTGCAAGTTTTTTAATCAACACAAATATAAGAAACAACCTCAAAATCCGTTTACGTAAGTTATACGATTTGATAATGTGAAGTTAGCGCGGACAGAGAACATACTTAGAGAAGTGCTTTAATATTATGTTAGGACTTTTCTTGTCTCTTTCTCTCTCATGGTAAACGAAATAAAAACCCGGAGAAAGTGACTTATCGCAAATTTGTATAGGTTGGGTAAAAATATTTAGCTCTCCCCATATATATTTTTACTCCAAGGATATAAACCTCCCTTAAAAAATGTCGGGGCGGGGGATGAGAGATTACTTGGCTAAGTGACCAGTGGCGACATGTGACAGAAATATAAGTTGGTACAGTTTTTTTTTACTGAAAATAAGACATGGAATCTTTGGTTAAAGTCTGACAAGTTCGAATTAATACACCTGTATACTGAACTCTAGCGTTGGGAAAAACTTCAATGTTTTGTGAATGCTTCACGAATTGCTAGTTCTTTAAAATGAACCCTTCGCAGTGAACACTTCAATTGAAGTCGAACTCGCAAGAAAGAGATTCGAATTTATCCGGTTATTTGTTCAGTTCTTTTTGGGACCGGTTCCTCGCCGAAAAGTACTAGTCGGTAGAGATTTGAAAGTGAAAAAAACTGGAACCGGTTCCCTGCCAAAATAAAAAGTACTAGTCGGTAGAGATTTGAAATGAAAAAGAACTGTAACCAACTGGTACTGGTGTAACCAAAGGAACTCCTTGCAACAATTAAAAGTACTAGTCGGTAGAGATTTCAACCTCAATATCTTAATCACGTCCAAACACTAGATTACCCAACGTATAATCAAAGGTAAGACTGAGTGGAAGAAGATTAAGAAATTAAAGGCACAACACCTCATACTTTGACGGCCTCCATGGTCGAGTAGTAAGACGCTCGACTACGAATCTAAAGGTCGCGGTTTCAAAGCCCGCGTGCGGCAATAACTTTTATTTAATTAATATGAGTCGTAACACATTTAATTCATATACAATAACAAAAAGTATATTTGCGGCACGTTCCATAGTGGTTGATATTCCAAGTATCGCCCTGGTGAAAGACCACCATTCAGAATCGAAACGTTGCTTAAAAATGGCTTTAGCCGTGCTGTGGAGTATAAGGTTGGCGTGTGAATGAATCTCCAAAACTGATTGGTCAACGCCTCACTAGAAGAACAAAATCTTAAAATTTTCAATTGTCTATGTTAGAATCTCGGAGCTATAATATACAAGAGAGAGCGCTGCTGTAGTCAGTTTTAATTAGGTTTGCCGGACTCGGGTAGACCTGGGCGTGGCTGGGACTAGGGCTAGGGTATTTATACATGTTTTTGTTTATTCGGATAACCACTATTTCACAGTATTGTTAAAATCAAAAATATAGCATATAACCTAAAAAAACCGTTGAGTTATGTCCATTTATGTCGCATATCAAAACGTATGGGCGGAGTCAACGGAGACGCGGGGCACGAAAAACATTCCTACAATACTTTAAAGCGGTGTGATAATTTCGGAAATTTTGTTGTCTCTTTCTTTATCATGGTGCACGACGTAAAACCCGGAGAAAGTGATTTATCCCAAGTTTGTATGGGTTGGGTAAAAAGAATTAGCTCTCTCTCCATATATTGTTACTCCAAGCTTGGAACGAATCATCCTAGTTCCCTATATTTCTTATTGGGAAGTTTACTTTGATATACAAGTGTTTTGTTTTTATTACAAACACGTATCCTGAACGAATTATGCTTGTAAACCGAGGTTCCACTGTTTTTGAAGATGTTTCATTAATTTCACCCGTATTAAGATTAAATCGACCCTACTTCGAACATACAGACACGCCACGTTTTTATTATTTATATATATACGAGGCCTGTTCAAAAGAAAAGGTGAATTTTGAATTTTCGCGGGCTGTGTACATTCGATTATCGATTTTTGTTGTTGTTGTTATGTTGGTACACATATTTTTATCATATGTTAGCATTATCAGCCATTTTGGATTAGTGGTTTGTTTTCGACAACTGGAAAGGTTAGTCACGTTTTTGTGTGTTCTTCGATTTTGTACTTTTGAAAAAAATCGTTCAAATAGTGCACACTTTGTTCCACAGTGATATTGTGTTTATTGTACAAATTACTCAGGCCTTAGATTGTCCTGATAATAGTCAACCTCCAATAGGAGAGAAGAAGTATTTACACGCTTGATTATTTAAAAAAAAAAACACACACACGTAGACATAAAATTCATCGACAACAATTTCCCGATTAGTCTAGCGAAAAAGCAATTTTGCACATTTCTGAACGGCTGAACGTGCCCAAACAAAACGGCTTTAGCAAAAGCATAATAATCAACATAAAATATTTCCTTTGTTGGATTGATTGGCTCGGCGAAAATTCAGGTATTCCGTTATTTAAGAGATGTTTTCGATTAGAACAATTTCATTTGGTCTTGATGTCCTCAAGTGAGTTGGTGAAGTGCTGCTCGTAAGGGCTCTACGATGAAGGGGCTTCGTGTTTTGTTCTTCTGCTGTGCTCTTTCGATCAATGTGAGTTAATTAAGTGATTGTTCTACCTCCCCCGGAAGGTCTTTAGTGGATAGGAAGGATCAAACATGGGTCTTGAGCTACCGAGCTGTTCTGCAAGAAAGAATCATTGAATCAGCCCATTTTCATGTGAAAAATATCGAACAAAATTACGTCTACAAAATTTGAGCAATTTTCCAGAATACGAACTGCTGCCGAAAAGTTCGACGAAACTAGTTCCTACGAGCATCTTCCATTGGAATATTGGTAGAATATCGGTAGTGTCTCCTTATCTACCGTCAGATCTATAAAATATGTTGGTGTCACTTTAAACAATCTTTCTTTTCGTGATCACATTAATAATGTAGCTAATAAATCACTAAAACTTCTCGGCGTCATCAATAGAATTGCCTGCGACTTTAAGATTATAAAGACCCTAAAAACCCTTTACTGCAATTAGTTCACCCTCATCTAGAATATGCCAGTGTCATTTGGTCTCCTTTCTCATTAGTAAATCATAGTTTCTTACGCGGACTTGCATGGAGATTAAGGCAAGAAAGAAGTGATTATTCACATGATGAAATTGAACAATCATTGAAAATTACTTCATGAGAAAAGTATAGAAAAGACTTGATTTAATTTGCGTTTTCATAATTATCAATTGTATTATTGATTCGCCTTCTTTGTTGCAACTCATCCAGCTTGAATTGCTGTTCCTCAATCATCACTCTACTAATTACGGGTATCATTCTCCACTGTCCAGAATGTCGAGATTTGTTAACTCAAGCCATGGGTCTTGAAATTTTTGGTAACAGTCCAAATGATTTTTCTCATTCTTTACGACTCTACCAAAACCTGTTTCAGGCTTTGGAATTTATGTGAATGTTCTTTCTTTTATATCTTTTGTCCGATTTTTGTCATTGCTTCATTTAATATTATGTATGAGCTGTTTCGTATTATGTATTTTTTTGTAATTCCCACCCAACGTCTGTGCTACAAAGACTATAATCTGTTCGTTGAGATAGAGAAATCTATCACCTACCACAAGAATTGTGTATTTCTGCATAGTCTTGAGTTTTTTTTCATCTATTTAGCGGCTACAGAACAGAGACTCGCATCATTGATGCCTAGATTGTAGAATATACTTATTTTAATGGTGAGCGCACAACATATAGGTACCATTTTTCGACAAGGATTAAGGCTGTTTAAATATATCTCCTGACTGATACTTCATTTTGCTCTAGTAGGTAATTTAATACGCATTGTTCATCAAAACTTACTGTATTCATTACATTTACTAAAAAAATCTGAATGTAGAATTATTTGCGATTTAACGTGTTTGTTTAAAATCATTAATTCAATGTTTCATACACTTGACTTCTTATATTTCATTGCATGTCATGTACCTGGCAAGACAGTACCTACATTGGAGTAACAATATATGGAGAGAGAGCTAATTCTTTTTACCCAACCTATACAAATTCGGGATAAATCACTTTCTTCGGGTTTTACGTGGTACACCATGAGAAAGAAAGAAACAGCAAAATGTCACAAATCATCACACCGCTTTTAAAGTGTTGTAAGGATGTTCTTCGTGTCCCGAGTCTCCGTTGACTCCACCCACACGCGACATAAATGGACATAAGTCAACGGTTTTTTAGGTTATATGCTATTTTTTTATAACAATACTGTGAAAAAGTGGTTATACGAATAAACAAAAACATTATGTCGACATGTGCTATGAATGGATGTATAAATACCCTAGCCCTAGTCCTAGCCACGCCCAAGTCTAGCCGAGTCTGGCAAAACTCATCAAAACTGACTACAGCAGCACTCTCTTTCGTATGTTATTGCTCTGAAGTACCAGAGTGGTAGATACTCTAAGAATCGCCGTAGTGAAAGACCACCATTCAGAATCGAAACGTTGCTTGAAATGGCTTTAGCCGTGTTTGGCGACCAGATCTGAATAGCCAGGTACTTCCTAACCTTCCTCTTCCAAATCTCCTTCCCCCCCCCCACTACCTTCAGCCTCATAACATACCCTATTTGGGGATGCCATAGTCTCACTGGCTCTAGACGTTTGGGAGCAGTTGAGACTCTTGTGCGGTATTCATATATATATATATATATATATATATATATATGAATACCGCACAAGAGTCTCAACTGCTCCCAACCGTCTAGAGCCAGTGTGTGACTATGGTATCCCCTTTTTTTTTTTTTTTTTAATATATATATCTATGTATATAAAAAAAACCTACCATCTTATTGTGAAAATTCTACTTCAACCTCACAATACTATGCTCCTAAGCGACGAATTCAACAGCTGGAAAAAAAACTCTCGATGTTGTTGATATATTTAGTACATCAATATCACAATATAAGCGTACCTTAGTACAGTTTTTTTCGTTTAGTAGAACTAATTTATTTGATTAAACTATTTAACTCTGGATGTACCTCCTCTTCACAACTATTTTCTATTTCTTCTACAAAATGTTTGTACTGCTTATAAGTACATTATTTTATTTAAATGTAAATATTTGTGTAAAAACCTTTACGGACTTAAATAAATAACACCGTAGTTCCATTAATTGCTGCATTTAAGAAAATATATATTTCTTCACTTGTTCGAATGAAAAGTAGACATTGGTCCATCTCCTCTCACATTTGAAATGGTCAAATTTGACTTAAATCTTACTTTCTGTGATCTAGAAGTGGTAACATTTTACCACTTATTTTTTTAGCTGTCCCTCTTTTTTTTAAATTTGTTTTTAATGTGAATACCGCACAAGAGTCCCAACTGCTCCCAACCGTCTAGAGCCAGTGGAACTATGGCATCTTCAATTGAGGCATGTTTTGAGGCTGAAGATAGTGGGGAGGAGAAGAAGATGGGAAAAATAAGGTTGCAAAGTATCTGGCTATTCAAATCTGGTCGCCAAATACGTCTAAAGGCATTTTAAGGAAAGTTTCAATTCTGAATGGCGGTCTTTCACCAGGGCGATACTGAGAGTATGTACCACTCTAAAACGTGCCGCTAATATGCTTTATATTATTTTCAATTAATTAGTTGTGAAATAACACAAATCAATAAAATAAAATGTATTTGCGCACGCCGGGAATTGAACCCGCGACCTCTGCATTCGGAATCGAGGCCGTCTCTCTAAACACATATTACACATTTTCAACCACGAATCTAGAGCCCTACAAGTTGCCGTAGGCAGCCTGCACATCGGGTAGAAAAAAACCATCCCCCAGCTTACTTTAGCCTCAGGTCGTGAGATATAGGGATTTGGGTATCCCTGAAACTTGCACCAGAACCAATTAGATACTCGAGGTCACGGGTTCGAATCCCAACTTGTGCCATTTTTTTAAATTAACATTTGTCATTTGACAGTCAGTTAAAAGATGTATTACATTATTTGCGTTACGTTCCAGAGTGGTAGATACTCTTAGTATCGCCTTGATGAAAGACCAACATTCAGAATCGAAACGTTGTTTGTTAGCCGTATTTGGTCACCAGATCCGAATGGCCAGGTGCTTCTCAAAGTTCATCTTCTCTATCTCCTTCCCCTCTCCACTACCTTCAGCCTCCCAACATACCCCGATTAGGAATGGCATAGTCTCACTGGTTCTAGATGATTGGAAGCAGTTGGGACTCTTGTGCGGTATCCAATATAAGAAAAAACGTTCTTGATAACGTTTTCAGCTGTCAAAATTTACACCTCAATGTATTTTTCTTAATATTGGCTCTGAGGTGGTCTACATAGCTCCCATAAACACTCAGCAGTAGAACTTGGACTTCATTTGTCAGAATTAAAGAGCCCATGTTCAGACCCCTCTATCTTAGCCCATTGTGTTCGCCTTACACGTACGAGTATTTAATAAATTGAGTTAAACGTTATTTTGTTATCATTTCAGGTCCTTGCCGAAACGCAGCCTTCTACGAAACCTGTCTCAGAGCTAGAAGCCAAATTCAATACAAACAAAAACTATTTGTTCCAAGGAGTCACCCCCATACCCAAAGAAATTATTGATGAAACGCGACTAAACAGTACACTCCGAGACCAGCTGGCGAGCGAACTGTACCAAAACCATCTCTTCGTATATCACCAATGGCTACAGTTCTGGAAACAATGGGTCGAAACTCGAAACAAAGAAATACACCGACTTCCACTCGGGAATGAAAGTTCCACTCTCTCCCAATTCTCTTCAGATTTGGAGATGAGAGATAATGGAGAAGATCCAGTTACAGATCCGATAGTTTCCCTAGCAACGGTGAATTCAACAGATCCAGTACGTCAACCAGTCCCGGAGAAAGTTTATCCGATTTATTTCGAAAATGAAATCATATTTTGGATGTCGGAAAAAAAACTCAATCAATACTTGAATCGGTCATCTCAAACCCCTCTGATGATCTTTGTCAATCCTACATTTCGAATTAACACCATCATTGCTAACAGTACAAATGCAACAGACGACGTAGCGGTCCCGAATATCCAGTCAAATAACAATAATAGTTTCAATATTTTCCCATCACGTATTGCCCCTGTCTTTTCGAATATCACGAATACCACAACATATTTTGTGAACCCAAGTCAGAGCGCCAATGATAGTGATAGTGGTGTTCCTATCAGCTTTTTTGATGGTCCGACTTTGACTTTCAATGTGGTTAAAAATCCAGATACTCCAGTAACTGTTAAACCTGATAACAACGTAACAGTCTCCGGACTTACCACTCTCCCAGTAACTGTTAAGCCTGGTAATAACGTGACAGTCTCCGGACTTACTACTCTTCCAGTAACTGTTAAACCTGGTAATAACGTGACAGTCTCCGGACTTACCACTCTTCCAGTAACTGTTAAACCTGTTAATAACGTGACAGTCTCCGGCCTTACCACTATTCCAGTAACTGTTAAACCTGGTAATAACGTAACAGTCTCCGGACTCACCACTCTTCCAGTTACTGTTAAACCTGGTAATAACGTAACAGTCTCCGGACTTACCACTCTTCCAGTAACTGTTAAACCTGATAACAACGTAACTGTCTCCGGACTTACCACTCTTCCAGTTACTGTTAAACCTGGTAATAACGTGACAGTCTCCGGACTTACCACTCTTCCAGTAACTGTTAAACCCGGTAATAACGTAACAGTTCCCGGACTTACCACTCTTCCAGTAACTGTTAAACCTGGTAATAACGTGACAGTCTCCGGACTTACCACTCTTCCAGTAACTGTTAAACCTGATAATAACGTAACAATCTCCGGACTAACCACTCTTCCAGTAACTGTTAAACCTGGTAATAACGTGACAGTTTCCGGACTTACCACTCTTCCAGTAACTGTTAAACCTGGTAATAACGTGACAGTCTCCGGACTTACCACTCTTCCAGTAACTGTTAAACCTGGTAATAACGTAACAGTCTCCGGACTTACCACTCTTCCAGTAACTGTTAAACCTGATAACAACGTAACAGTCTCCGGACTTACCACTCTCCCAGTAACTGTTAAACCTGGTAATAACGTGACAGTTTCCGGACTTACCACTCTTCCAGTAACTGTTAAACCCGGTAATAACGTAACAGTTCCCGGACTTACCACTCTTCCAGTAACTGTTAAACCTGGTAATAACGTGACAGTCTCCGGACTTACCACTCTTCCAGTAACTGTTAAACCTGATAATAACGTAACAGTCTCCGGACTAACCACTATTCCAGTAACTGTTAAACCTGGTAATAACGTAACAGTCTCCGGACTCACCACTCTTCCAGTTACTGTTAAACCTGGTAATAACGTAACAGTCTCCGGACTTACCACTCTTCCAGTAACTGTTAAACCTGATAACAACGTAACTGTCTCCGGACTTACCACTCTTCCAGTTACTGTTAAACCTGGTAATAACGTGACAGTCTCCGGACTTACCACTCTTCCAGTAACTGTTAAACCCGGTAATAACGTAACAGTTCCCGGACTTACCACTCTTCCAGTAACTGTTAAACCTGGTAATAATGTGACAGTCTCCGGACTTACCACTCTTCCAGTAACTGTTAAACCTGATAATAACGTAACAGTCTCCGGACTAACCACTCTTCCAGTAACTGTTAAACCTGGTAATAACGTGACAGTCTCCGGACTTACCACTCTTCCAGTAATGGAATATACGGAAACTATTTGCGGTAACTCAACTGAAGATCCCACTGATTATGGACCGGACACCTTTAACGCGGATTTAGGTTGGGTGCTGGATGCAGATGATTTGATGATCTTGAACCTCACAGAAGACAATTTCAACAACAGATCACTTGAAATACATTTCGGAAAACATAATGCAACAAATCCCGGACACAGTGGACATTTTAATACTTCAAATCCACGAGGCCATTTGATTAAGGATCAGTTCTTCAATTTGAGTGATGTCAATGATTATGATTTTCTCCAAGAATTCAATGTGACCTATGATGACGCTGATGAAGGTGAAATATGCTACTGTGACGAACTTGAAGATGGTAATGATGATCAGCACAATACCACTTCAAAGGGGTCCATCACCAATGTCACCGATTTGAACCGCATATCTGAACAGTCCCAATCAGTAGTGGAAAGTGTAGCTGTTGGGACGACAAATTCAACAGTGGACATCGCAGCTTATGTCCTCCACAACCGTGAAAGCATCAAGCCATTTTCTGATCCTTCAAGCGCGGATGACGAGAAATTCAAGAAATCTTTGTTGCCAATTTTAGAGGCTTTAGAATCATCTAGCCCCGTTCAAGCTAAGCCTGAAGAAACACAGCGCTTCCATGAGCAGTCGACATTTCATAGTTACGATCAGTGCCAATTCGACGACACCACCCACAATTCATCCCTCCTAGAACGAGTTGATCCAAAGATCTTCTTAATAGCAGAAGTCAATCTAGATAAACCACCGCGTGGAGCAGACAGCCCAAAAATCGAACGGGACCAAAACTCTGCACCGCACCTAAAATTAAATAATGCAAATTTTAATCTCTCGGATGATTCTGCTGTACTGGTGGAAGATTCAGGTCTGTTGAAGGAACGATCGGCATTGCCAAAATCAAACAATGACACCCTTTTGGTGCAGGACAGGTACAGCTCTGAAAACTACCCACTCGTTATAAACCAGACATATGTGGCCACAACGGAATGCCCCGAAGCCCTGTACTGCAGGCACTCCAAGGAACTGATCGAGATGAGAGAGATTATGAAGAAGCTGCGACTCATCGGCTTAAACTTTTTGGACATGGGACACCTAATGCTCAATGGTGATGCCAAGTGCCCTATTTTACCAAAACACCCGGAGGAATCACATGAACACAAACACATTTATCCTGTTAAAACAGATAAATAATCGAATCATCTAATTTTTCTTCTTGTAAATCACTATTAAATAATTTATGTATTTTTTAAATAATAATATCTTAAATTTAATGTTCTGTGCGATTTTACTTTGTTGCCGTTTTTATTGACATTTAATTAATAATAATAATAATAAAGTTTTATTCCGGAAGGTATGCAGGAGTAGTGCAATACCTTTCACAATTGATATTAATACATAGTAATCATAATATTAACAAATAAAAATGATTAAATAAAAACAAATTTATAACTTTATTCCACTTTTTATTTTTTGACTGGACCGGTTTCAGCCTATAACGGCCATCTTCAGACTAGTGTTAGACCGTTATAGGCTGAAACCGGTCCAGTCAAAAAATTAAAAAGTGGAATAAAGTTAAAAATTTGTAAATAGAACACATACACTTTGTTTTTAACCACTTTTTTATTTAATATTTTGTCTACCGGTTTCGGAAGTACCCTTCCATCATCAGGACAATATTAAATTAATCTTTAGATAATAACTTATTTATAAATATGGCAAGCCACAAAGTTAATGCTTTTTACGAATATATTAAAAATTTGTATTTATTTAATCATCAAAATGGAATTCCACCATGAATTAACAGTTACAAAATTAGAAATAATAAATAAAAATGAACAGAAATTCATGAGAAAAAATAAATTTAAAAAAAAAAAAATAATAATAAGAATACAAGTAAAAAATATAAATGGAGGATATTAGGCCTCATTTCTGCAAAACGCCATCAAGAGGGAGTCCATCCTGGCAGCGTTAAGACTGATGGGGCCAATAATTTTCTCCAATGCGCTTCTATGCTTGAATTGACGGGATTCCATGATGAGGTCATTTCTGGAGTTGTTAATCCTTTCCCGCATTCCTGCTACCCTGGTTCTCATAAGGGCTGCAAATCCTGGAACTCGCCCCTCGGTGAACATACCGGAAGCACTGCAGTGCCTGGGAAGACTGAACATCATGCGGTTGGCGTTGTTGTACTGGACCCGAAGGCTTTCCATGCTACTCTTCTTAAGATTGGTCCAGAGCTCGCACGTGTATAGGGTAGTACAGAACGCCAGGAAGAGTGTCCTTTTCACTGGTGGACTACAGAGCCGAAATCTTCTACTGAGCATGTTAATAAAAAATAAAAATAAAACAGATTTCACAAATGATACGGTAATCAGATAGGTAGGTTGACGACCTGCGTAGTCGAGTGGTAAGACGCTCGACTACAAGTCCATAGGTGGCGGGCTCAAATCCCGGCGTATGCAAATAAATGCTATTTAATTAATATGTGTCATAACACATTTAATTCATATAAAATAATATTTGGTATATTTGCGGCACGTTCCAGAGTAGTACCCTGGTAAAAGATTACCATTCGGAATGGAAACGTTGCTTGAAATGGCTTTAGCAGTATTTTCTGATCAGACCTGAATAGCCAGATACTTCCCAACCTTCCTCTTCCCCATCTATTTCTCCTCCCCACTACCTTCATCCGCACAACATACCCCGATGGGGGATGCCATAGTCTCACTGGCTCCAGACGGTCGGGAGCAGTTGAGTTTCTTGTGCGGTTTTTTTTTTTAAAGCTTGTAGGTGTAAAATATAAAATGATTGCGGAGTTAAAATTGTTTATTTCACATAAAATAATCAAAACACATCAAACAATGTGATAAAAGATCTCTTTTACAGAGAATATCCTCAGTCTTACGTAAGTACTAAACTAAATAAATCATTATTGAATATCAAAAGATACAGCATGTTAAACTGATTACAAACAGAATACTACACAAGTAAGCCATAATCAAATTATTATTTCTCGAAGTAAATTTAAGCTGGAAAGAGAGTTATTTGATTGCATCGTGTTGAAAAGTGATTCTACAGAAACTAGTACAATCCACATTGAGAACTAATTTCTAGGATAACTATTTGGGTGACTTGGAGAAAAGTTCGTTGGGAACAAACAAAAAGACAAGGGATCGTATGACGTAAGCCGGCTTTTTTAGGAAGTAAAAAAATATCTAAGACCAACGGGTTGGTGAGAGAAAGCTTGCAGAGTGTGAAGGCAAAAGCTTATTAAAAGGTTATTGAAAGTAAGCAGCTCTCTCAGCTAACAGAGTTTTTTAAAATAATTATACGACAAAAAAAACAGTTAATAGCGGGTCAATTGACCTAGTGAACCGCGTACAAATGATTGGCGCGCGTTCCACCAGTCTCCCGGCTGTGCTTAGTAAATTCTTTAGAGCACCTTCCGTTGAAATCCTTGAATAAAAACGAGACATTCTCAAATAACGTCTATGTTCTAAAGATTGCAATCCGTCCTAGCGTAAGGATGGATGTGAATGGTCTAAATAAGTGGATATAAGCCTAGGGTATTGTCAAATGATACTGGAAGTCAATTCAAAGTTGCAAGTAAAACCCTTGCCTTGCTGTATTGCAGGAAAGGGGTAGTTCTTAACCAATTTCTTTGACAAGTAATAAAAGTTGTTTGAAGCAAAACGATCGTCGAAATTTAAAGGGAATCAAGTAGGATCGGTTCATCCCGTCGTATGGCTGTATGGCGAGAAGGAGGCAGCTCTAGTTCCAGTGGACTGGCAGGTGGAAGGGCAGAGAGATGGGCAAGTGTGGGGAGGCGGTGGTGAGAGGAGCGAGGGCGGCATCTCTGGCAGCAGAAGCCCTGTTGGCGGCTGCGGCGGCCTCGGACCTCTGGATGGCTGACAGTTTGGCTGATTCTACATCTGGAAAATATCAGTTTGGAAGATTAAAAAAAGCTTAGGGTTTTTTATCCAGTAAAGACCTTTTCCCTAAGAACTCACTAATGTAAACTTAAATTCAGTCAATTAAATGAAACCATCAGATGGTGATAGTAATAAGGCCTAATGAGCCGCAGTACTAGTAAGTTAGACATTATGAGGGGTATTTGAATAAGCCCCAGATTTATTTATAATATGATAAAATTGAACAATTGTTGAAAATTTCTTCATAAACAAAAGCGTAGGTTTGATTTAATTTAAAACCAATGAATTGCTGTTTCTCAATCATCACTCTACTAATTATGGGTATCATTCTCTACTGTCCGGAATGTCGAGATTTGTTACCTCAAGCCACGGTCTTGAAATTTTTGGTATCAGTCTAAATGATTTTTGTCTTTCTTTACGAAAATAATCTTCGAAGAATGCAATTTATTATGCCTAACATCATTAACTCTACCAAAACCTTGTTCAGGCATTATTCAAATATTATGTATGTCCTATTCCTTCTCTGTTACTCTTTTTTCCCATATCTTGTTATTTTTTTTTTGTTTTGTAATTGTCCGTTTGTTTATAAATAAATTGATGAGGCAAAAAAATCTACTTGTACCTAATATAACATGAAAATGACTAGTTGATATAGAGTCAAACATAAATGGTGCTTCGTCTTACCTGCCCTCTGAATGTGGGCGGCCGCGTGCTGAGCCGCCGCCCTGAGCGCTGCGGCGGCTTGCTGCTCGCGGTGGGCGGCCTCCCTCTGGGCGGCGGCGACCCTGGCTCCGGCGGCGGCGGCGTTCTCCTGCGCGTGGAGAGCCTCGCCTGAAGCAGCCCTGGCCTCGGAGCGTAGGCGGAAGGTAGCCTCTTCACTGAGGAAGAGCAAAAGCATAATCGTTAATGGGAGAAATGTGACAATTCAAAGGTTTTGGAGCTTGATGAAGGTTGCATCTTTACTGGGATGATAACAAGATTGTTATAGCGTCAACAACGTAATGATTCAACGGGTTATATGATATTTCACAAGATGTGAAGGTCAACGAAGGTTTCTTCTTCACTGGGGAGGAGGGGAGAATGTTGACTATAAAGGTACAAGGGATAAAATTATGAACTGTTTTTTTTTTAAGCTGACTATTTGGAATGCTTGTGTTTTTTTTTAATTATCATATTATTTACAGTACACCCGTACATGTGACAGAATAGAGGAATTATTAGAGAATCTTCAAGATAAGGAGAATAGGCAAAAATAAGGTAAAATGTAGCCTCTTTGCTGGGGATGAGAAAAGGGTGGTTTTAGAGTCAACACCACAATGATTGAAGGGGTAGTATGAAGTTTGAAAGGTTTCAAGAGATAACAGAGGTTGTATTTTCGCTAGGGAGGAAGATAGAAATGTATTTAATAAATAAGTAAGTCTTTAATGCAGCGACGAGAATGATATATAGTGAGTCCAAATTTTGTCACATAACTCCACATCTAAATCGCCTTCTATTGGCTTCGATGCCCTGAAAGAATAGAGTTTAAGATTTGCCTTACGATCATAAGCACTGCAGGGAATGGCACCAGCCTATATATTGGAACTGTGTGTCCGACAAGCCTTAAATAGTAGACAGCTTACTTTGAGGTCAGCAGATGTAGATACTGCTGTTCGATTAATTGAACCATCTCGATCAAATAAACCTGTCTACTATGATCGCGCTTTTGGTGTATCTGGTCCAGTCATCTGGAATAAGCTTCCCCTAAAACTTGCCAACAGACAGAACCTAGCAGAGTTCAAACGGGTCTTAAAAACCACATTGTTAAAAATCCTACATAAAAAACGTAACTTATTGAAATTTAATTTCTTTTCTCATCTAATTGTCATAACACATTTAATTCTTACAAAAATAATTTAAAAAATAATATTTGCGACACGTTCCAGAGTGGTAGATACTCTAAGTATCGCCCTGGTGAAAGACCACCATTCAGAATCGAAACGTTGCTTGAAATGGCTTTAGCCGTGTTTGGTGACCAGATCTGAATAGCCAGGTTCTTCCCAACCTTCCTCTTCCCAATCTCCTTTCCCTCCCCATTACCTTCAGCCTCACAAAATACCCTATTTGGGGATGCCATAGTCTCACTGGTTCTAGACGGTTGGGAGCAGTTGAAACTCTTGTGCGGTATTCATATAAAATTAAAAAATAATTAGATTTAATTTTTTCAGGTAGTATTTAATTATTTTGGTTTTATTTTTAATGATCCATGTACTATCATATCATAATGCTCTACCTTTGTGAACATAACTGTATTGTAGAAGATTGTTTTAAAAGCTCATTGGGGCGTAAATAAATAAATAATAATAATATTTCGGTTTCAGACCACTAGAGGACGCCCAGTGAAATATAAAGTTTTGAATCTTTACCGAGATAGCTGGAAACCATTTCAGATAAATATGTTGATCAGACTGTATAAATCTATAACCTTCCGTCCAGAAGGGCCATCGAGATTTGAGAGAGAGGAGGGACATGCAGTGTAAAAAACCCAACCATGCAATGATATTGGCTCAGAAACAAGACTTAGAAATATCTGGTACAGACTACCAAGCATAACCAACGAATATTCGCTTCGGGCATTCCTCAAGGGATTTGATGAGGTCCACATTTATTTTGCTGGGCGGTCCATTTCACTTACTTGCTCTTGATGGCCAGGGCGGCCGCGCTCTCCTTCCCGGCGGCCACCTTCTGCTGCTGCAGGGCCGCCCTTCTCGCCGCCTCCGCCTCGAGCTGCGCCCGCCTCACGCCCTCGGCCGCTGCCTGGGCGGCTGCCACGGCCGCGCCCGCGTCGGGGTGGGCGGACCAGGAGGGCTGGGCGGACCAGGGCGCGGGCCAGGCGGGCGCGGGCCAGGACGGTGCGAGCCAGGGGCCGGACGACGCGGGCGCGGGCCAGGACGGTGCGGGCCAAGGGCCGGATGGTGCTGATGAAGCCCAGCCGGTAGACCATCCTGAATCTGAAGAAGATGTTTGTACACACTTTGTTAAACGTTCAGACCCAGCAAATATATGTATGGAGAGAGAGCTAAATATTTTTACGCAACCTATACACATTTACTTCTCCGGGTTTTTACGTCGTAAACCGTGAGAGAGAAAGAGACAAGATAAGTTGTCATATAAAATCGTACCACTTTCGGTGTGTAAGCATGTTTTCCGTCTCCCGCATCTCCGGTGACACCGTTTACTACGTTTTGTTATGTGACATAACTCAACGGTTTTTGAGGTTATATTCTATATTTCTGTTGATAACAATACTGTGAAAAAGTGAATATAAATGGACAAAACATTATGCTGACATGTGCTATGAATGGATGTATAAACACCCTAGCCCTAGCTCTAGCCCTAGCCACGCCCGAGTCAAGAAAAAATCAACAATCCTGACTATACAAGCTATCCCTCCTGGTATTATTGCTCTGAGGTTCAGACAGAGAAACTTTACAAAACTCACGACAAAAACTAGTAAAATCTAATCTACTCACGAAAATCGTGTTTTTTTAAAATAATTTTATCATAATTTGATTTTATGTTTATTGTTGTTAACATATTAATTAAATTTAACACTTGTTTTACTACCCGGCTTCACTTGGTGTTGAATAGTCTTTAATGACGTCCTCCATGGTCGAGTGGTAAGACGCTCGACCACGAATCCAGAGGTCACGGGTTCAAACCCGACGTGCGCAAATAACTTTTATTTAATTAATATGTTTCATGATACATTTAATTCATGTAAAATAATAAAAAGTATATTTGCGGCACGTTCCACAGTGGTAGATACTCATTGAAGACCACCATTCAAAATCGAAAAGTTGCTTGAAATGGCTTTGGCCGTGTTTTATGACCGAATCTGAATAGCCAGGTACTTCCCAACCTTCCTCTTTCCCATCTCCTTCCCCTCCACACTACTTTTAGCCTCACAACATACCCCTATTGGGGATGCCATAGTCCTACTGTATGCAGTTGGAACTCCTGTTGGTATTCACTACAATTATCTTTAATTAAATTATTAATGACAAATCAAACAGAAAATACCTCTTATGACCCAGAAATTCTAGACAGCACAATCAGTGCATATTTCGCTATGCCAGAACTCGCCGTTTGAAAGATTTTCGTAGCACACACAAGCTCAATATTATCCGTAATATAGTTAAGATACTTGATGATTTATGAAGACCCCACTGTAAGAACCTGTTAACTAACTGTCGACTCATTCTGAGATAATCAGTCTTTTGCGTTTTGTTAAAAAAAGTGTGTACCATCACAAATCCACTGACTATTTTTCATGAATGTTACAGCTAACATACTAAATTTAATATTTTATTTAGCATTTTAATACATTTCTACAATATAATGTTATTATTGTAGATAACATGTTTTTGCCATTAAAAAATATTTCAGTCATAACAAAATTTACAGTAAACATGTTCAACTCTTTGATTTGCCTCATTCGTGCCATTTTAAGTGCGTTCATTGGATAGAGCCTTAAAGGACATGGAGAGGTACTTTTGCGAAAAAGTGTGGTCAGTATTGTTGACTTTACACTGACTCGATAGAAAGAGACAAATATTTATTAAAGAATGTCGGATAGCCTATTAGTTACCGCCCACATGGGATTCGGACATATTTAACAAACATATTTGAACAAATTAAACAAAATAATTACAATACACCATTAAAATGATTTATAAAGTCAAAATATCACACAAGCTTTAATAACAGAAGGTTTACCTAAATAATGATGGAAGCTTTTTGTTGATTGTATGTCTTTATATCATTAAAAATGTGAAAATTCTAAAGTTCGGTCAAACACATTTAAAACTGTTGAAATACCTCTTAAAAGGGATGTTTTATAATCTTTGTTTGGTCTTATTTGAACATTCACGCATAGCACATATCACCACCATGTTAGATTCATTTGTATAACCACTGCAAGTTTTTAAATCAACAGAAATATAGGAATTAACCTCAAAATCCGTCGACGTGAGTTATACGACTCGATGAAGTGAAGTTAGCGCGGACGGAGAACATTCCTATATATTTAGAAGTGTTGCAATATTATGAGACGACTTTTCTTGTCTCTTTCTCTCTTGTGTTATACGACGTGAAAACCCGGAGAAAGTGATTTATCGCAAATTTGTATAGGTTGGGTGTAAATATTGAACTCTCTCCCGATATATTCTTACTCCAAGATTAAAATACTTGAAAGATGTGCGTTGTTATGTTGTGAGTACATACCTGCAGATGAGGAGATGGAGCCACTCCAGGCTGCAGGGTCCACGAGTAGAGATCTCTTCTGAATACTGTTTTCATCAGATTTAGACAGAACTCCGGTAGACAGCAGGGCAGTCAGAAACACCTGTTTTGATAAACCGAGGAATAACTTGGATGATTTAAATGATTTTAATAATACCATTTTTTTAACTTTATTCCACTACTTTTATTTAAGACCTGATCGGTTTCACCTTATTACGGGCATGAACAAGCAAATTTGAAGTAAATCTATGGCATATTTACTGTGGTCCCCATACTATCTCATCCACATAAACAATATTGAACGCGTACAGCGCAAATTTTTACCTTTCATAAACTTTAAACTACACATTCCAATTCAACACATAAATTACACATTCCTTTTAAACACACTCATAATCCACACCCCAGAAAACAGAAGGAAAATAGCCGACTTTTTTGTTAAAAATAATTCACTCCGAATTCGACTGTTGTGAACTCCTGCACCTTATCAACTTCAGAGTACCTCAGCGAGCAACTCGGCAAAATATACTTTTCTGCAACAATAATTTCACTACCAACTGCCACATACATGCACCCATTTCTCGCCTACATACACTCGGGAATGAATACACCTCAAATATTTACATCTTTTAAATGAATTTGCCAAAATTTAAAAGATTTTTAAATGAAATACTTATTTGTCACTAATGTATGGGAACTATTATTAATTATTATTATTTTTTTTACTATTCATTTCTCAAAACGTTTTACTTTTTACTGTAGATAACAGCGTTCAGTCCTTCATCGATGAATTTTCCTGCATTCACCCTTCTTTCAATATCCTCATCAGCCTTTCCGTCACTCTAGAACATTCTTCCTAAATACACAAACTCATCCACTTGCTCCAAGTATTCATCATTTACAACTAAATTGCAAGCTGTTCGCGTACTCTCTCTTTCAAACACCATGACTTTGGCCTTACTCGCATTCATCATCAACTCATTCTGCATACATGGCTTTACATCGGTTATACATAGTTTTATTGCACATACTTTTTTTTTTTTACGTGAACTCCCCACAAGAGTCTCAACTGCTCCCAACCGTCTAGAGCCAGTGGGACTATGGCATCCCCAATAGGGGTATGTTGTGAGGCTGAAGTTAGTGGGTAGAGGAAGGAGATGAGGAAGTAAAAGGTTGGGAAGTACCTGGCTATTCAGATCTGGTCACCAAACACGGCTAAAGCCATTTCAAGCAACGTTTCAATTCTGAATGATGGTCTTTCACCAGGGCGATACTTGGAGTATCTACCACTCTGGAACGTGCCGCAAATATACTATGTTTTATTTTATATCAATTAAATGTGTTATGACACATATTAATTAAATAAAATTTATTTGCGCACGCCGGGTTCGAACCCGCGACCTCTGGATTCGTAGTCGAGCGTCTTACCACTCGACCATGCAGGCCGTCAAGGATACGTCTCAAGGATCTCATTTCCACCGCATTCAGTCTACTTTCAGCCTTCCTCAGCCAGTTCCATGCATCAGGGTTGGTATAAGCTCTCCATTGTGGACTTACTTCTTTGGACAAACGAAAATGAAAAATGACACATATCATATCTGTTACACTTACCATTTTGAAAGCCATCTCGCGTTTGATCTACAAAACTTCACTGGAATACGAAAGGACTAACTTGATCTGCAGCTAAACAGAAGACTGATGCTGTGCCAACGAGATCACAGACCTTATATAGTGAGGATACTGTCCAATCCGATCTCCTGGGACCAATCTGGAGCAGGTACCAGCGCATTAAATAATGATTAGAGTACGTATCGGAGAGCTAAATAATTGCAGGTCTGGGCTGCACTTATAATCTTACTTAGAAGAAAGGCCTTTCTTTCTGTTGCGGCGTTTAGTTTTGATGTAAGCTCGAAGGTTTCGCCATTTTACTTTCGTTCGTCGTTGATTTAATTGTTGTTAGATAAGAGAGTTGTCTTATACCAATCACATTTGATTACACCGAGACGGCCTCCGTGGTCGAGTGGTAAGACGCTCGACTAAGGATCCTGAGATCGCGGGTTCAAACCCGGCGTGCGAAAATAGCTTTTATTTAATTCACCGGTCGGTAGCTGAGTGGAAAAACGCGTCGGATTCCCACCCCGTGCGTTGAATTTCTCTGCTGGCTAAGTCCTCCATCGTTGCACAAGTAACATCTTCCTCTTATTACGATGGCAGTAGGAGTTTTTTTTAATATTGTCAGGTTATTCGTAACCCGGGAATGTTTGTCTTTCTTAAAAAAAAAAATATATAATAATATGTGTCATAACACATTTAATTAATATAAAATAATATAAAGTATATTTGCGGCACGTTCCAGAGTGGTAGATACTCTAAGTATCGCCCTGGTGAAAGACCACCGTTCAGAATTGAAATATTGCTTTAAATGGCTTTAGCCGTGTTTGGTGATCAGATCTGAACAGCCAGGTACTTTCAGACCTTCCTCTTCCACATCTCCTTCCCCTCCTTACTACCTTCAGCCTCACAACGTGCCCCAATTGCATCGTACCTAAATATTGTCAGGTTATTCGTCACTCGGGAATGTTTGTCTTTATTTTAAAAGATAACTAACTAACTAACTAACCATCACGCCGTTTCCCCGCAGGGGTAGGCAGAGAGGACGGACCGCCATACAACTCTGTCTTGGCACACACTTCTTGCTTCATTTACATTCATACATCGTCTCATACATACTCTTCTGTTATTCTGACTCTTCACATGACCCGATTCAAGTATTTGATTTACTTGATCGTGCCATGTCTTTCTCGAGCCTCCTCGACTTCTTCTTCCATTCACTTTCGCATCATATATTCTTTTCACACTCCTTTCTTCGTTCATTCGCTCTATATGCCCAAACCATCTAAGCTTCCCTTTCTTGATCCTATCCATTACGCTCTTATGCGCCTTGCATTCTTTCCGGATATCCACATTTGTAATACGGTCATACATGGTTTTACCGCACATCCGTCTCAAAGATCTCATTTCCACAGCATTCAGTCTACTTTCATCCTTCCTCTGCCAGTTCCATGCCTCACTGCCATACATCAGGGTTGGTATAAGCACTCCATTGTGGACTGCTAGCTTCGCTTCTTTGGACAATTTCTTATTTGCCCCAACAGCGTTCAGTCCTCCATTAATGGAGTTTCCTGCATTCACCCTTCTTTCAACATCCTTATCAGCCTTTCCGTCTCTTGTAAACATACTTCCTAAATACACAAATGTTGTTTTTTCATTATTATTTCCTATTACCGTCATTTTATGTGTAGGTACTTAAAACTAGAATTGTTTCTTCAATATAATACAATATTATGCTTTTTTTACTGTGAATACCGCACAAGAGTCCCAACTGCTCCCAACCGTCTAGAGCCAGTGAGACTATGGCATTCCCGATCGGGGTATGTTGTGAGACTAAAGGCAGTGGAGAGGGAAGGAGATGGGAAAGAGGAAGGTTGGAAAGTATCTGGCTATTCAGATCTGGTCACCTAACACGGCTAAGGCCATTTCAATCAAGAAACGTTTCCAGTCTGAATGGTGGTCTTTCACCCGGGCGATACTTAGAATATCTACCACTCTGGAACGTGCCTCAAATATACTGTATATTATTTTGTATTACTAAAATGTGTGATGAGACATACCAATTAAATAACTTGTATTCGCGCACACCGGTTTCGAACCCGCGACTTCTGGATTCGTAGTCGAGCGTCTTACCACTCGACCACGGAGGCCGTCAAGTAGATTAAAAAAAACAATTCTCGTCAATCTGTTGTGAATTGTTTATTTTGCGTTTTAATACCGTCAGGCATATTATTCAAGTAATGCAGTTGTTTTATTATGATCCATTATCGTCGTTTTATATGCAGGTACTTAAAACTAGAATGGTTTCTTCAATAAAATACAACATTATGTTTAAAAAAAATTGTATATGTCATTAGTTAGGAGTCATATTGAATAAAACTCAACAGTGTGGGCACCAAGTAATGCTATCCATTCCCTTACAATAGAAAGGGTTCAAAATAAATTATTCATATTTATTAACTTCAGAATGGGCATCTTAATGGAATGTTTCAATTATGATTTTTTTTTTGTCACCGTAATTTATTTAAATTATCTGAACGTATAACCGACTTAACTTGTGTATATAAAATTATAAAATTCAATGATTGACAGACCTGATCTACTGGTATTATATATAATTGCGTTTCATGTTCCTGGCAGGACAGTTACAAGACAGTACCTACCATATTATTGTAACAATTCTACTTCAACCTCACAATATTACACTCCTTTGCGACGAATTCAATGGATGTACCTGTTATTCAATTATAGATGAATTAAATGATGTAGATACGTTACTGAGACAACGCGCGTGAATGCACTAAACCGAGTCCGCCAGACATACCTGAAATTTACTGCGTTTAGTATCACACAAACATTCGTTCGACAGACAAGCTGTCACCAGCTGTCACAGACGCGTCGCTGTAGGCTTCTTCCTGAGAAAAAAATGCCTTGAGAGGTGTAAAAATCATTCGGGACCAAAAAACATATCTCATGGAGTTTCTTTCCATTCATATTTACCCTCACTTATTATTTCAATTCAATAAATACAATTATTCACAAGGTTTTTAGGTACTCGAACGGCGTATAGCGATTGCAGAAATACATAAGTGTATGGAAGACAACCACGGCTAGTGGCGCGATACCCGATTATAACAGTAGCGTGGGACGTTTATATAGCTATCTCATCCGTACACACATTCTTTGAATGGCTATCCTTTTCATAAGCGGGTGCAACGTAAAACAAGACGGTGAGCTAGTAGAGCTATATTTTTCATAAGATTTGTATGAATATGACGTGTCTTGTATTTTATGTCTATGTATTCAATACTATTTTTTCTTTCTAATATAATATTTTTTGCACTGTTTATGAGTAAATTGTTTTTTTTTTCAAATACTGGTGTAAAAAGCCCTTGGAGAAAGAATGTATGGAGAGAGAGTTAATTATTTTTACCCAACCGATACAAATTTGCGATAAATCACTTTCTCTGGGTTTTCACGTCGTACACCATGAGAGAGAGACAACAGATATAATACTCCGCTTCTATGTACTGTCACAATGATCTTTGGCTCCTGGGTCATTGCGGGACTCCGCCCACATTTTTTACTATGCCACTAAACTTGACACAACTAAACGGTTTTTTTAGGTTAGTTGCTATATTTTTGTTGATAACAATACTGTGAAAAAGTGGTTATACGAATAAACAAAAACATTATGTCGATATGTGATATGAATGGATGTATAAATACCTTAACCTTGGTATTAGCCACGCCCAGGTCCGCCGAGTCAGGTAAAAATCATCAAAAACTTACTTCACTGCACTCTATATACTTTAAGAAAAAGCCTTTAACGGTTGTAAAGAAAAACATAAAATCAAAAATGTCAAAATGACAAACGAAAAAATTCACCAACACTGTAATCATAAAGAAAAACTCTACAAAATATTTACCCATTAATTAATATAACACGTGATATTTACTGTCCATTTTTTTAAAAGACTTTTTCGAATTAAATATTGTGGATTAAAGCAACTAATATTTTTTCTTGACAAGTCAAGTTCCATCCCGTGATTTTTCACGGGTAACAAACAACCAGTAGGAATATGTATAATAATTCTTGCAATTAAATTAAAACATTGTTGTTGTCAGTGTGCAAAATTTCATATAAGCGCTTAGCACGTAATTTAATGATTGCTAATGAACGTACGTACGTATGACAATAGAACTAACAGCACGTCGTTTACATTAGCCTCGATAATATATTTTTATTATCAGCATTACGTTCATATTTTTATACTCAAATGTGAATAGGCCATGTAATTGACTTCCTGTGAACAGTCATTTATTTATTTATGGTAATAATCATTCCAAATAATTTTTTTTAAATTAATAACAATGGAAAAATTCGAATCGACTTCTAACATAAATTCAAATTTGCATTCTAATTCGTATTCCCTTTCAAATTCAAATTTATAATTCTATTTCAAATTTAATTCAAATTTTAATTCGATTTCACATTTAAATCTAATTCTAATGCAATTTCAAATTGTATTTTAAATTCAAGAACAAATTCTAACGCAATGTGACTTCAGTGAATTTCACACTTGCGTCATATTTGACATCGTTAGAATTCGTCGATAAGCGCCATTATTTTATTTAATTATTTTAATGATATCCGTTATTTACGTTAAGGATACGTAAGGATATTGAAAGAAGAGTGAATGCAGGAAACTCTATTAACGGAGGACTGAACGCTGTTGGCGCAAATAAAAAATGTTCGAAAAAGCAAAGCTAACAGTCTACATTAGAGTGCTTATACCAACCCTGATGTATGGCAATGAGCCATGCAACTGGCAGAGGAAGGATGAAAGTAGACTGAATGCTGTAGAAATGAGATCCCTGAGGTCTGTGTGCGATAAAACCATGTATGATCGTGTTTAAAATGTGGATAGCCGGAGAGAATGCAAGGCTGATGTAAGCGCAATGAATAAGATCAAGAAAGAGACGCTTAGATGATGTGGGCATGTAGAGCGAATAAACGAAGAAAGGAGTGTGAAAAGAATATATGACGTAAAAGTGAATGGAAGAAGAAGTCGGGGACACCCGAGAAAGACATGGAACGATCAAGTGAATCAAATACTTGAGTCGGGACGTGTGAAGAGTCAGAATAACAGAAGAGTATGTATGAGACGATGTATGAATGTGAATAAAGCAAGGAGTGTATGACAAAACAGAGTTTTATGGCACTCCGTCCTCTCTGACTACCCCTGCGGGGAAACGGCGTGATGGTTAGTGAGTTAATATTTATATCAGTATGCACAAACAATATTTGTGTTGCTTTCAATAATTTTGAAATTCGTGTTTATTTACATTCTGAAAAAACGTCTTACGCCTTAAAGGCTGATTCACACCAACGTCCGGATCCGCTCAGTGCCGATATTGTTCCGCAAGAGAGCTTATTGATATGGTATGAATATCAATCAAGGAGTATGTGCCAAGACAAAGTTGTATGGCAGTATATCCTTCTGCCCACCCTTGTGATATTTAACTACTTATTTAGTTAAATAATTATTTTGAAATGTGAAAATACTTACAACGCAGATTTTTTTTTTTAACCATTTTTTTATCACTAAATAATATTTTTAATAATTAATAAAAATGTTATTTAGTGATAAAAAACTGAGCGGATCCGGACGTTGGTGTGAATCAGCCTTAAGTCAAAATAACAGACATTGCCGGAAGGATGTGAAAGCACTATAAATTCATATAGCGCTGTCTCATTATTTAATTAAACTAAATTCACATCAATTGTTTTCTCATTTGCACTGCTCGTGTATGCATAATTTTGTCTCTTTTTAACACACGGTATCAAGTGACAAGACAAGAGGCGCAGGTTTTTTTTCCGCGCCGTTCAATTGCCGTCCATGAATATTGTGATTTTTTATTTTTTTTATAATAATATCATAAATAGGCGCTGGTTATGTATTCCTATGTTAAGGTTTTTTTTTCTTTCAGTGGGATATTTGACTCCAACACGGTTGTTTATTTATTGGGTTCGGAAATCAAGTGCCGTTTTCTCAGGCTTTATGGGACCTAATGAAGTGAACCTTGGAAATTATATGAATAATGAACCAAATACGATTAAATCTAAACATTGACCAAAAGTAACATTTATTAAAAAAAATACCACTTTGCAGGCAAAATGCGAGCCTTGCTTGGGGTCGGAAATTAGATGCATTTTTCATGGGCTCTATGAGACCGAATCAACTGAACTTTTGGAATTCTCCTAATACTAACGTTGCTTTAAATACGTTTCAAATTTACTCTTTCACCAGTTTCCTGGAGTCACATATGCGCTGATCCAAGTGATTCCTGATTCCGTCAACTGGCTGAATAACCTTAACATCCTAATACCACCCTCAGAGTAACATACCACCTCCACCAAAGAAGTTCCAATCATTAATATGTTGTGCTCGAGGTGACGAGGCAATTTCAACCCTATCGCCCCCAGCACAAGGAGTACGTGGCACAAACAGAATGTCAAGGTCATTTCGCAGTACGCATCGCTGTAACGCCTTCGAATACGCATCATGGCATGACCAAGCAACACGATGATGCATAAACTTTATGTAGATAATCAATTTTCCAGCCGTTTTAAGAAATATATTGTTTTTAAATGATTCGCTCCATGACTTGCTACGTAGTTTCTAGCATATCACATTGTCCATAGGTCGTTATCGAGGCTCGGTTTGTCGATGGTGATTTAAAATTCGTGTAAAATTTCCAATAAATTAACAAGTGGCCATATCGCCGCCGGAAAGACAAAAATACTGAAGCGCCATTTTGGAAAGTTTACACCAGAGCACTTTAAAGTTTTTTTTTACAATTAAATTCACAAGTCTTCAGTACCTGGTTGGATTTCGAAAAAAAGAAGTTAACTCAGGTAAGCGACAAAAAGATTAAGAAATTCCAAATTGCGTCGCTTGTTTTAGATGTCTGAAAGGCCACAAAAGCCTTCAGAATCAAATGAGTCAAGGCAATCGATGCAGAAAAAGAAACTGATCAAAACTGCATATTTAACTCATTTTTGACCAAAGTAATAATTAAACCCTTTTGCCTTTCCAGTGACGATATATGCAAATAGGTAGGCTCAACAAATCAATGAATGCGAATGGCCTTCAGCTGTGCAGCTTTGCCGAAGCTGTTATTTACGTCCATCAAAGGCTTTTACATAAATATTTACACAAAAAAATGCACATATATACCATATGACGGTATATATGTGCATTTTTTTTTGACGGCCTCCATAGTCGAGTGGTAAGACTCTCGACTACGAATCCAAAGGTCGCGGGTTCGAACCCGGCGTGCGCCAATAACTTTTATTTGATTAATATGTGTCATAACATTTAATTCATATGAAAATATTAAAAAGTATATTTGCGGCACGTTCCAGAGTGGTAGATACTCTTAAGTATCGCACTGGTGAAAGACCACCATTTAGAATCGAAACGTTGCTTGAAATGGCTTTAGCCGTGTTTGGTGACCAGATCTGTATAGCCAGGTACTTCCCAACCTTCCTCTTCCCAATCTCCTTTCCCTCCCCTCTACCTTCAGCCTCACAACATACCCTATTTGGGGATGCCATAGTCTCACTGGCTCTAGGCGGTTGGGAGCAGTTGAGACTCTTGTGCGGTATTCATATAAAAAATAATAAAAAAAATATATATATATATATATATATACATATTTACTCATAAGCAGTGCATCCAGAGTTAAATGGTTTCATCAAATAAATTAGCTCTACTAGACGAAAAAAACTTTACTAAGGTGTGCTTATATTGTGATGTACTAAATATATCAACAACATCGGAGTATATGTTTCGCAGATGTTGAATTCGTCGCATAGGAGTGTAATATTGTGAGGTTGAAGTAGAATTGTTACAATAGTATGGTAGGTACTGTCTTGTAACTGTCCTGCCAGGAACATGACATGCAATTAAAATAACTCTTCAGTGGTACAAAACATCAAATTAACAATTTTAAACAAGCAGATTAAATCGCAAATAATTCTATTTCTAGTTTTAGTAAATTTTATAAATACAGTAAGTAATCGTAATCTAGGCATTCTATGGGATTACTGATTCTAAAATTAACTTTCCTCTTCCACATCTCCTTCCCCTCCCCACTACCTTCAACCTCACAAAATACCACAATTGGGGATGTCATAGTCTAACTGGCTCTAGACGGTTGGAAGCAGTTGGGACTCTTGTGCCGTATTCACTATAACCTCCCGTTTCATAATGGACTTCTAATGATACCCCAAACGAGAGATTTGTGCGATAATTTAGATTAAGATTTCTGAAATTTTATGAATGTACTTCTCTCTAATTATTACCAAAAACAATTTTTCTAAAGTTATCTATTTACGCCCAATTTTGGGTTTTATACACATTTAACACCAAAAAAGAACCATCAGTACAGTACACATATAAACAACAATATGCAGATATGTAAATACAACCTTAAACAAAAATATAACAAGAGAATGTAAATAAATTTAAAAAAAAAACAAAAAGTATGAAAACGGAATGGAAAAACGTGAAATCTTATAATACGCTGCCGGAAACCATCAAAATTATGCAAATCAATAAATTCAAACTAGCCTGTAAAAATTATTTAAAATGAATACAAATCAAAATAATAAGTAGTTAAAATATTATAAAGTCAAAAATTAAATTACATAATTAGCTACTTGTAAACTTGAATGTACAAAGTAAGTAATATAAAATAAATAAATAAACAACTGTAAGGAAAGAAAAAGCTAGTATTTATTGGTCATTTCTAAGTGATACTTTTTGTGATCAACATCAAATTCACAGAATATTCCTCAACAACATTGTCTCAAGAAAACACTAACAAAACCTTTGAGTATATAGAGTGGTATCAATCCAAGACAGTGTAGTCAGTTTTTGATGATTTTTACCTGACTCGGCGGACCTGGGCGTGGCTAAGACTAAGGCTAGGGTATTTATATGTCCATTCATATCACATACCGACATAATGTTTTTGTTTATTCGTATAACCATTTTTTCACAGTATTGAAATCAGCAAAAATATAGCATCTAACCTTAAAAACCGTTTAGTTGTATCAAGTTTAGTGGCATAATAAAAAATGTGGGCGGAGTCCCGCGGTGATCCAGGAACCCAAGATCATTGTGACAGTACGTAGAAGCGGAGTATTATATTTGTTATCTCTTTCTCTCTCATGGTGTACGACGTAAAAACCCGGAGAAAGTGACTTATCGCATGTTTGTATCGGTTGGGTAAAAATAATTAGCTCTCTCTCCGTACATTGTTTCTCCAAGAATAAAAGTAACTAAGTTACCCCCCTTCGGATCGTAAGTACGTTTGGTGTTTACTATCAGGTTGAAATTCAGTTAAGAAATGTTTTTTTTCTATTTAAATTACACAAGTAACTTTTTCCTCTGATAATTATTTTGGTGAGGATATATATTTTATAATCACAAGCTAACAACCCGGCCAACTGCACGAGCATCGTATGGACTACGATACTGACCAATGACAGCGCGATAAGGCCACCTAAGCCGTTCAGAAGTGTCGACTTGCACTCGGTGTAACATTTCTCGTCAATTGTAAACTTTACCTCCGCCTGTGAACTTGTCGAGCAACAATATACAAACTACAATGGCTTCATCCAAATTCGTGTTTCTGTTCCTCGCTATGTTCGTGGCTGTGCAGGTAATAAATAAATTAATTAACAAATAAACGAAATTCAATGTTACAATAAATGTTTAATAACTTCTTAATCGTCCTTTCGTGGAAGTGGATAATTTAGCTTTTACGTGAGTGATATTAGAATTACGGTCGACGCTCTGAAGGGGACATCCAGCCCGGTCCGTTTTTCATGTCCTCTTTTACAAAATAATAATATGACCGATCGGTAGCTGAGTGGACAAACGCGTCGGATACCCTGTCCGGGCGTTGTGGGTTCAATTCCTCTGCTGGCTAAGTCCTCCACCATTGCACGAGCATCATCTTCCGCTTATGATGATGGCAGTAGGAGTTTTTCAAATATTGTCAAGTCATTCGTAACAACTCGGGAATTTTTGTCTTTCTTTTATTATTGTAATAATTGGCTAATTTGTGTGAAATATCACCTCAAGGGCCCTTGACAAAGCTAAATGCGCCGCAGAAAACGACTGTCGTTAATTACGAAGAATATATCTGAAACAATATCAACTTTTAATCAGAATATCTGTGGTAGCAAAATATCAACAACTGTGAGCTCTGATGTCACAAAATTTGTTTTGTTAGAAATATTTATTAAAATGTTTACTAGGTATCTACCTACTTATTTGCATTAAATGTGTTTATATTGGTGCCTTGTGCGTCGTATGGTTTGATATTCATTTTACGGTTTTTTTGCTTCTTGAAGGAGAGAGGGGACATCCATCCCGGTCCATTTTACATTTACAGCTTTTTCCTTGATATAATTTAAATTAAAAACCAGTAGCAAATATTTAAGTAGTTGTTAACGATCATGTTTTTAAGTAAACAAGATTAGTTTTTTTTAATTATATTTTTTAAATTCTGCGTGTATTTGGTAACAGTGATATTCGGATATGCGAGGGGGCACATCCATCCCAGTCCAGTTCCCATGTCAACGTTTTCAATAAATATTATCTAAATTATAAACCAGTATCAAAATTTTTACTTCTAGATAACAATGTCATCGAAAGATTGAAATTGAAATCATCGAAAGATGACGTAAAAGTGAATGGAAGAAGAAGTCGGGGACGCCCGAGAAAGACACGGCACGATCAAGCAAATCAAATACTTGAATCGGGTCATGTTAAGAGTCAGAATAACAGAAGAGTATTCGTGAGACGATGTATGAATGTGAATTAAGGAAGGAGTGTGTGCCAAGATAGAGTTATATTGCGGTCCGTCCTCTCTGCCTACCCCTGCGAAGGAACGGCGTGTTGGTTAGTTGGTTAGTTAGTAAGTTTAGAATTTGTTTAAAAATAAATGTGTTTCTTTCAATATTTTATAGATGTGGTTTGATATTAGTATTATGGCTGATTCACACCAACGTCCAGTTCCGCTCAGTGCCGATATTGTTCCGCAAGAAAACTTATTGATATGGTATGAATATCAATCAAGGAGTATGTGCCAAGACAAATTTGTGTGGCAGTATATGCTTCTGCCCACCCTTGTGATATTTAACTACTTATTTAGTTAAATAATATTTTTATTAATTATTAAAAATATTATTTAGTGATAAAAAAATGGTTTAAAAAAAAATCTGCGTTGTAAATACTTTTACACTTCAAAATAATTATTTAACTAAATAAGTAGTTAAATATCACAAGGGTGGGCAGAAGGATATACTGCCACACAAATTTGTCTTGGCACATACTCCTTGATTGATATTCATACCATATCAATAAGTTTTCTTGCGGAACAATATCGGCACTGAGCGGAACCGGACGTTGGTGTGAATCAGCCATTATGGTCTTACACAAACAAAGAGGAAATATTTTCTCCGGTTCATATAAGCGTTTTTCGGTTCATTTTTCTTTAGTTTGATGGCGATATCAAATGTGGAAACAGACATTTTAACAGCCATGTAATTTGTTATTTAATTGTGTGTTATCTATTTGTATGTAATAGCATACAAGAGTCTCGGCTGCCTAGAGCCAGCAGGGCAATTTAATGCGTTTCCATGTAATTTGGTCCATCATAAAAATACAGTACAATAGCCATAGACATAAAATACAAGACACGTCATATTCATACAAATTGAACGATAAATATGGCATGCTCTGAAAGCATGAAAAGGATAGCCATACCAAGCAGAATATGTGTGTATGAATGAGATAGCAATATGAACGTCCCGCGTTACATTCTCCGCGTTACAAGCCCTCTTCCCTAACGAACTTACGAGCGAAGTAGCATGCGACGTACTCGTGTACTGTCGCTAGGTTGTCTTCCACACACTTATGTATTTCTGCATTCGCTATCTCACTTAATTGAATTATTGTATTAATTGAAATAATAAGTGATTTGTGTGTACTTCGCATGAAAAGAAACTCCATGAGTTTGTTTTTTGTTCCCGAATGATTTTTACACTTGTCAAAAGCACAGGAAGGCATTTTATCTCAGAAAGAGCTAACAGTGATGCGTTTGTGGCAGCTGGTGACAGCTTGTTCGTCAAACGAATGTTTGTGCGAGACTAAACGCAGTAAATCTCAGGTATGCCACGTTGGCTTAGCTTCGTACAGTCACGCGCGGTGTCTCAGTAACGTATCTACATTATTTAATTCATCTAAGACAATAACGCAATGTTTACAACACAATATGTTCACAAAAGTTTTCCTTGTCGTGACGTTAAAATATTTTTTTTCAGTATGTATCGTGATATTGTGCCCATAAAATATTATGCTTAAATGAAGTCAGAATATACTTTACGAGTGACTATTGTAAGGGGTAACTACTCGTCAAGTAACTGTTATCATTGGTTTGCTGCTCCCAACTGTCTGGAACCAGCGTGACTATGGCATCCCCAATTAGAGTATGTTGTGAGACTTGATGTAGTAGGGAGGGGAAGGAGATGGGAAAGAAGAAGTTTGGGAAGTACCTGGCTATTTAGATCTGGTCACCAAACACGGCTAAAACCATTTCAAGGAACGTTTCGATTCTGAGTGGTGGTTTTTCACCAGGGCGATACTCCTTTAAGCCTCATATCATACCTCAATAGGGGTGTCATAATCCCACCGGCTCCGGACAGTTAGGACTCTATAAAAAAGAAAATCAGTGGAATTTAAAAAAATTAGAATAATAATAAAATGAACACGAATACACTTTTTGTCCTTTTCTCGCCAATAACAATAAGTAGGCGTAAGCAAGACAAATGCCTATGTTTCAGTGACGTTTCGCAAGGACATCTCTGTCAGAACTGTATAGAAATACACCAATACACACAATCTTAGGTGTTTGTCAACTCTAATTGAGCGTCCTATACTTAGAATTCCTAGCAAAAATATTGAATTGCATGTCATCTTAACAGCGAAAAGACGAAAAAAACTTTTTCTTGAATCACCAAAAACTCTCAGACGGTGAGCTCTGGCGTCTAATTACTCCATTTTCAGATAGTAACGTCATTTCCATTGTGTTTTTTTATTTTTATATTGAATACCACACAAGAGTCCCAACTGCTCCCAACCGTCTAGAGCCAGTGAGACTATGGCATCCCCAATTGGGGTATTTTGTGAGGCTGAAGGTAGTGGGAAGGGAAAGGAGATGGGGAAGAGAAAGGGGAAGGTTAGGAAGTACCTGGCTATTCAGATCTGGTCACCAAACACGGCTAAAGCCAATTCAAGCGACGTTTCGATTCTGAATGGTGGTCTTTCACCAGGGCGATACTTTGAGTATCGACTACTCTGGAAGGCGCCGCAAATGTACTTTGTATTAATAATATCCGTTTGGCCGTTAAAAAATGATAAAATAGTTATTGACCGGTCGGTAGCTGAGTGGACAAAACGTCGGATTCCCACCCGGGCGTCGTGCGTTCTATTCCTCTGCTGGCCAAGTCCTCCATCATTACACGAGCAACATCTTCCACTTCTTATGATGGCAGTAGGAGTTTTTCAAATATTGTCAGGTTATTCGTAACCCGGGATAGTTTGTCTTTCTTTTAAAAAAAAAAAATTCCACATATTTAAACTGTTCAATTAGAAAAAAAGCCTTTTGCCAAAGGCACGAAAAACGTATAAAATAAATGTTTTTATTTTTTCAATGTTATTTCCATTTCTTATCTGTTTTTGAAGCGGCTAATTCGTGGTGGGATTTCATTGTAATAGTCCGGTCAACCAATAAAAAATGAAATGAAGTTATAAAAATGTTATATTCACTCATTTTCCACTCAAATTTTCCGTTTGCGTTTAAATTGTTCTGGTAAGTTCTATTTCGCTATTTTTTTCTATCTTCTGGTCCATCGAATCATTCCCAACTACAGTGCGTATATCAATTTATCTATAGTTTATGATAATGTGATTGCTATTTGCTGGCAAACTGTTTATACGGGAACGTTGTTGGTCCAAGGATCATACCTCAGTTATGTTCTATAGTCTATTATTTACTTTAACTGTCGTGAACCCATTCACGGTCTAACGGCCAATACTGAAAACGATTAAGTCCGATTTGCACGCAGTCTTACGTTGGTTTTATTTGTTAATATAACCACTGTGGTGTCGTTTGTATCTAATAACAATGCGTAGTAAATAAATAAAATAAAACAAACATAAAATTTATACGTGTAAAAGAATTCATTGTATCTACTGTCTTTGATCAGCTAAAATGTAGGCAAATAGTAGGCATCTTACCTGCGTTTCAGGTTGCTAACAAATATTTTATTATAATAGTATGTTCGTGCAATCATAATATCGTCCTTGGAAAGGCAAAAGGGCTAAAGCGACACTTTGGTCAAAAATGAGTTAAATATGCAGTTTTGAACAGTTGTTTTTTTCCGCAACGAATGCTCTGACTTTCGTTTGATTCCAATGACTTAAAGAATATATTTACCATTTGGGAGAAGGCTTGACTCAAGCGAAACAAGTTCGAGGCTTTTTTAGCTTTTTTTGCGTTTCAGGAAACTGAGTTATATTTTTTTTCAAAATCCAACCACGTACTGAAGACTTATGAATTTTATTGTAAAACAAAAAAGCCATAAGCGTTCTGGTGTAAACTTCCCAGCCCTTTTGCCTTTCAAGTCTAATCGTAACCCATTTCTTCAACAAGTTAACTTAAGTGACAAGCTAAGACACGGGGGCTTCATGGAAGCCAGAGTAAAGTTAGCCTCTTAGAAGCTACACTCGTACAGAACTCCATAAATATTTAACAGTACACAACTACTGACCCTGTTAAAATCGCAATTACGCCCTACAGTTGAGTTTGTAAGCCAGATAGTTTAGATAGTTTTAATTTGTATACATATTATGTATTATTTTCTCCTTGTTAGTTAATCTTATTAGCATAATTAATTTAGCATGAAGCGCACTTAAGGTGAAATATCACAAAACTGCGCTATATAAGTTCACTGTTATTATTATTACAAATGTAGTCTGGCGCACCTAGACTATACTTTGCTAATTATTTCAAGGGTGATTCTGCCTAAAAAATCTCTTTGAAGGAAGGGAAGTATTAAAATCACCGTTAATTTTACCTCAGAGCAAGAATATATATGAAGAGACAGCTAAATATTTTTACCCAACATATACAAATTTACGATAAATCACTTTCTCCGGGTTTTTACTCCGTAAACCGTGAGAGAGAAAGAGACAACAAATTTCTTGGACCGCTTCTATATACTGTCGCGATGATCTTAAGCTGGCTATCTTCGCTGGTTAACGGCGGGACTCCGCCCACATTTTTTATTTTGCCACTAAACTTGACACAACTAAACGGTTTTTTTAGGTTAGATGCTATATTTTTGTTGATAAAAATACTGTGAAAAAGTGGCTATACGAATACACAAAAACATTATGTCGATATGTGATATGAATGGATGTATTAATACCGTAGCCTTAGTCTTAGCCACGCCCATTTGCGCCGAGTCATGTTGAAATCATCAAAAACAAGTCCAAAACTGACTTCACTGCCTTGGCTTGGGCTACCTCTAGTATACTCTAAGGTATGACCTACCGGTATTTAAATGGAATATGGTCAAAATAACTTCATCCTGTGATTCATCCCTTCGACAACCAGTACACAGCCGTAAGTTTCGCTAAAGATGTGCTCAGTCAGTATTTTTAGTGGTCGTTTTTACGGCTTGTTCTCGTGTTCAATAACTGTGTTTAACATAGGTACCCTTGAGATTCAGGTTCACCCCTTTAGCACATGTGCATCTTACCCATGTCACTAAACATTCTCACCAATCTCCTATTTTATCCTAATTGCATCCCTTAATGTATTTCTGTCTGACAAATTATATCCTAACGTCGCTTTCTAAAATTATATTTAACATGTTTTATCCCATATACCACATGTTTGGACTCTGATACTTTTAGTTTGACCATACCCTTATGCGGTATAAAACCAGAGCTATTAAGTAAAAGCACAAAAGTATTATTTTACTACTATTTCACTATCATTCTACTATTCATTCCTATTTTCATCGCACTTCCGTGCAGTGGTAAACTATGTTCAGTTAAAAGTTTAATTAAAATATTAAATAAATTCTTCCAGTAAAAAGTATCCAAGTGATTATATTTTATTCTACATCCCCGAACAAAAGCGCGCCTTACCCAAGGAGCATTCTGTCGGTCACATCAGCTATCATTGCATTTCCTTCCTTTAAAATATCGATGGTAAACAGATCCAGAGGTTTCTTCCGTTTGAAATTAATAGAAAATTCTAATTATTTATTGTACTTTTCAGTTTGTCGCAGCCTCTCCGCGAGTCCGCCGAGATGCCCCCGAAGAGAAGCCCACTGACGCCCTCGCAAACATCCAGAACTACCTGAAGGAAAATCTCCAGGTCGGTAGTTGTTCAAGTACTTAGCTTTCTGGGTAATGAGTTAGAAACGTAATTATTAGCATCGTAGAGAAAATAGGTTTTCATCTCAGTTTGATTAAACTGCTCCCCACCGTCTAGAGCCAGTGAGACTATGGCATCCTTAATAGGAGTATTTTGTGAGGCTGAAGAAAGTGAGGAGGGGAAAGAAATGAGGAAAGGTAAAGTTGGGAAGTACCTGGCTATTAAGATCTGGTCACCAAACACGGCTAAAGCCATTTTTAATGTTGGTCTTTCACCTAGGCAATACTTGAGTATCTACCACTCTGGAAATAACGTGGCGCGATCAAGTGAGTCAGAGACTAGAGTCGGACCATGTTAAGAATAACAGAACTGTATGTATGAATGTGAATTAAGCTACGAGTGTGCGCAAATACAGAGTTGTATAGAAGTTCAACGAATATCTAAAATATCTCTCCAACACTAGTACATATACGGATCGTGTCAAACATTTTGCATAGATGTACAATTTATTCGAGCGTCCTCATCGGAAGTTGGAGATAACACGAGATTAGCAGATGTCAAATGTCATTCGATTAAATTATGTAGAAATTACAATTATGAACCAATATTAACAATCTGTAAATATAATATGACGCTCTCTAGTTAAGTAAACATCAATTCGATGGAGATTCTTCTTACATATCGTGTGAGTTTTATTTGATGCCCGAGGCTGCGATCACGCCACTGATTATTTTCGCTAATAGTTTCGTCATAGAGAGGTACCTTTGCGAAACAGTGTAGTCAGGACGGTTGACTTTATACTGACTCGATAGAAAGAGACAAAGATATATATTTTTAATATTAAAGCCTACCAAACAAATACGGGATATTTCTCTCCTTTGCCGAGGACATTAAGAAACTACAACCCAATTCACTGCGCAAACAATGAAGTAGACATTTTTACTGACACGATAAATCAATTTTTAAAAAAAATTATGTCAAACATATCAAGCTGATATTGTAATGATGCCCTTTATATGCCAAGACATAGACTGGTTATATAAAGTACCAAGTACCAAACGGCTAATAGTCATGTCTTCAGTTCAGGTGCCAATAATCCATTTATTTATGTTCCACCTTGTTTAATATTATTCTTTTGATTTTGTTTGTTACTCATTTACTTTAACATTTTGCATAAACATTTAATTAATTTACTTACTGTTGTTAAATACTCTAATAAATTAAAACACTCATGTATATATGTTTTGGGCATCATGCCTGTTATATGTACTAAAATGATAAATAAATAAATATTAAAGAGTGTTGGATAGCCTATTAGTTACCGCCCATATGGAATTCGGACATTTTGGATAAACATATTTGAACACATTAAACAAAACAGTAACAATACACCATTACAATGATTTATAAAGTCAAAATATCACACGAACACTAATAACAAAAAGTTTACCTAAATAATGATGGAAGCTTTTTGTTGATTTCATGCCTTTATATCATTAAATATCTGAAAATTCTAAAGTTTGGTCAAACATATTTAAAAATGTTGAAACACTTCTCATTATAGGTATGGTTAAACTAAAAGTATCAGAGTCCAAACATGTGCTCTATGGGATAATACATGTTAAAGGAATTTTAGAAAGCGATGTTAGGATATAATTTATTAGACAGAAATACAATGGGAGATTAGCATGAATGTTTGGTAATATGGGTAAGTTGCACAAGTGCTATGCTGCAAGGTAAAACCAGTCTGAACAAAAATAAATATGTTACAAAGTTGTTCTAATTATAAATTCATATATAAATCAAAGAGTCAAAATGTTGCGTCAACAAACAAAGAGAGACACTGAAAACTCTAAAAAATAGCCTTTACCAGATTAATTTCAGGAAGTCTCGTATCTGTTCTAACCCACGATAACCCTAGTTATAAAAACAAAACCAAACTACACAATGTCGTGATTAAATTAACTGGAGTAACTTGATAAATTACCACTATTTAACATGTAAATGAGTCCACTGAGCTAGATAAATATGAACGTATTGCAGTAGGAATGATTGATATCGAAAGTTTTTCAACCGGTTTTTCAACCAGTTATTTTTGGAACCGGTTCCTGGCGGCAAAAGTTCCACGAAGAAGATATGTCTCGTATTACAGGAACCGGTTCCAAGCCGGTCACTGGAACCGTCGATATTATTTCTCTGACGAACCGGTTCTTTTTTAGCAAATAAAAAGGCGAATATCCATTTAATGCTTTTCGTCGGAAAGCTGCGGTTGCGGTTCTTTTTGGCGAGAAATTCTCTGAAAACCAGTATATGGCGAGAAACGAAAAAAAAAATCGGTTCCACAGCTCCAGTGCATCTCGTTTCTAGAATATCGGTAGCAACCCCCCCCCCCCCCCTACCGTGCAAATTGTTGGTGTGTAACCGGTTTCAGTTCTTTCCGTTATCAAATAACGCTAGCAATCCCTCCCTCCATGAAATAATAAAAAAATATCACAGGAATTATTTTTAAATTTAAGAAATCTTCTTTACATTGCACGTTTTACTGCATTCCTTGAGGTTTTACAAACAACGCTAGTTGAAATAAAATCACACAGTGTATGAGTAATCACTCATCACGTTTTCTGACTTGAAACGATTAAAAAATGGAGAATATTATGATAAATCCACGTAGGAAAGTAAATGATATTGCTAAAAAATGCTTTCCTTTTGTACGGTACAGTTATTTATATTTTCTGTGTGATTTCTTAACTAGTGTTAACTCTTTATTTTCTTATTAAAATGATAATATAGAAAAAATAATGGAGTTAAAAAAAACTCATTCCGGGAAGGATAAAATCATTAAACAAAAAGGAATAATATTTTTTACAAAGACATACAATTTTTTTTTTTTTTTTTTTTTTTTTATTTTTTTTTTTTTATTCAATTCAATTAAATTTAAAATTTATTATTATTGAGTTCTGCTATTTTAAAGTTTTTATTTTGGTTTTTAGTGACAGCTGTTTCGGCGTTTAAGGCCATTGTCAATTGACAGTTTGACAATGGCCTTAAACGCCGAAAACAGCTGTCACTAAAAACTAAAATAAAAACTTAAAATAGCAGAACTCAATAATAATAATATTAAATTTAATTCAATTGAATTATATAAAAATTAAAATGGAGTTCTACAAATTAAACACAAAAACTATAAATAAACATAAAATTTTAAAAGGATTTACAAAAGAAAGGGGAAAAACGTGTAAATACACTATCAGTTCTTCGTTGGAACGGCAAAGGGGCTTAAGCGACACTTTAGAAAGCTAATTCTTTTTACCCAACCTATACAAATTTGGGATAAATCACGTTCTCCGGGTTTTTACGTCGCACACCACGAGAAAGAAAGAGACAACAAAATCTCCCATATTATCACACCGCTTTGAAGCATAGTTAGAATGTTATTCGTGTCCCGCGTCTCCGTTGACTCCGCCCGCGCGAAATAAATTAACATAACTCAACGGTTTAGATGTTATATTTTTGTTTATAACAATACTGTGAAAAAGTGGTTATGCGAATAAAAAAAAACGTTATGTCGACATGTGCTACGAATGACTGTTTAAATACCCTAGCCCTAGTCCTAGTCTAAACTCGTCAAAACTGACTACAGCAGCGCTCTCTCTTGTATATTATTGATCTGAGGTCAACAATGAGTTAAATATGCAGTTTTAGTCAGTTATTTTTTCTGCATGGAATTCTTGATTCTGAAGACTTTTGTGTCGTTTTTGCCATCTAATATAAAAATAAAAACGGTGAACTTATATAGCGCAGTTTTTAGATATTTCATCTCAAGTGCGCTTCATACGAAATTAATTATGCTAATTTAAGACTAACTAACAAGGAGAAAATAATTTGTAATTTATATATAAATTAAAATTATTTAAAATCATGATCGTTTTCATAAGTCATGAAAGAAAAGATTCAGATATAGGTATAGCAGTGAACGTTATAGTCATTAACAGTTTTTTTTTTAAACAATTTAAACGTATAAATTCATATTATCCCTTTACCGCATGGATTTTTTAATCCTTCCAAAAAAATATATTTGTTTGGAAATGTATTTAGAATCACGTAAGAAAAGAATTATTTTGGTTTTTGTTTTTTTTTTCATTACACATTTTATTCATATAAAATAATACAATATTTGAAAAACTCCTACTGCCATCATAATAAGCGGAAGATGTTGCTTGTGCAATGATGGAGGACTTAGCTTTTGACGGCCTCCATGGTAGAGTGGAAAGAAGCTTGACTACGAATCCAAAGGTCGTGGGTTCAAACTCGGCGTGCGCCAATAACTTTTATTTAATTAATATGTGTCATAACACATTTAATTCATATAAAATAATGTAAAGTATATTTGCGGCACGTTCCAGAGTGGTAGATACTCCAAGTATCGCCCTGGTGAAAGACCACCATTCAGAATCGAAACGTTGCTTGAAATGGCTTTAGCCGTGTTTGGTGACCAGATCTGAATAGCCAGGCACTTTCCAACCTTCCTCTTCCCCATCTCCTTCCCCTTCCCACTACCTTCAGCCTCACAGCATACCCCAATTGGGATGCCATAGTCTCACTGGCTCTAGACGGTTAGGAGCAGTCGAGACTCTTATGCGGTATTCACAAAAAAAAATAAAAAACTAAAAAAAACAAAAAACAAAAAAAAAATAACTAAAAAAATAACAAAAAAAAAACAAAGAAAAAAAAAAACAAAAAATCACAAAATGGCGCTTTTCTGCCCTTGTGCCTTTCGGCGTCGATACTGCACCTATTATCAACTAAAAGCACTGCTTTTTGTTTTCAGCTCGACAAGATGATCGACAACCTGAAGGAGCTGGGAGACAAGGTGCAGGCTGGCACCAAGGAGTTTGCCCAGACAGTTCAGAACAAGGCCCAGGAGATCTTCAAGCCCTCAGAATCTGCCGCCAAGGCCGACCACTGATGGACCATTGTACATTAATAATTCCCAAGACATGATCATAGATTAATTAATTAAACTAAATGAATTATAGAATAGCAGTTTATTCCAACCTGCATATCGTCATCAACGCGAAAATACCTCGATTTAGAGATTGTTTTTTAAGACATCAAAAATACGCTTTGTAGTTTTAGATGCAATAATGTATTTTCACCAATAAAAAACGTTGAAACTTGAATGTCGTATTTGAGGGTCAGCACCCAAAAATACACTTTTTTTGGTTTTCTAATACAAACAAAAGTACACATTATTTATCTGTAAATTTTATACGGGTAGTTAGAACTATTTATAAGGTTTCCAGTGAATTCAATTCATGAACAGTAATCTTTTAAATTCTTTATGAAGTGCATACTGGTATTTCAGGTAAAACGTTTAAAAATGCCTTTTATGGTTTTCAAACTGCACCCTTTTCTGATATTTTAGTATGTTTTTCATAGGATTTAAAGGATTACAGTTAAAGAATTGTATTCACTGGAAACCTCAGACATTTTTCTAAGTAGTCATAGAAAATTTGGAGATAAATTAATTATAGTATTGCTTGTATTAGAATGCTACAAGGTGACGTCTAGCGCCGTCCTTTAACTCATTTTTGTAAAGTTGACCACGTGGGAGGTATTTTTCCGCTGACGACGCTATGTTTTTTTTTCTTCCCTTTTTGGTTTATTTTTTTTTGTTACCTCTCCTATCATGTTCGCTATTTTAAATTTACAATAAAACACTTTTTTTTATTTTGTTTTTTATTTGAGTATCGCACGAGAGTTCCAACCGCTTTAAGCCAGTCTATGGCGTCCCAGATTGGGATATGATTTAACGCTGAAGGGAGTAGTAATGAGAAGGGGGTGGGAAAAAGGGTCGTTGGGAAGTGCATTGTTTTTTGGATCTGGTCAATAAACACGGCTAAAGCCATGCCACACACCGTTTCGCTTCTAAATTATGCCTTTTCACCAGGGTGATACTGAAAATATATATTCACCATTTTGTAACGTGCCGCAAATATATCAGCGTGTGAAAAGAAGAACGGAATAAGTAAAGAAATCAACTTTTGTGTTAAGTATGCAGAATTGTTACTTAGATACATATTTAGCAATGAAACATGAGAAATGAGTCGAAAATGAAATAATGTGCTTTTTTTCATAGGACATGTGACATATGACACGATTACATACAAAAACAAAATTCCTAACTTTTATTTTGGCTCTCCTGAATAACTGCGTTTATTGACTCATTCCGTTATTCCTTGCTCACACAGATATGTTGTCTGCATTATTGCAAGAACTTTTTTCCTTATCTGAAATACCTTCAAATCGGTACCTACATTTTAAACCGTGGTATTCCATTTAAAATATAGCGTACCGATAAACCTTCCCGCCACCAAGAACCGGTTCCAAAACTAACTGAATAAAGAACCGGTTCCTCGTCGGTCTCCTGTAACTGGAACCGCAGTGACACACTATTTCAAATATTAACCATCCCTAGTGAAACAAAGTTATAATGTTTTACTCAGAATTTACAATGTATTTTCCCTATAAATTAACAGGTCGAAAAAATATCTAGCAGGTTGTACCAAGTCTCTAGTAGAAGCTCTTGTAGACTCCAGATTGGATTTTCTTCAGGGGTTTTTAAAAATTAAATAAACGATATTTTCAAATCACTTTCTTTTTATATAATTTACATTTTTCTTCAGTTAAAAATGTACTAATTAATGAATTAATTATTCGTAAAACGCATTAACATTGTGGCTTGCCATATTTATAAATAAAACAGACAAACTTTGTTTTAAACCACTTTTATATTCAATATTTTATCGACCGGTTTTGGAAGCACCCTTCCATTTGCAGGACAATATTAAAATTAAATTATAATACCGAGATATATATACATATTATATTTAGGTGTTGGAATGAGAAGAAAAGGGTTAATTGAGAGAATTATGGGAATGACATAACTATAAGATAAATTAATTTGGTTATTCAAAATACTACATTTATTTTTTAAGGATTTTCTAATTTCGAATGCTTCTTAGTAATCTATTTTTTCCCTTTGTTACTACGGTGAAGAATTTCAACCCCTGTCTCCCTATTAAAAAAATGATCAATTAAAAAAACAATAATTTTTCAGAGTTCACCAATCACCTCATTGCTACCGATTTGTTATTCCCATAATCCCCTCAACTACCCCTTCTCCTTCCCATTTCAACACCTAAATATGTATATATATCTCAGTATTCTGTATCTTAGTTTAATTTTAATATGGTCCTGAAGATGGAAGGGTGCTTCTGAAACCAGTGGACAAAATATTGAAAATAAAGGTGATTTTAAACAAACTTTATCTATTTTATTTATTAATTAATTGTTTTTTACAGATCAATCAACCAATAATTCATGTAAGTAATGGAAAATATTGTAGGTAGTCAATTCAATATACACCATGTTAAAGCCTTAACTCTAACAAATAGTGCTAATCGTCACTTTGTAGGATTCTAATACAAACTACAAATGGTTTCCCCGCTAATTCTATCTGGGTAGGTAGAAAACATCTAAGGTTATTCAATTTCCATTTCAAACAGAGAAGTTTTTCTACTTTCCAAAAAATATTGTTTTTGAAAGCTTGTGTTGTGGTCGTAGCTTTGCAATAAATCAATCGTTCACAATGGCATCGATAACATCTGGTTTTGGCAGGTACCCGCTCCTTTGCATTGGTAGGTCAGTGCAAAACTATCACTCGTTAGGTTACGGTCGGTCAAACAGATGTCGCATTTAGCGAGCCAATAGTGGTAGATTACCGCCTGTAGTGGACGGTATAGTATTTACTATAAAGGATCGGTTACCGTACGCGAACAAAAAATATATATTTATTAACATTTTTATTTTTATTGTAACATTAACAGTTTTTTCTTCAATTTTCACCATCCATATTTATTTTATTTTTTTAAGTGAATAGAATACAAGAGTCCCAACTGCTTCTAACCGTCTAGAGCCAGTGAGACTAAGGCATCCCCAATCGGAGTATGTTATGAGGTTGAAGGGGGTGGGGAGGGGAAGGAGATGAGAAAGAGGAAGAGAAAGGTTAGGAAGTATCTAATATATCGCAGATAATCACTCCCAAGTTCATAGTTTCGCGGCACCACCCTGAAACACGGTGCATAGAGCAAAACAGAATTGCTATAAAAAAACCTTTGGAACTCATTGAGAAATAATACACAAAGTTCTACAAATAAAATCATTTTTTAAGATTTTTCAGCCCAAAAACTTTTATTAAATAGTGACATCTACCGACGTATATTCAAAGTTCATAGATATACCATCATCGTCTTTTTGTTATACAAGAGGTAAGTTTGATTATTTCGCAACAATAGCATTGAGCTGTCATCAGTCGATTTGTTTGTTTTCTTCTTATATTCTTGAAAAAAATACTGGTTTCCGTCCAAAAAATATGTTATTTGTTGTTCCTTGTGGATTTTTCTCTCCTTCGGGTAATCAATCACTCAGTCTCTTCTCCTTACTAAATTAACAAATACTTCTTCACTTAACTATCACTTTTGTTACTATACTTTTCGTTCTGTCTTAAATTCTAAGGAATGGAGAATCTTACTACAGAGAACCCTCTTAAACCCCCTAGTAAGCACCTTAGAGTAGTATCTATACAAAGCGGTGAAGTCAGTTTTTTACTTGTTTTTGATGATTTTAACCTGACTCGGCCCACCTGGGCGTGGCTAAGACTAAGGCTAGGGTATTTATACATCCATTCATATCACATATCAACATAATGTTTTTGTTTATTCGTATAGCCACTTTTTCACAGTATTTTTATCAACAAAAATATAGCATATAACCTAAAAAACCGTTTAGTTGTGTCAAGTTTAGTGGCATAGTAAAAAATGTGGGCGGAGTCCCACGGTGACCCAGGAGCTTAAGATCATTGTGACAGTATATAGAAGCGGTCTATGAAATTTGTTGTCTCTTTCTCTCTCATGGTGTAGACGTAAAAACCCAGAGAAAGTGATTTATCGCGATTTGTGTAGGTTGGGTAAAAATAATTAGCTCTCCCTCCATAAGTTGTTACTTCAAGGTAAGCACCCAGACCCCCCCCCTCTCCTGACTCCCCTATCCACAACTCTCCTGACCCGCCCATCCCCAGAGATGGTGAAATATCTCCTAAAATTTTAGATAGTGAATAAAATTAAATATTATTTAGTGATAAAAAAATGGTTCTTAATAAAAAAATTTCTGTGATGCAAGTATTTTTACACATTAAAATAATTATTTGACTAACTAAGTAGTTAAATATCACAAGGGTGGGCAGAAGGATATACTGCCATACAACTTTGTCTTGGCACATACTCCTTGATTGATATTCATACCATATCAATAAGCTCTCTTGCGGAACAATATCGTCACTGACCGGATTCGGACGTTGGTGTGAATCCAGCTTTAATAGCTAGTTCTTGCTTAAACTTGTTGTAGCTCGTGTGAAAAATATCCAAATTTCCTGCGAGGCATTTAATTAACCTAGTTAGTCCAGGGGCATCACCATTGGTAAGTTAGTTCTGCGCCTGGGAAGAAACAAAAACCTGTGTTGGCGGCCTCGCGTGAAATTATCAGGGACATAAAATACAATTTCGGCCAGGATTTCAGGTATTAATAATACACCGTTCAGAAGTTTATGAGCAAAAAGCAGTAATGCTATATCCCTCCTCGAACTAAGGCTGCAGATACCCAGCATTCCCGAGATAAACGCTGTTGGAAACAGACATGGGTAAAAACCAAACTCTCTTTAAGTTAGGTTTAGTGGCTTTCCAGTTTTTTTCAGATTTATTATTATTATTACTTCGGAAGTACGCCGGACTCTGGTTTAGAACCGCTGCTCTCTCTACCACGCAGCGCAATACAATGACGCATACAAATATCACGAGTTTGCCGGGTGACAATACCAATAATAACAAAACAGTGTCCTCCATCCAATTCGACCATTACTCTGCTATCTCTGTTCTTGATAGCACTTAGTATCAAAATGTACTTGAAACACGCCACGCTTCACATTTAAAAAAAAAACACTTTCAAAATATGTCAGAGGTGTAGTCAGACATACACAAAATATCCCTATTCAACATTTCTAAGAGAGTCCACTGAGTTCTCCACAATAAACCTGTAATTCATTACTGATCCAGCAACTGCGCGATGAACTAACTGCGCTAGTGACAATACCAATAATAACAAAACAGTATTCTCCAACCAATTCGACCATTACTCTACTATCTCCGTTGTCGATAGCACTTGCTAGTATCAAAATGTACCTGAAACACGTCACGCTTCACATTTAAAAAAAAAAAACACTTCAAAAATATGTCAGGGATTAGCGTTGGGAAAAATTTAAATGTTTTGTGAATGCTTCACGAATTGTTAGTTCTTTAAAAAAGAACCCTTCGAAGTGAATACTTCAATTGAATTCGAACTCGCAAAAGAGAGATTTAAATTTATCCGGTTATTTGTTCAGTTCTTTTTGGAACCGGTTCCTCGCCGAAAAAGCACGTACTTGTCGGTAGAGATTTCAAAGTGAAAAGAACTGAAACCGGTTCCTTGCCAAAATAAAAATCACGTTCCATCAGTTCTTCCTTTCACGAAGTACTTCTTTATAGGCTTTGAAGTTCACCTTCGCAACTGAACTGCTGCAAATTGAAGTAGTTCTTTGTAATCTAACTTCCGTTGAAGTATTTTTTCAATGAAATTAATTAACGCTAAAATGAACTACCAACTTCGATTGAAGTATTTGTTCAATGAACAATGAATGAAGTAGGAACTGTTGCCAAAAGAAGTATTTCTCTCAAAGCGGTCACAACGCTATCAGGGATGTAGTAAGACATTTTTTTGATAAATTCGAGTATCGGGTTAATAAGGCACCCCCACTCTGTTACAATGTAACTTTGTAACATATAAAAATATGTTAAGGTAAGGTACTCACCTCACTATGTTTGTATACACAAAGCATCCCTATTCAACATGACCATCGCTAGTACGAAGCGGCGCAGAAGTTAACACGTATCATCGTTAAAGATTGTTGGCAATACAAATGCTAAATTTCTATTCACAAGACACCAAGAGAGTCCGCTGAAAAAATCTCCAGAGTAAGCTTGCAATTAATTTCCGATCACGCAACTGCGCGATGAACTCACAACGAACTGTTAGCTACCTTTGAGACATGCGATACGTGAATGCTGGCATTCAAATGAATATACCGATGCGTAAATCAATACATCGGCGTATTATTTCATTCGATTTTGATAGATTTAAATAAAATTATATCCATTTCAAATTACGAGTTCGAAAACTGCCTTCTGCCAAAATCTGATGGTCAGTTTGTAAGACGACAATCCAACGAAGCAATTTACAAGTTCTACGACATGCGTACGACAGCCTCCATGGTCGAGTGATAAGACGCTCGACTACGAATCTAGAGGTCGCGGGTTCAAACCCGCGCATACATAAATAAATTCTATTTAATTAGTATTTCTCATAACACATTTAATTCATATAAAATAATATATAATATATTTGCGGCCTGTTCCAAAGTGGTAGATATTCTAAGTATCGCCCTGGTAAAAGACCACTATTCAGAATCGAAACGTTGCTTGAAATGGCTCTAGCCGTATTTGGTGACCAGATCTAAATATCCAGGTACTTTCAACCTTCATCTTTCCCATCTCCTTACCTTCGAACTACCATCAGCCACAAAACATACACCAATTGGGGCTGCTACAGTCCCACTGACTCGCACTGCGGTTGGGAGCAATTGGAACTGTTGTTTGGTATTCAATTAAAAAATAAAAATAAAAAACATTTCAGATCACGCAACTGCGTGATGAACCAACTGCGCGATGAACTCACGACGAACTATTATCTGGCTCCTAGACATGCGACACACGAATGCTGGCTTCCAAATTAACATACCGAAACGCATATCAATACATCGGCATATTATTTAACTCGATTTAAAAAAAACTCAAATACATATTTTTGAATTATGCGTTAAAAAACAACCTTCTGAAATTTATCGCTGTTTTTCGTGAAATAGACTTCTGGTTCACTGTCGCAAGTGGCAAAGTATATTTTTTTTATTTACCAATCCAGTCCTTCGTGAGATGTACCAGGACGCCGTGGCGATACCACAGTATCAGCTCACAAAACCACTGACATGGCTCCCTAGGTCAAATGTCTTAAAATGCCACCGACGGCGATTTGTTTTCGATTTGTTTTTTATTCAAATTGACTGTAAACATTACTGACCCGTACAGTCAACCCAACTGATATGGTTTTATATATTTTACTTAGTACGGCTTCGAACGAGTTTTAACGGTAATTTTCCTTATTTTTGACAGATATTTAAATATTAATTATTGAAATAATATCAATAATCTTCAACGTAAATATGACACAGAAACTAAAAAGAATAACGGTCGCGACTGAGACTCGAACTCGGAACCTCTATCCGGGAGTAACGTCTCTGCCAATTGAGCTACCGAGACCCTATAGAAAATTATTAATATTATTTTTCAATTTCCTCCGATATAGGCTGCCATCTTTGTAATAGTATACAAATCTCTACCCGAGCACATATTGTATACCTAGACGGTGTCTTGGATTTTCACTTTTTTTTTAAATCTGTTGTATTGTATGATGTATTACAATAATAATTAATTTTTTATACACATTTTGACCAAAAACTCATTCGAACCTGGTCCGATTATATTAATTTCTATCTCAAATTGTGGATAAAAATTTGGGATAGAAGATTACAATAAATTAAATAATCCTTAAAGATATATCTATTGCGTATTTTTTTTATTTTTCAAACAACGGGTCTGGTTAGACCTACCACTGGAGTCGAGGAGATATACAAAAGCTCCATTGCTCATAATAGAAATGGAGTTGCAACATGAAGAGTTTTGACTTCTTCAATAAATTGATAGTAATATTTTTTTTATTAATAAAAAAAGCTATTTTTTCCACCATAAGGCAGATACGAACATTTTCAGAAACATAACTTGTGTCGAAATAGTTTCTCCTGTAATGATAATGATTTTCAAATGTTTATAATAATCTGATTGAAATGTCCAGGTAGATTGGTAAGCCCCCACCCTTAGAGTAAGAATATATTTGGAGAGAGATTTTTACCCAACATATACAAATTTACGATAAATCACTTTCTTCGGGTTTTTTCGTCGTAAACCGTGAGGGAGAAAGAGATAAGACAAGTTTTCACATAATATCGCACCACTTTTAGGTATGTAAGCATGTTTTCCGTCTCCCGTGTCTCCGGCGACTCAGCCCACTGCGTTTTGTTATGCGACATGACTCAACGGTTTTTGAGGTTATATCCTATATTTTTATTGATAACAATACTGCGAAAAAGTGGGGTTATGCAAATAAACGCTACATTATGTCGACATGTGCTATGAATAGATATTAAATGGTGTGTCCATGAAAACCCTAGCCACGCCCGAGTCAAGAAAAAATCAACAATCCTGACTACAATGTTTCGCATAGCTATCTCTCCCGGTGTGTTATTGCTCTGAGCACCCACCCTTTTCCTTTCCATCTAAATAAAAAAAAAACGTATTTTTCAAAATAATATATATTAAACTTTGACACGAAGCACTCACTTTGCGGTAAGACATAATTAAATTTTAAATAAAAGTAACTTTTTTTTGACACCACTTTATTAGATATATATATCAACCGGTTTCGGCTCTACCTGAAGCTTCTTCAGGGTTGTTTCTAAAAAAGTGGTGTCAAAACAAAGTTGCTTTTATTTAATATTTAAAAAATATAACGTATATTTTTGCTACACCCCTTTGCTTCCCATTTGCACCTCTCTAAAAGCCCGATCAACCATGGATAATAATTCACTACAGTCAGTTCAAGAAGTTTCCGAAGGAAGCAAGTTGGCAGCACCCAGTTTACTTTCCTCTAAAACCACTAGCCACAATAGTTTATTCCTAGTCATGTCCAATCTCGCCGCTCTTGTCACAATCGCCCTTGTGGCTACCATGTGCATTCAGGTTAGTCACATAATAATTACGTTCTGTTTATATAGCGCTAATCAATCAAGCGTGCTTTGATCTAATTATCTTACCCCGTACAATTTTCTTTTGAGTCGGTTTTTACGGTTGACAAAACTAACTATTGCATTGTGTAGATTTGTGGATTTTAAAAATCTATTGATTTAAAAAATAGGTCCTTCGTTAGTTGCTCCTTTGGCCGTCTGCAAATTTAAGTATGTCAGGATGTACGTATTATCTAGAAGCAAGCTTGGGTAAGGTTGGATTAGGTTGGGCGATCATTTTGAAAATTTAACAACAACCTCACTGTAACTTTTCAAAATAAGTAATTGAAATGAAACATGTTTTACTGGATTCGATTTAAAACTCAAAATCTCTGCATCTAGAGCCAAGGGTCTTAACCGCTCGGCCCCGGAGGTCTTATATAGTTTATAAAGCATAACCTACATACGTTTAAGATACTTATATGGTATACTTTTAAGTAGGCTTAAAAAAATATAGTGTTAAATCGTTATACAGTCAGACTGGAAGGTACTTTCAGTATCGCCCTGGTGAAAGACTACCATGCAGAATAGAAACGTTGTTTCAAATGGCTGTTAATTACTTCCCCACCCTCCTCTTCTCCATCTCCTTGCCCTCACTGTAAGGTATTTAATGAATAAAAATCGGAAATACACAAATGGAAATTGATAAAAACATGTGTTGGGGTAGTGGAGAGTGGTCGAGTGGTCAAAACGCTCGGTTACGAATCCAGAGTTCGAGGGTTCAAATCCCGGGGTACATAAACAAAATTTATTTAATTAATATATAGTATATTTGCGGCACGTTCCAGTCTTCCAGAGTGGTAGACACTCTAAGTATTGCCCATTCCGAATCGAAACTTTGCTTGAAACGACAATAGCCGTATTTGGTGGAAAGATCTGAATAGCCAGGTACGTCCCAACCTTCCTCATACTCGTCTTCTTCTCTCCCCACTTCCTTCAGCCTCGCAAGATATCCCAGTCAAGGATATCATATTCTCACTGGCTTCAGACGGTTGGGAGCACTTTTGTGCTGTATTCACATAAAACAAAAACCACAAAAAAACATGAATTTTGTCACTGTATAAGCGAAATCGTGTCTCCTATATTTGACACACATTTTATTTTGATTTCATATACGTAGTGTAAACGGTATACGTGACAAGTTGCAGGCGACAAGTGACAAGTGACAAGTGACCAGACACTCGTGATGTAATGAGAGAACTGGCGATTCCTCTCTACGCTTTTATCGTGCTCTTCCCTCAAACACCTCATTTGCGGGCGGCCTATGTTTCTTTGCCTTAACCTTAGAGTACATAGACACCTACCTATCCAAGGCAGTGTAGTCAGTTTTGTAAGAATTTAACCTGACTTCTCTGAACAGGCGTGGCTAAGGATTTCATAGACACACCCTTTTTTACAAACAAACAAATATAGGACATAACCTCAAAAAAGTGTTAGCATAACAAAAAGAGACGGAAAGGCTGATAAGGATATTGAAAGAAGGGTGAATGCAGAAAACTCCATTAATGGAGGACTGAACGCTGTTGGGGCAAATAAGAAATTGTCCAAAGAAGCGAAGCTAGCAGTCCACAATGGAGTGCTTATACCAACCATGATGTATGGCAGTGAGGCATGGAACTGGCAGAGGAAGAATGAAAGTAGACTGAATTCTGTGGAAATGAGATCTTTGAGACGGATGTGCGGTAAAACCATGTATGACCGTATTACAAATGGGGATATCCGGAAAGAATGCAAGGCTGATATGTGCGTAATGGATAGGATCAAGAAAGAGACGATGAGATGATTTGGGCATGTAGAGCGAATGAATGAAGAAAAGAGTGTGAAAAAAAATTATGATGCGAAAGTGAATGGAAGAAGAAGTCGAGGACGCCCGAGAAAGACATGGCACGATTAAGTAAATCAAATACTTGAATCGGGTCATGTGAAGAGTCAGAATAACAGAAGAGTATGTATGAGACGATGTATTAATGTAAATGAAGCAAGAAGTGTGTGCCAAGACAGAGTTTTATGGCGGTCCGTCTTCTCTGCCTACCCCTGCGGGGAAACGGCGTGATGGTTAGTTAGTTAGTTAGTTATAACAAAACGATATAAACAATACTTTTAAATGATTTATAGATTTAAATTATCGTGCGAAACGAATAGCATAACGTTTGCTTAAATAATAATGGAAGTTTGTAGTTAATATAATGTATTTATAAACTCGATAATTCTAACGTGCTGTCAAAAACATTTTAAACTGTTTGAAAACCTGCAGAAAGTGATGTATTTAATTCATTTTGGATTTTGTATGCATGCATTTATAGCGCATGTCGACTTAATTTTTTGCTTATTTGTATAACTACTTTTACGCTGTATTTGTATCAATATAAATATAGGACATAACCTCAAAAACCGGTAAATTACGTCGTGGGTGGAGTCCCCGATCACATGGGTCATAGAAAACATTCTAACAATACCTAAAAGCGGTGTGATGTTTTGAGAAAAAAATGTTGTCTCTTTCTCTCTCATGGTGTACGACGTAAAAACCCGGAGAAAGTGATTTATCGCATGTTTGTATAGGTTGGGTAAAATAAATTAGCTCTCTCTCCATAAATATATTTACTCCAAGGCCTTAACCAGTGATATTGGAATTTCAACCCTCACGTGTTAGTCGTGCTACGTGCCTACGTACAGGCCCGACTCTGAGCCACTAACTTTTTTTCTACATCTAAAAAATAATTTATTGTGTAATTGCAATAATAATGTATCTTCACTATATTCAACGGGGACCCATGGGTATTAAAATATATTCGAAAAGTATCATTTTTAAAATGTCATCCCTGTTAACCACTCGTTTTGGCAGGTTTTCCCTCTAAAAATAACTAAATGTAGACTAACAGATCCAACGAATTGTTTAAAGTATAAATGTTTAAAGAAATGAAAAAAATACTTTGTATAAGACCACGAATATTATTTTAAATTTTATGACCGACCGGTTTCGCTTAGCCTAAGCATGGTCAGGGTACAAAATTAAACTGAACAAAAAATACAAATTGTGCAGTTATATATATATATACAGAGGGAGAACAAAATACAAAATAAAATAACAAAACAGTGTGAAAACAATAGAAAAACAATTTAATTTTAACAAATGAATAGAGAGAAAGAGACAGATAATATAAATAATACTCTCTTTTTATTTAATTTTGTACCCCAATGCAATGACGTTACATATATAGACACGTTATAGCCTTGGAATATTAACACGAAATGTGGCAAGCAAAACACACACGTTACCAGTAAATTCATCATTCAAATATCGGTCATGTGTGACAAAGATAGACATTCATAGAATATATGTGTATGAACGAAACAGATCCGAAGTTCGGACCGCGTTCCATACTTGCTTGAAACGACCTCAAGCGACGCGTGACCGTTTAGTACCAAATCGGCTTAAACACCGATCACACCAACTAGCGTGATTATTGCTTGCCACTTTGAGAGCGCTACAACGTTTCTATATATATATATATATATATATGTAACGTCATTGCCCTAATGATGCTTAGGCTAAGCAAAATCGGTCGGTCATAAAAAAATAAATAATATCCGTGGTCTTATATATACAAAGTTATTTCTTTAAAAATGTCAAACCACAAAGTGATTGCTTTCTTCGAAAATGTAAATGTTTTTTTTTGTTAAATTTGTAGAGTAATATTACGCCTGGAGCGGACTGCTCCAATTGCGCCTGAATAGGACCGGCCCTGCCCACATACATAATTCAAACAAGAAACGAACCAATCTTGAAGTAACAATATATGGAGGGATAGCTAATTTGTTTTACCCAACCCATCCGAAATTGTAATAAATCACTTTTTCCGAGTTTTTACATCGTACACCATGAGAGAGAAAGAGACAACAAATTTCTTAGACCGCTTCTATGTACTGTCGCAATGATCTTAAGCTGGCTATTTTCGCTGGTTAACGGCGGGACTTCGCCCACATTTTTTATTTTGCCACTAAACTTGACACAACTAAACGGTTTTTTTAGGTTAGATGCTATATTTTTGTTGATAAAGATACTGTGAAAAAGTGGCTATACGAATACACAAAAACATTATGTCGATATGTGATATGAATGGATGTATAAATACCGTAGCCTTAGTCTTAGCCACGCCCATTTGTGCCGAGTCATGTTAAAATCGTCAAAAACAAGTCCAAAACTGACTTCACTGCCTTGGCTTGGGCTACCTCTTGTATACTCTAAGGAACCAATTCTAACTTTTTACTGGCCAATCTCAAAATTAACACAAAGCAAAGTAAAGTTTGTTTTTTTTTTAAATGCAAGACCTAAATGACAACGACTGACTCAATATAATTCGCGTGTTGTTGACATAAATTGCCACCAGTTGCCAATCATAGCGTTTAATCAACATACAAAAAATATGCGGGTCCCAAATGCTTGCCGAATGCTGTTTGTATGCAAAAACTGGCCACGGGCGAGCGCCAAACACATCGAATCAATTCACCAAATATTGTGTTCGAACGAACCAAATCTAAGCGTTGGATTTGGTTCATTCGCGTGTTTTTCTGAATATCCTTGGCATTGCTTTTGTATTCAAATTACATGCGCACTATTTATCATGCATGGTAAGAAATGAAAGAAATGCTATGTATCGGACCATTATTGATTTATTTAAAATAGTTCACACAAACTCATACGCATATTTTGCTACCCCACGTTAAATATAATGCCGTCACTGGAAAGGCAAAATGCCTTAACCGACACTTAGGTCGAAAATGGGTTAAACCTGCAGTTTTGATCAGTTTTTTTTCTAGATCGAATTTTCTGACTCTTGTTTGATTCCGAAGACTTGTGTGGCCCTTTAGCCATCTATAATATATTTAATAAAAATGAAATAATAACTTTGTATAAGAGACCATAAATTTTATTTTAATTTTTATAACCGACCAGTTTCGCTTAGCATAAGCATCATTAGGGTACAAAATTTGACTAAACAAAAATACATAGTTTGCGGTAGTACATACTTGTACATACAGAGGGAGAACACAATATAAAATAAAATAAGAGAACATTAAAAAACAAAAGAATAACAATTAAATTTTAACAAATTAACAGAGAGAAAGAGACAGATAATATGAAATGAAAGAGGCACAACGTCAACTGAGAATGTAATAAAAGAATATATAATATTAAACTACTGGACAAATTTAATTGGTTACTAAATTTTATTATTTATTTGCATTACTATGTATTGATATCAATTATGGAAGGTATTACATTGCACTACTCCTGCATACCTTCCGGAATAAAACTATATTATTATTACGGTCGGTAGCTGAGTGGAGATCGCGTCGGATTCCCACCCGGGCGTCGTGCGTTCAATTCCTCTGCTGGCTATGTCCTCCATCATTGCACAAGCAAAGTCTTCCGCTTTTATGATGGCAGTAGGAGTTTTTCAAATATTGTCAGGTTATTTGTAACCCGGGAATGTTTGTCTTACTTTTTAATAAGAAAAAAAAAAAAATTATTTTCATTAAGAATACAAAAAAAATATATTAACCATTTGAGAGAAGGCTTGACTCGAGCGACACAAATTTGGGAGTTTTTTTTTTTGCTTATCCTGTTACCTGAGTAAACTTTTTTTTTCAAAATCCAACCAGGTACTGAAGACTTTAAACTGCTTTGGTGTAAACTTTCAAACATGGTGTTTTAGTCCTTTTGCTTTTCCGGTGACGATGTTTTCTTTGTAGGCGAATTTGAATGGAAGGTTTTTAAATTTTTTGATGTCGTATTTCTAGGGTCTTAATGGAAAACCGGCCCTCACGGAAGGTAAAGACACAGAGGGGGATGATTTTGCTCGCCAAGCCGCTGAGGCTTTGGACTCCACACTTCTCCTGTTCAAGAATGGCTTAGACAACTTCATTCAAGATAGTACCCGGGTAAACAAATCTGTTATATTCTAAGAGATGATTATCTCAAAGGTGCAATAAATACCCTCAGGTATGGACCCGGAATAATAAAAATAATTAACAATAACCTGTCTAGATTTCAGAACCTGTGTAATTCGTTCACTATGTGGTTCCTCACGTATCAAAGTAAGGGCTTCACACAGAGATGTCTTTAAAACCTTGTTGTTTTGTTTATTGGCAAACGCGTTGAGAGATTTTGATTAAAGCACTGACCAAATATTACCTCTGTAGTACTGCAGAAGTCGGTTTATAATGTTTTCCGTAAATGTATGAAAAGTGATTCGTTAAGTACTTAACCTAACCTAACCTAACCTTACCTAACGTTTAAATCGTGTCAAGTCATTCTAAAATAAAGGATGTCTTCACAGTGTTCAGAATTCAAATATATCTGATGTACACATAAAACGTGTGATTTTGAACAAATGAAAGCTTTAAAAAAACGTACCTAAATTTAAAAAAAAAAATAGACAAAATAAAAAGTCAAATTTCTAACATTCTAAACTATTTCTCATAGAGTTTAAGTAGGTACCACAAACAGACTCAGAAATGTGGGGCTCTGCGTTATTTTTTATCCCTTAGATGGTTTAGGCATGTAGAGCGAATGAACGAAGAAAGGAGTGTGGAAAAACATACAACGCTTAAACTTTGTGGATGGAAGAAGAAGGCCTGAGGAAGACATGGCACGATCAAGTGAATCAAATACTTGAGTCGGGCCATGAGAAGAGTATGTATGGGACAATGCATGAATGTGAATGATGAAAGGAGTGTGTGCCAAGACAGAGTTGTATGGCGGTCCGTCCGAAAAAAAAACACAGAAGTACAGTAAATGAGGATGGCTTTACTCTGTCGGGAAATATGAAGTTCTAGAAATTTTACACAAATACTATAAATTAATTACGAGTTATAAAAATTCTACTTTATTATTATTTGTTCATGGATATAATTTCTTAAGAGATGTGTTGTGAGTTTCCTTATTAATGCTATCCAGAGATGTGTAAGACAACTGGCGATTACAACAATCTTATTTATTTTAATACTTGCGGTTGTTTCATTGAAGTCGTTTACACCTGTAGGAAGATTCAAGAAGCCTTGGTGTCCAAAAAAGCTGCGTGCTTTGTATCTACCTGCTCTGAGGGTCTTAATTCTAGACGTGCGTAACACAAAGCGAGTATTTATGCTTTTGTCAACTTTTCGGAGGAGCTAGAAAGACCTGAGATGCATAAAATATTATTGTACCTGCCCACGGGTCTAGAATTTTAACGTCTCTATCATAATACAATATCATGAAGCTATTGTATGCTTTTTGCTCACATTTGTCAACGATTGAATGGCACATAATGTTTTTTGAAGGTCGGAAAGGTCTCTTTACAATTTCATTTAAAATATTTGCCTAAATTCGTGAAAGAATACATGATAATATTTCAGGATTTCACTCAGCGTTGTATGTATGTTGCCTGTTGTATGCTGATGCTGCGGTGCTGATTTCTGACAGCATGTAAGATCTACAGTTTCTCGTGTCTAGGGTGAACCAAGTATGTATACAAAATGAGTTGAGGATGAATGTAAACAAGTCCAAAGTCATGGTGTTTAAGGGAGAAAACGAGAACAGCGTGCAATATAGTTGTGAATGGTGAATAATGGAGCAAGTGGATGAGTTTGTGTATTAAGGAAGTATGTTTACGAGAGACGGAAAGGCTGATAAGGATATTGAAATAAAGGTGAATGCAGGAAACTCCATAGATGGAGGACTGAACGCTGTTGGCGCAAATAAAAAATAATTATCCAAAGAAGCGAAACTAGCAATCCACAATTGAGTGCTTATACCAACCCTGATGTATGTCAATGAGGCATGGAACTGGCAGAGGAAGTATTAAAGTAGACTGAATGCTGTAGAAGAGATCCCTGAGGCGTGTGTGCAGTAAAACTATATTTGACCGTGTTAAAAATATGGATATCCGGAAAGAATGCCGTAATGAATAGGATAAAGAAAGGGACGCTAAGATAGTTTAGGCATGTAGGGCGAATGAACGAAGGAAGGAGTGTGAAAAGAATATATATAATATATGTGAACGGAAGAAAAAGTCGGGGATGCCCGAGGAAGACATGGCACGATCAAGTGAATCAAAAACTGGAGTCAGGCTATGTGAAGAGTCAGAATAACAGAAGAGTATGTATGAGACGATGGATGAATTTGAATGAAGCAAGGAGTGTGTGCCAAGACAGAGTTGTATGGCGGTCCGTCCTCTCTGCCTACCTCTGCGGGGAAACGACGTGATAGTTAGTTAGTTAGATAAAATCATAAAAAATACCTGCCATAATATTTCAGGATTTCAGGCAGCGTTTTGTGTTTTGTTTTTTGAAGCCTCTTTGTTTAATTTTTAGCATAGTTTCAACTCAACTAATTTATATTATGTAATATAGGTCTAGATGTTTTTTCTTTGCATTGTGTTTCAAGTTTTGTTTTTTTTAAATCTAGCTGACCAACATGTTCTCCAACCTGACAGACAACATAATAAAGCTGGCTCCAACGGGAGACATCCAAAGCAATGCGGAGAGCCACCAGAGACTTCATAATCTCTCCATAAAAGCCAACAGGTCCTTCTCTTCCAATGGGCTCTTCACCATGGACGACTGATTCACTCATCACCCTGCCAATATGTTCTTCAATCTGACCAACAAAATCGTAAAGCTGACACCATAATAAAGTTGGCTCCAACGGGAGACATCCAAAGCAATGCGGAGAGCCACCAGAGACTTCATAATCTCTCCATCAAAGCCAACAGGTCCTTCTCCTCCAATGGGCTCTTCACCATGAACGACTGATTCACTCATCACTCTGCCAATATGTTCTTCAATCTGACCAACAAAATCGTAAAGATGACAGCATAATAAAGTTGGCTCCAACGGGAGACATCCAAAGCAATGCGGAGAGCCACCAGAGACTTCATAATCTCTCCATCAAAGCCAACAGGTCCTTCTCCTCCAATGGGCTCTTCACCATGAACGACTGATTCACTCATCACTCTGCCAATATGTTCTTCAATCTGACCAACAAAATCGTAAAGCTGACAGCATAATAAAGTTGGCTCCAACGGGAGACATCCAAAGCAATGCGGAGAGCCACCAGAGACTTCACAATCTCTCCATCAAAGCCAACAGGTCCTTCTACTCCAATGGGCTCTTCATCATGGACGACTGATTCACTCATCATCCTGCCAATATGTTCTTCAATCTGACCAACAAAATCGTAAAGCTGACAGCATAATAAAGTTGGCTCCAACGGGAGACATCCAAAGCAATGCGGAGAGCCACCAGAGACTTCACAATCTCTCCATCAAAGCCAACAGGTCCTTCTCCTCCAATGGGCTCTTCACCATGGATGACTGATTCACTCATCACCCTGCCAATATGTTCTTCAATCTGACCAACAAAATCGTAAAGCTGACAGCATAATAAAGTTGGCTCCAACGGGAGACATCCAAAGCAATGCGGAGAGTCAACAGAGAATTCACAATCTCTTCATCAAAGCCAACACGTCCTTCTCCTCTAATGGGCTCTTCACCATGGACGAATGATTCACTCATCACCCTGCCAATATGTTCTTCAATCTGACCAACAAAATCGTAAAGCTGACAGCATAATAAAGTTGGCTCCAACGGGAGACATCCAAAGCAATGCGGAGAGTCAACAGAGAATTCACAATCTCTTCATCAAAGCCAACACGTCCTTCTCCTCCAATGGGCTCTTCACCATGGACGACTGATTCACTCATAACCCTGCCAATACGTTTTTTAATCTGACCAACAAAATCGTAAAGCTGGCGCCGATGCGGCAGTTATGCAGTCAGTAATCACTCTATCAAAGCCAACATGTCATTCTCCTCTTATGGGCTCTTCACTATGGACGACTGATTCACTCATCACCCTGCCAATATGTTCTTCAATCTAACAAACAAAATCGTAAAGCTGGCGTCTATGTTCATCATCTTCTCTGCAAGCCTGAAGCCAACATGTCCTTCACATCTAGTAAGCTTTTTAAATGGATGACTGATTCTAGAACATCACCAACATACCCTTTAACCTGACAAACAATGTCATTAATCTGGTTCTAATGGGAGTAGACCTATAACAATGCAAATAGTCAGCAAGATTTTATCTTCTCTAATAATGTTAATAAGCCCGGAATCAACAAGTCCTTCATCTGCATCATTTAGTTGATTCAGTTTGAATCAGTTGAAATTAGTTGATTAACCTTACCATTTAACATTTTTTCCAACCCGACCAACGACATGGAGCTTTTTGCAGAGAATTAGAAAGACCTTTATATTTCTAAACCTTCTAGAGCTTTATAACCTAACCTAACCCTGGAGCCAAAATGTGCTTCTCCATTTGGCCCATCTCCAGGACCGCGCAGAAAGTATTAAGTGCGCTCTACAAAAATGCTTTATTACGGATGTTGAGAATTTATCTTTCTTTGCATTTGCAGATTGCCTTGTAAAAAAGACGCAAACTGGCTCTTGTTTTGACGATTTGCCAATGCAGTCTTTACGAATATGTGTATTAAGGTTTAAACAGTTTGGTGTGACATATTCTTGTGTTTAGTGATGCACCCGTCTATGATATTGGTCGTTGGACGGAACTGATACAAGATAAATATAACGAAAATTCCAGGTTTATGCTTTTCGTTGGTAGATGCCAAAAATAAACATGGATATTTTAAGGGTTAGAATTTAAGGGAATCTCAAAAATACACACTTTTTGGCTTTCTAGTACAAGCAAAACTACAAATTATTCATTTATAAACGGGTAGTTAGAAAAATGTCTAAGGCTTCCAGTGAATACAATTCTTAAACAGTAATATTTTTAATTCTTTACGAAGTGCATACTAGAATTTCAGGTAAAACGTTAATAAATGCCTTTGCTGGTTTTCAAACTGCACCTTTCACTGACATTTTAGTGTGTATTTCATAGAATTTAAAATATAACAGTTGAAAAGTTGTATTCACTAAAAACCTCAGAAATTTTCTGACTACTCATAGAAAATTTACAAATAAATCATTTGTAGTATAGCTTGTATCGGAATGTTAGAAAGTAAGGTTTAGCGTCATTCTTGAATGCTGATCCTTTAAAATAATTTTGATTGTTCTGGATGTATTTTTGGAGAACATTTCTAAGGAAACTTATTTTAGTGTAAATACATCAAATGATTATTGTTTTCGCGAGTGAGTGAGTGACCTTTTATCTAGTATTACTAAGTCATTGTAGTTAAGTGTTATGTTTGTTGTAGAGGATGTACTGGTGTCATGGCTATTCCTACTTTGTAAAACTGTTTGTATTTTATTCAAGTAGTATAAATCATAGTCTGAAATCCGTTAATTGTTTAACTTGTCTTCCACAGAAAAATAAATTAGTTTAACTGATTTTTGATATATTTTTTCCTTTGAATTTCTTTCAACACCTTGTTCGAAAATGCTTTGTTACTTTCATTTATTCACCCGATAGGATTTATTCTACAGGTATTTCAATGGAAGATGCTCCGAGGAACTTGCGTCATTGATCTAATCGGCACCGGTGCAAAGTCGGGAAACTCGCCAAACGCGCGCCCAACATTTGGACACGGTTGACATTCAATACATGAGAACGGGTCGCTTTTACGACTCGTTCCTATGTTCAACAGCTCGGCTATGGAACGATTTGCCGGCCTCTGCGTTTCCTCCCTCCTTCAAAAAGTTCGCTCCCTCCTTTCCTAAAAAAGACCCTCCACACAGCATCCCCAAAGATGACATAGATCCTGAGGGAAATTATTTCCCTCAAGGCTTCCTGTGTGGAGTTATTGTAAAAAAAAAACCTTGTTTGGTGACCAGATCTGTACTTACCAACCTTCCTCTTCACATCTCTTTCCCCACAGCCTCCAGCCTCACAACATACCTCTATTCGGGACGCCATAGTCCCGGTGGTTTCAGGCAATCGGCAGCAGTTGCAACATTAAAAAAATGACGCTTTTAACCAGAGAACTTTATTCCAAAAGATAAATTGGAAAGAGATTCGCTTTCAATTCAATCCAACAAACCAACTAACCATCACCCCGTTTCTCCGCAGGGGCAGGCAAAGAAGATGGATCGCCACACAACTCGATTATGGAACACACTCTTTGCTTCATTCATATATCTTCTCAGACATACTCTTCTGTTATTCTGCCTCTTGAAACGACCCGATCGGTTACAGTTTATATTATCTTTATTCTGTTGATCGTGTCATGTTTTCCTAGTGCGTTCCCGACTTCTTCTACCATTCACTTCAGCGTCATGTATTTTCCTTACACTTATTTCTTTGTTCGTCCGCTCTACATGCCCAAATCATCCGACCGTCCCTTTTCTAATCTTATTCATTATGTTTACATCAGCCTTTGCATTATTTACGAATCTTCAAATTTTTAATACGGTCACCTGGATTTATCACACATACATGGCCTGTTCAAAAGAAAAGGTGAATTTTGAGTTTCAGCGGGCTGTGTACATTCGATTATCGATTTTTTTTTTGTTATGTTGTTACACATATGATTATCATATTTTAGCATTATCAACCATTTTGGATTTGTGGTTTGTTTTTGACAACTGGAAAGGTTAGTCACATTTATGTGTGTTCTTCGATATTTTACTTTTGAAAAAAATTAATCAAAGAATATGTATTAAATTTTGCGTTAAAAATGGAATAAAGTGCTCAAACGCACTTAAAATGTTGACTGTGGCATTCGGCGAGTCTACTTTGTCTCAAAAAAGTGTTAATAAGTGGTACAAGCGCATTACAGAAGGCAGAGAAGATGTCAATGACGATGAGCGTCCTGGAGTTGTGTAAAAACAAATCATGGATTTTATTCTTTGATCCATTTTTTTTCAAAAGTAAAAAATCGAAGAACACACAAAAACGTGACTAACCTTTCCAGTTGTCAAAAACAAACCACTAATCTAAAATTGCTGATAATGCTAACATATGCTAAATACATGCGAAAATTCAAAATTCACCTTTTCTCTTGAACAGGCTCATACGCGTCAGGAATCTCATGTTTAGAACAATCAGTTTACTTTCATCCTTCCTCTGCCAGTTCCATACCTCACTGCCATACATCAGAGTTGGAATACGCACTCCTTTGTGGACTGATAGCTTCGCTTCTTTGGAAAATGTTTTATTTGCCAGCTTTACCACACATCAGGAATCTCATTATTAGAACATTTAGCTACTTTCATCCTAACTCTGTCAATTAATTTATTTATTTATAAACTAACGAACTATTTTCCAATTACAAAAAAAATACATAACATGAAATGGGAAAAAGGGCAACAGAGATAAAAAAGATAATGAAGCAATGATAACAATAGGACATAATATACATTAGAAAGAACATTCAAGTCAAAGCCAAGGTCGAGTCAAAGTTTTGGTAGAGTCGTAAAGAATGACTAAATGTACCAAAAATTTCAAGACCGTGGCTTGAGTTAACAAGTCTCGACATTCTGGACAGTGGAGAATGATATCCATAATTAGTAGAGTGATGATTGAGGAACAGCAATTCATTGTTTCTGAGTCTACGGCAAGGAATTTTGAAATGGATGAGTTGCAACAAAGAAGGCGAGTCAATTATACAATTAATAATTTAAAAAATGCAAATGAAATCAAAGTCATTTAAATTTAAATTTCATGCCTTATTGTCACACATCAGGGTTGGTATCAAAACACCATTGTAAACTACTGGCATCGCTTATTTTGCTTTATTTCAGTCCAGCCAAGTAAAAATATCGTTTCACACATCGTACGTATTGTTTAAGCAGTGTGAAATATTTTCCTTGGCAGAGATATGTGAAGCGCTTTTGATCCGGAATCCTTGCAAGTGCGACTTATCTCATGGTTACAGACACGTGTGCACGTGGTAATGTGCTCGCTTGCATGCTTCACTTTATTGTGGGGTGTGTTTTAACAACTTTACTTTAGAAGGGTTGAAGAATTCCTCAATCTCTTTCCGACATAGTGAAGGGCTCTCAAGAAAAATGTTTAGGACAATTCTTTGTGCGAAAGGAAGAGGGGGATCAGTCAATAAACGCAGACGTTCAGGAGAACCAAAACAAAATTCGGGATTTTTTTTAAATGTAATTATGTCAAATGCCAAATATCAATTTGCATTTTCAAAATTAATAATTATTTTATTAACTCACCTTCTCTGAGAAAAACTCATCCAGTTCAACATTCCTTGCCGTAGACTCAGAAACAATGAGTTGCTGTTCCTCAATCATCACTCTACTAATTACGGGTATCATTCCCCGCTGTCCAGAATGTCGAGACTTGTTAACTCGAGCCATGTTCTTGAAATTTTTGATATCAGTCTAAATGATTTTTTTCATTCTTTGCGACTCTACCAAAGCCTTTGATTAAACCGTGAGAAAGAAAGAGACAAGACAACTTGCCACATAATATCGCACCACTTTTTCCGTCTCCCGCGTCTCCGGCTACTTTTTTTGAGGTTATATCCTATATTTTTGTTGATAACAATACTGTGAAAAAGTGGTAATACAAATAAACGCTACATAATGTTGACATGTGCTTTAAATGGATTTATAAATACCTTAGCCCTATCCCCAGCTATGCCCGAATCAGGAAAAAATACACAATCCTGACTACACAAGATTTCCCCCTGGTATATTATTGCTCTGAGGTGCAAATATTAATTCTCAAGCTCTATCTGTATAGAGACACTATTTGTTTATTTCTAAAATAGGTACCTACTTACATCATTCTTTGTTTACTTCAGCTGAAGCAAGGTAGGTAAGTATCTACCTATACCACCTGTTTCTTTCCATAAAGGCTTTGTTGTGGTTATAAAAAAAGGTTGTAGATTAGGAGGCCCCAAGGGAAGGTTTTAAAATGGATCTTTATCACCGTTCTTGAATTTTCAAAACAACAACAAAGACTTTTACAGTATGGCTCCTAGATCTGGTTTACCTGCTATACACATGGAAATAATACAGGTACAAAACACTTTACAAACCGTGATGTTTTAAAAGCTTTTGTCTAGTTATTGGTCTCCAAACTCAATGCGATACAAGAGGTATTTTTATTTTCTGTAAGATGGCTTTGTTTACTAGCAAAGTATGGAATTCATACTAAACCAATAAAATATCATATTCGTAAAAAGCATTTACTTTGTGGCTTGCCATATTTATAAATAAAACACATAAACTTTGTTTATAACCACTTTATTATTTAATATTACGTCTACATTTAATATTTAATTTAATTTAATATTGTCCTGATGATGGAAGGGTACTTTCGAAACCGCTAGACGTAATATTAAATAATAAAGTGGTTATGAACAAAGTTTATGTGTTTTATTTGTAAATATGGCAAGCCACAAATTAAGTGTTTTTTTACGAATATATATTGAAGATTTTTTATCTCGCTTGATGTTTGGGATATAATGCCGGATTGCGTTTCCTCCTCATTTAGCCAAAGTTTCAGACAGCATTACAGTGTCCATCATCAGGGCAGATGTAAAATCTCCAGTCATATCCATTTTAGGTTTTGTTTCAAATATGTACGTCCCTAAATTTTATATAGATAAATAAAAGATCATTATTTGAGGGGCATAGAAGCAAAGGCAGCAATCTTTTTCATTCTAAATTATTTTTTTAAATAAAAGTAACCTTGTTTTGACACCACTTTATTAGATACATATACCAACCGGTTTCGGCTCTACCTGAACCTTCTTCGGGGTTGAACAAATATGTATTAAATACATATTTGTTATTTAAAATTTTATTTTATCTTACCACAAAGTGAGTGCTTCATGTCAAAGTCTAAATTATTTATTGAAAAGTTTCTTTAGCGATTTATATACTTTTATTTCATGAATATGTTGATAAATTTAGAGATTATTGTTTCTAGTATGTATTAAAGATGGTCAATATTCCTGTCCCGGTTAAAAGGAACCGGTTCCAAGCCGGTCACTGGAACCGTCGATATTTTCGAAAATAAAAATATTCCATATCCTTTGTCCGTTCTTTCCGTTATTTTTGGTGAGGAACCAGTTTCAGTACTTTTCGTTTTCAAATCTCTACCGACTAGTACTTTTTTGGCGAGGAACTTTTGTCGATTTTCTAGTACTTTTCGAAAAAATCTCCTTTACAATAGTAATTGGACAATAGTTCGTTAGTTTTTATATAAATAAAATACCAAAAAACTATCTTTACTTAACTACGGTTTGAGGACCACTGGCCTGTGTCATTGTGATTATTATTTTGTATGTAGTTATCTCGGAACCTTTTTGCAAAACAAGACTTTCAAAATTCAAGGGTTTTGAGGCATGGATATACGAAATGCTAGAGGAGTCCTTGACTAGCAATCCTATAAAACTAACAACATGGTAACAACAACTTATTTTTCACCATTATCCATGGAGCTGTGAAGTTAAAAAAAAAAAACTTAGGCAGGATGCCATATTAATTGCTCTTTGTTAGCTTTTTTATGTGAATACCGCACAATAACCCTAACTCTCTGGAGCCGGTGGGAGTATGGCATCCCCAATCGCGGTATGTTGTGAGGCTGAAGAAAGTAAGGAAAGAGAGGAAACAGGACAGAGGAAGGTACCTGGCTATTCAGATCTGGTCACTAAACACGTATAAGGCCATTAAAAAAATGTTTCGATTCTGAATGGTGGTCTTTCACTGGGGCGAATCTGAAAGAATCCACCACTTTGATAGCTGAGTGAAGTGGAGGAGGAAAAGGAGACGAGAAAGAGGAAGTTTGAGGTGAATATTTTTGTTTTATATTTTCTGCGGGAATATATTTCTAAAAGAAGAGTTTTTAAATTCGAATGAAGCCAGTTAGAAAATGTAGTAGGTAGGGAATATATATATGTACATGGAGATACTTTTTAATGTGTCACCCATTCATGCAGTTTGAATACCACACAAGAGCCAGTGAGACTATGGCATCCCCGGTTCGGGATATGTTGCGGGGCTGAAAGCGGGGAGGGTAAGTAGAGAGGGAGGAAGAAGTTTGGGAAGTAACAACCCTTGAAATGTAAGCAACATGTAGACTTAGAAATTTCCCTTTTTTGTCAGTGCATTAGCCAACCTTGTGAATATTTTACCATTGTGTCTAAACCCTTGACAGGCTTCCCTTATCGTTAAATACTTTATGGTACTCACTCAGACATAAAGAAGCCCTGTTTGAAAAGGCCTACAAATTACAAAAAGGGCCAAGTCTAGACAATTGTACTTATCATCAGGCTAAGATATAAAGGCTTTGGGTACCAATCTATTTTAGATTTTTCTATGATTTTTTGTGTACTTTGTTCATGAATAAAACCTCATTTCCCAAAGTATTTTTTCAAGGACTTTAGAGATGATAACCTTGAATTGATGTAGCTACAAAAGGGTCCAGGTACTAGTCTTCTCGTTTGTTGTTAAGGGACTGTTTTGAAGTGATTCTTTATGTCATCCCACTGGGACCCTTTGGGAAACCAGCTGTTAACAGCAGCTTGGTATTTAACGCTTTCTTTGTGGATAAATTTGAAATGAAAAACTACGGATCCACTCAAATCGGAAAAAAATAATTATTGAATAATTTCAATCCAAGTTTGCTTCAAAAAAATTTTTGGTGGCAAAATTCAAGAAAGACAAACATTCCCAGGTTACGAATAACCTGACAATATTTGAAAAACTCCTACTGCCATCATAATAAGCGGAAGATGTTGCTTGTGCAATGATGGAGGACTTGGCTTTTGACGGCCTCCATGGTAGAGTGGAAAGAAGCTTTACTTCAAATCCAAAGGTCGCGGGTTCAAACTCGGCGTGCGCCAATAACTTTTATTTACTTAATATGTGTAACACCCCCCAAGTATCGCCCTGGTGAATGACCACCGAGAAAGTGATTTATCGCAAGTTTGTATAGGTTGAGTAAAAAGAATTAGCTCTCTCTCCATACATTGTTTCTCCAAGGTAAAATAGTATGTTAACCTTTCCGTACCTGAAAGTAAAAATCAATGCTTCATCAACCAACTTTTATTTAATTAATATGTGTCATAACACATTTAATTCATATAAAATAATGTAAAGTTTATTTGCGACACGTTCCAGAGTGGTAAATACTCCAAGTATCGCCCTGGTGAAAGACCACCATTCAGAATCGAAACGTTACTTGAAATGGCTTTAGCCGTGTTTGGTGATCAGATCTGGATAGCCAGGTACTTCCCAACTTTCCCCTTCCACATCACCTTCCCCTCCCCACTACCTTCAGCCTCACAACATACCTCCATTTGGGGATGCCATGGTCTCATTGGCTCTAGACGGTTTGGACTCTTATACGGTATTTACTTTTTAAAAAAAGCTACCAGAGGAATTTAAACCACGACACCCGGGTGGGAATCCGACGCAGTTATCTACTCAGCTACTAACCGGTCGAATGAACTGATTCACAAAATTGGAGTAAAAGGTCACCTTCCTCTGAAACAGAGTCAAATTAATTACGATATGTGACCTTTTGCTTCTGAAAACGCTTGAAAAATTAGGGCTTAACAACCCTAGCTAGTTTTATGAAGCTTAGAAGGGAAAACCATAGAACGTGTACATTTTTCAACGTCGGGCAGATATTTGTGAAACTTTATCGTCTCTGCCCACCCTTACGGTGACTAGTGAATGACTCCATACGTTTCTAAGAATTATCTGTAACATGTATGTGACACAGAAAACTTCGTGCAGTGTCTGTCGTAGCAAAAAAATTGTAGTACGAGTATTATAAGTGTAACGATGGTTCAATGTATCGGAAGTTCAACGAATTGCAGGGGAGTTCAATGTATTCGGGTAGTTTTATTACCTTCTGAGAGACGGGTTCCGTGGTATGCGTTAGATGCTGCGGTTTTTTTTAATTATAAAATAATAATAATAATATTTGGATGATTTATATAGCGCCGTTTTGGTGAAAAATCACCTCAAGGGCGCTGTATAGATCTTATTTTATATTATTAGATATTAATTTCTAGTTTTCTATCGCTTAGTTGTCAGCTTTATTTTTAACAGTTGGCTATTTTTTAATTTACTCTTTGATTTTCCCGTCTCTGTTTGGTTGATGTATACGCGTATAGTATAATATATGCTTTAGATTTACTTAAAATTGTACCAGTCTGAAGATGCCCGTCAGAAGGTAAAACCGGTCAGGTCTTAAATAAAAAAATAGTGGAATAAAGTTGAAAATTTGGTATTAATAAAATCATTAAAATGGAGTTCCACCACGAATTAACAGTTTCAAAATTAGAAATAATAAGGAGTTCAATTTGTAAAAAAAAACATAACTATTTACACATAAAATCATTAAGAAATTTATACTCACACAATCAATCTTTGACACGAAAAGAAATGTAATTGTATTGTATTATTTATACGGAGACGGTGTTCATAGCTTTCCCATTGTTTTGCGTTCATCGTTTGTGTATAAAAAGGATTGTCCGCCAAGAACATCAACTTGATCGGTGAGTGAATGGTTTCCACATATCAAGCAATATAGTGTTTAGAAATTTTAGAATTTACGGTTCACTATTTTATCCTTTCCTTACCTATGATGTGTAACGACTGCACAATGCTTCTAATAACTTTAATATGTCAATAACCATCATAAATACAGGCTTCAGATTTTAGGTATTCCTCCATAATATATTGACGCATTGAATGAAAAAATAGTGTTTATTTTAATTAGCACTTATCGGGCACATACGAGATATTTTGTGAAAATCGTAAATTAATTCACCAATACAATCAAATGTGTGCTAGTGTGTGACGTAGGTTTATTCATTTTTAAATACGCGAAGAGTGTGCGGGGAGATACGACGCTATTCACTTCTCACTCTTACTTGACTTCCCTATTTGGGAACCTGAGAAATGAAATTTCAGTTCGCAGTTGTGCTTTTTCCTTCTAGATACACAGCGACTACGGCTGGCAGTAGCTTTCGAGCATCCCGCGGAGGTGGTCCTGTCGCCCGTTTCGTGAGCGTCAGCCGATGGTTTCTTCATGTTTTCAGCTTTTAAATTCAAATTATTATCTTTTTTGACATCAAATATGATTAATTTAAGCGATTGGCTATGAACATTCTTATTTTTCTGATTTAAAATCGCATTTTTTTACCTGTGTAATGATTACACAGCACCGTAACGCACATAATAATTTAGCGCAGTAAGGGGAAGGTAAAATCCATCTGAATCTTGAAACAAATTCGGTGTTTCATTGCAGCGTTGGATCCAGCGATTCTAATGACGATCACCGGGGTTTTCATCTCCAGGCTCTTCGACGTCGCTTCCCAAGTATCCCAGCAATATGGTAGGTATTAAAACCATAGATAAATATTTCGTAGACTAATGCCATAGATTAAATTTTTGTTTTTTAAGCCATAGATAAATGTGCAAATTTTCCACTGCCAACAACTGCATATATCTTCTGAGGTGCCAGAGTGTTGATAATTCAACTTGTTTTCCATCTTGATTTATCTGGTTCGTTTTGGGTTCCCACCACCTATGACATTATTTTATGATTAGAATTTTCACCAGAAAACTAATAGAAATAAGGATTTTTCACTTTTTATTAGCGTTATCCAGTTGTTATATATCAAGAGGTATATATTATATTACTTATCACTATTGTTAATATAAGTTACTCAATAGGTTCGTAGGATGACTGATAAAACAACAACAGGGCCTTCTTTAAAGGTGATACATTCATTCCAACGCTCTAACATTTTATCACTTCTTCATTGGAGCCAAATCTCTTTCCCTGGAGCATTCTTTTTAGGTCTGCAAACAGGTAGTAGTTGCTGGGAGCCAGATCCGGAGATTGCGTTGGATGGGAGAAACAATTCAAATGCAATTCGTGCAATTTTGTCATTGTTGTAATCGACTTGTGACGCTTTTTTTTTGATTTTATGGATTCATTCGTAATCCTCTTCTAACTAGCTGGGGCTTATTCAAATACCCCTCAAAATGTCTATATAACTAGTACTGCGGCTCATTAGGCCTTATTACTATCACCATCTGATGGTTGTTTTTAATTGACTGATGTGACGCTCTGAATCGTCGACGCGTTGTTGTTTTTGTACGACTAACAAACGTGGTACCCACTTCGAAAAGAGCTTTTTTATGGGCAAATGTTGATGCAAATGGTGAATACACTACCTTCTGATATCTTTAAGGAGTCAGATATCTCACACAACTTCATAAAAATTAAATCATTAAAAAACTATTTTGTGGACTTTTTATGTTTTCTGGATCAACTGCCGAATTTGGGCGACCAGAGCATTCAGCATCATCGGTGTTTGTACGGCCGCAATTAAAATCAGCAAACCACTCCTCTACTATTGGTCTCGATGGAGCAGATTCCGAATAACACTTGGCAAGCCATTGCTTAGCTTGAATAGTATTTTTTCCATTAAAAACCAATGCTTTATCAACACACGAAATTTAGATGTTTACATTTTCGTCACTAAAACCACTGTAACTTGTGAACTGAATGTCAGATTGTTATGAAATTTCGACACTTATTATTTAAAGTTTAGTACTTCCTAAAAAAATATATGGATTTGTCAATAGTAGTGCTATTAGTTTAAGATGATATATAGTAACTATATATCATCTAACAAACTTATAGAGTAATGGATTTTTAAAATATATTTTTTTACTTAACTTCATGTTTATTTACAATATTTTATATACATTGTCCTCCACGCTAGGAGTTCACCTGTGATATAGAGGACATTTTTCGAATTACATGATAAAACAATTAAAATTAAAAATAAAAGAAAATAAAGAAGAAAATATAAAAGAAGATATATAAAAAAGATATATAAAAAGAAAAAGAAAATATAAAAGAAAAGAAAATATAATAAAAACAAAATAGAAACAAAATAGAGCCACTTTAAAACAAACAAAAATTATATAAATAAATAAAATTATTAAGTAGCACTTTTATTATTACTGTATATAATTATAAATTAGGAGGATTGTAACCAGTTCCAAACATTACCGTCGTAATTTTACCTTTAACTCGTAAAATTATAAAAATGGAAACAATTTATTCACAGACAAAATTATCAAAAAACAGTTTTAAAAAGTTTGAAGCTGGTTTTTTTAAATTTAGTTCACTCATTTTTCATTTGAAAAGCTCTTAAAAGTAGGAAAAATGGAATATTTAACTGCTGTTTTTTTATCTTCATAAATTGTATTATTTTGATAACAATTACGAAACCAATACGCAAAACAGTCATTAATAATTAAATGCGGAATAATCAGTATTGTTACTAAAACATATCTACATTTATAAACACAGCTTCCGATAAGCAAATAATAACGTATTGTTCGCTGTTGTCGTCTTATGCGAGAAATGATAATTTCAATCTGTTTTAGCATTACTCGTCAGCAACGGTCGTGAGAAGGCTAAATGGTACCGGAGAGAAGCTGACGGAACTAGATGAGACGATCATTGAACAGATGACGGACCGGTTTCGTTTAGCCTAAGCATCATCAGGGTACACAATTAAATTAAACAAAATATACGTAGTATGCGGTTATATATACATACAGAGGGTAATAAAATATAAAATAAAATAACAAACGCTGAGAAAACAATAGAAAAACATTTAAATTATAACAAAGGAACAGAGGGAAAGAGATAGATAATATGAATTGAAAGCGACAACACGTCAATTGCTTTCTACGAAAATATAAAAAAAATAAAATTATATGGTATATTTGTGGCACGAGTCGCCCTGGTGAAAGACCACCATTTAGGATCGAAACGTTGCTTGAAATGACTTTATCCAAATAATACCCAGGTACCTTTCTGACCTTCCTCTCCCCCCCCCCTCCCCCTTCCATCAGCCTCAAAACATACTCCAATCAGGGATGCCATAGTCCCACTGGCATATTTTAAGCATTCTAAGGATATTTTTAACGTGTTAGTAGCTGAGGGTACAAATGTGTCGGGTTCCCACCCACGCATCGCGGGTTCAATTCCCCTTCTGACCAAGTCCCACATTGGACAAACAACATTTTCCGCTTATAATGATGGTAGTAGGAGTTTTTCTAATATCGTTAAGTTATTCGTAACGCGGAAAAGTTTGTCTTTCGTATTAAAAACAATACAAATTAAATTACCTAAGTGTGACTCGATTCACATTGAAATATAATATAACTTAAAAACATAAACCTAAGTGCACGAACAAACCCTATGTACCTTTTTATAATGTATTGTCGCAATCAGACGTTATTTTTTTGGAATCGTAAAAAAAAATCTAGTAAGTACTAATATAATTATTAATACGTATTTTATCAATATTTATTCAAATAAATTACAGACTACCAATTAGTGTTAATTCAAAATATATTTGTTTTAATAGTTAATTTTACTCTTATTATTGAAATACGTATTATTTAACTGACCTCAATTACACAGGATACAAAAATGTATTACATTAAACAAGACAAATTAATAATAAATATTGTTAGAATATGTACCTGTAGAAGACACACTAGTACCCAGACTGTCTGATATAAAAAAGCTTTTTGAAAAAATAAAACGACTGACTATTTTAACGTTAATTTAAACTAGTATATAAATAATGTTAAAGTTATTTTTTAGCTTTTTACACTATCCTGAGATAATATTTCATAAAAATTACATTTTTATAAATTTTCCTGTCATTACTTTTTTGTTTTTTTTTTATAGTGAGTACCGCACAAGATTCCTGACCGTCCCTAGACTGTGATACTGTTGCATCACTAATTGAGGTATGTTGTGAGGCTACAGTTAGAGGGGAGGGTAAGGAGATGAAGAAAAGAAAATTTGGGAAGTACCTGGCTATTCAGATCTGGTCACCAAACACGACTAAGGCCATTTCAAGCAACGTTTCGATTCTGAATGGTGGTCTTTCACTAGGGCGATACTTAGAGTATATACCGCTCTGGAACGTGCCGCAAATATACTTTATATTATTTTATATGAATTAAATGTTTTATGACACGTATTAAAAAATAAAATGTATCACTTATTCCTAATAAAAAAATCCTTCACAATACAATTAATTCTTCCCATAATTTGTGAGTGATCAATAACTACTTTTAAGAAAACAAAAATCATCTAAGTATATTATCAAATGAAATAATGTTATTAAAAAAAACAATAAATAATTAATATTATTTGGAAAAAAAACTTCATTTGTTTTTATTTGGACATTTTTTTGTTTTCAGATTTGTAACATTTTTTTAAAATCAATAATTAAATAAATGCACGTCCCCGTGTTTAACACCCCTTCAGTTGTGTAGGTCAGAAAAACTAAGGCAAATAGTCCTCAGTCATAGTCAGGGGTATATAAGCCCCCCTTCCACTGTGCCAGCCAGTTCACCGTCCGCTTCCTCGCTGAAGGCACACCCGTTCTCCAATATTTCAGTTTGTTATTCCTGACAAGATGGCCAACAAGCGATTCGTCTTCCTCGCAGTTGCTGCAGTGTGCGCTTTACAGGTTAGTAAAAAAATATTAATTTATTTATATTTACTAGTTGTAACCCATAAAAAATCACAGGTAGTTTTGCTGACTCGAAATTCTAAATTGTTAAATCTGTGCAAAGTTCGTGCCGCCAGAGTTTACCGTTCGAGAGTTTATTCCAATTATTACAATTTAAATATTCATTCCAAATATTAAAATCTGCCCTGGTGATGAACCTTTCAAAGCTGCAAGAAACGTTGACTCGAGAAGAGGGAGGAAGCAATGCAGCTTTCAGTTAAAAAATCAAGAAATAGCAAATAACCTAACTTTGGGCGAGAAAATTTTTTGAAATACCTGAAAATGTTGACACAGTAACTTACTAGTAGTATATTATATAATTGTTTGATAGTCATAAGATCATTCGACTAGGGTATTTCAAACCTCCATTATATTTAGTGCGGTTGTTTCAAAGATTCGTCACAATGCCATTATTAGAACTATTTGTTTATAATTTTTAGACATTTTAACGGTCTCCGCTAAACGCCGGGGTCCATGTCAGCTTTTGACAAATCGTGGTCATATAAAAACCTTTCATTTCGTTATCCTTGTCAGCTGATAACAATTTTTTCAAGAGATGAAACAGGTCTAGATTCGCAATTTAACTGGGAACATCAAACTTAATTTAATAATTGTGACGATGTTAATGTGATGTAAGTTTAAAACAATTCACATTTAATCACTATTAAATGGACATTTCGATTTTTTTCGTATTTGAACGGTCCCCATCAAGCGTCGATTCTTGACCCGTGTCAGCTTTTGATCAAATTGTGGTCAGTTGACAATCATAACAACACGGCCGTTATTCTTGACAGCTGAGCACAATTTGATCAACAACTGAAACAGACCTAAAATCGACATTAAACTGACACCGTTCAAATGTCTAAATTTGCACATTCAAAATTATTAATTGTATAATTGACGCACCTTTTCTGTTGCAACTCATCCAGTTCAACATTCCTTGCCCTAGACTCAGAAATAATGAATTGCTGTTCCTCAATCACCATTCTACTAATTATGGGTATCATTCTCAACAGTCCACAATGTGGAGACTTGTTAACTCAAGCCATGGTCTTGAAATGTTTGGTAGCAGTCTAAATGACTTCTGTCATTCTTTACTTCTCTACCAAAACTTTGACTTGAATGTTCTTTCTTAAGTGTATTTTGTCCTATTGTTGTCATTGCTTCATTATAATATTATGTATATGCTGTTCTTTTTCTGTTGCTCAGTTTATCCATTGCATTTTTGTAATTGGACTTTAGTCCGTTAGTTTATAAATAAATTTAAAAACACAAAATGGCGCTGTACGTCATTTGAAACACCCGGCGATTGGTCATTTCAAATTCCATTAGTTATTCAGATATAATTTAACAAAATCATCTACATAACTTATGTTTTCCAGCTGTGCATCGCAGGCAAGGTGCCCGTCAACGAGCCACCGACGGTGGTGAGTATCTTTGACGACCTCTCCCAGCAGACAGCGGCCTTCCTGAAGAATCTGGGCACACAGGTCAACGAAGTGGTGACCTCCAAGGATTCCACAGCCCTGCAGGCCATCTTCTTAAACAGCACGCAGCAGTTTGCAGCCAAGGTCAGCGATATCACCAAGACTCTGCAGCAACAGGTAAATGTATTTTTCAATCTTTATTGACTTGATGGACTACTGGACAAGACCTATTCGTTCGCTTTCAATCTTCACTGTCATTTAGAAAATAAAGCAGACATTGTATGAGTGATAAAAACACTGAAAAACATTGTTCTCATTCATTGTCAAGAGTCAATTGAGAGCTTGTACTTACACTTGTTAAAAATATCCAAGTTTCTTTAGAGGTAGCTAGTAAGTCTTTCCAGAAGCAGCAACTAGAAGGTGGGTTCTACGCCGAGGATGATTTTGAAGCTTGAAGAAAGAAGTTCCAATCTTTCAAAGTTATCTTGTTTTTCGATCTGACGTCCCGACTTACTATCTAATCTGGTTAGAATGAGATATCAAATCAACCAAAGATCTGGACCAGTTAGAATTAGATATTAAATCAGCCAATAATCTGGAATAGTTAGAATTATAAATTAAATTATACATAGATCTATTCTAATTAGAATCAGATATTGAATATAAAAAAATCTGGACTAGTTAGAATGGAAATTAAATCATACATAGATCTGGATTACTTATAATTAGGTATCAAATCAGCCAAAGATCTGAACCAGTTAGAATTAGATATTAAATCAGACAAAGATCTGGTCAAGTTTGTATTTGATATAAACAGAAAAATATCTGAACTAGTTAGAATTAGATAGTAAATTAGCCAAGGATCTGGACTAGTCAGAATTAGATATCAAATCAGGAAAAAATCTAGATTAGTCAGAATATTATATTAAATCAGACAAAGATCTGGCCTAGTTTTTATTGGATATTAAAGCAGACAAATATCTGAACTAGTTAGAATTAGATAGTAAATTAGCCAAGGATCTGGACTAGTCAGAATTGGATATCAAATCAGCCAAAAATCTGGACTAGTTAGAATTAGAAATCAAATCATCCAAAAATCTGGACTAGTCAGAAATAGATGTTAATTCAGACAAAGATCTGGACTAGTTAGAATCAGATATTAATCAGACAAAGATCAGAAGTAGTTAGAATTAAATATTATCAGATATAGGTGTGGTCGAGCTTAAATCAAATATTAGATCAGACAAAGAACTGGTGTGGTTATAATTAGAAATTAAACCAATCAAAGATGTCTCACATGCATTTTACTGTCAGTAGAAATTAACCCAGAACAGGACAAGTTGTCGACCTTGGGGAATATCATAATCAGTCGTAAAAATTGTATAAACAACTACATTAAAACGTTTTTTTGTAAAGCGCATTTTATGTGATAACTATGCAATTACTACTATCTAAATATTACGATTATTATTGTTCATCGCTTCTATACTATAATTATAATTTGAATTTACGTATTTTCGGCGATCTTACTGAAAATTCGTGAACGATCGATGTAAATGTTTTACAGAGCCCTTGGCCACATATTCCACACAAAATAATATGATCCTTTAAAGTTTCCGTTGAAAATAGCAACTACATCTATGTGAGTTTGTAAAAACTCACATAGATAATCGCTCACTGTCGTATACCATTTTGTATCGCAATTTCAAAAACGAAGTATTCTCAAAGAATTAAACATGATTTTTTTTATTGAATACATTCTGCCTATCAGCCATCAAAAGCTGGTGTAAAATCACAATGTATTTATTATTGATTAAAATTGTTATTAGCTTTGAAGCATTAATGCTTATTTATTATGAATTATTTAAATAATATTAATAATCTAAAACACAATTATGAAAAAAAAAAAATCCAGAAACTAAAAAGAACAATAGTCATGACCGAGACTCGAACTCGGAACCTCTACTCTATCCGAGAGTAACACTCTGCCAATTAAGGCATCAAGACTTCATTAGAAAGCGAATTTTATAAACGATCTCATTTTTTCTATTGAAAATTATTAATATTTGAATTTCTTCCGATTTTAGGCTGCCATCTTTTGATGATATATTTATTATTTTGTTGGCTTCCAGCTCCTGACCACAAACGGCGAGGTCTCCAAGGTCTTCAGCCAGGTGGTGGCCAACCTGAACCAGACCGTGACCCAGCTGCAGACCCAGAACCCGGAGGTGACCGCCAAGGTCAAGCAGGTCGAGGAGAACCTGCAGAAGTCCTTCAAGACCGTCCTGGGAGAGGCAGACCGCGTGGCCAAGACCGTGGCCGAGAGCACCAAGGGAATCCAGGAGGACGTCGGCAAGATCGTCAAACAGGCCTACGAGAACATCCTGCAAACAGCTCAGGGCCTGCAGAAGCAACTGCATGAGGCAGCCAACAAGAACTGATTGAACTTTCCACATATTTTAATAATTCTAAATGCTTCCAGAAAAGTTGTCCATGAGATTGTTACATATCAAATGATTTTCTGATGGTTTCTGGAAGTTTAATTTTAAATCTTTGGGAGTACGCATGTATTTTGCAGAGATTTCTAAGAGTGATTTGAATCTTTCTTGAAAGTTTTCAATGGATTCCCTTAAGATTCTGGAGTTTGCGTTTACCTCTCAGAGATCTCTTAAGATTTCTTTAAGTTTTAAAGATTCCCAGAAGGTCTCCAAAATATTTCTTCGATAACTTTGAGAGTTGTCCTAGAAGTTTCTTACAAGTCTCTATGGGGTCTTTAAAAGATATATTATACGACAAATGAGGTTCAAAAGAGCACCGGAGGTCTCTTAGACAGATTTATGCAAACTTTAAGGACTCTTTCAAAATATTTAAAGCTTTTTTGGAGATCTTCAAGTGATTTCTTTGTGATTTTCGGAAATATCGTATAGATTTCTCGCAAGTCCCTTTAATATATGTAGAAAACGAGAGGGTATAAGAGACCGCTAAAAGACTCGTAGAGTTTCTTGTGGCTTGCCGTGTGGAAGGTTTGTTGTAAAATTCATAAAGTTTCTTCACCATTAACATTATCATTGACAACCTGTTTGTGAAATGTCACAAGCTCCCGAAACCACAAAATAATGATGAAATATCACGTTGTACCTTTCCTTGCGAATGTATAATCATGTTGTATTTTCTAAAAACATTAAAAGCAACACGATATTTTCTAGATAGCTCAATAAACATACCAACTAATAAAACCTTGTGTTTCAATCGCCCAAAGAAATGTTAGCATTGATTGATTTTTACAGAGTTCTATCAATGTCTTATTATTTATTATCAATAACTCTCAACTTGTTTCGTTTGGAAATACAACAGATGTCGCTATTAGGAAAATAAATACACAGAACTAAAGTTAAAATAACAATATTGATCCATTTTTTGCGATAAGACGGTATTTAAATATATGTTTATAATTTATAAATAGTTTATGGAATAATCGTGGAAATATCTCGGCTAGACAGAAGATAACGGAAGTTAATTCATATTTAAATAAGTAAATATTTACATCTCTTAATAGTAAATAGAAAAAATATGTATTAATCACTTTCTTAATATCGTCGCCGGAAAGGCAAAAGGGCTGAAGCCCTATTTTGGGAAGATTACTGATGTAGCACTTCAAAGTTTTAAAAAAATTATTTTACAATAATATTCATTAGTCTTCAGTGCCTGGTTGGATTTTGAAAAAAAAGTTAATTCAATGCTCTCACTGAGTTACTTGAAGCGACAAAAAGCTAAAAAGTCCTAAGCTTGTGTCGCTTGAGTCAAGCCTTCTCCCAAATGGTAAACATATTTTAGATGGCTGAAGGGTCACAAAAATCTTCAGAATCCAACGAGAGTCAGAGCATTCGATGTAGAAAAAATAACTGACTAAAACTGCACGTTTAACTCATTTTTAACCAAAGTGTCGCTTAAGCCCCTTTGCCTTTCCAGAGACGATATGCAATAAATTATTATAAATCGTACATTATTCATAAATTCTTCAAAAGGTGAAGAAAATACTCAGTTTTTTTTTGTTACCGGTTTAAATAACGTTTACCTAAAACAACCTTAAAGCATCACAATATAACTAAAAATATTTTTACAAAATTTTTATACAATATTTATAAAGCGTTTGTTGAATAATGTCTTTTAACAACGGATTTCCGGTTACATCTAATTGTTAACAAAGGGTTACCTGAAAACTTTGAAAACCCGCTGAAGGATTGGTCGTAGGTAAACAAACGTATCACAAAGAATAACAAAAAGGGATCTGGGTTTTATTTAACTACGTTCCATTTGAATTTCCCTTGCGTTGATCTCACTAAGCCTGATGGATTGTACCGTCTCAGAACAGACATTGTCTAGTAAGACGGATAAAGTGCATGTATTTGTAACAACCCGTTTAGTGGCAGTTAAGGGTTGCCGCCAATGAAATGAATGCACTACTCTGATCACAATCTCTTTTAGGGTTTGTTTTAGTAGATCGAGGATTAAAGATCGCGAATCATTGCATGAAGAGTTTAGATGCTAACGGGTTAACCTAGCTTTGTAAATTAATGCAATTCTGTTATTAACGGATATGATTTTCTCAAAAGATGTGTTTTGAGTCTTTTATTATACTCGGATCATGTGGTAGTCTATTCCAGGCTTTAGGACCTGACACTCCTGCAGCACGCTCTCCGAACTTAGTGTCTGGTGTGCGCTTTGGTTCCTTCAACTTTCCGATAGCCGATGACGTTGCCGATCTAAGGGTTGACCGTCTCGAATCGGAATCTGCAGGAATACACTGTTCAGATAAATAAGCCGGAGCCATTCCATTGATTGATTCCAACTTTTGATAAGTAAGGTATGAACCTTTTCCCCATCTTTTATTTCACTAGCCTGTCTGCGGCTTAGAAGTCAAATGATCTTATGTCAACTGGCAAACAACAGTTTTCTTTAAAGCCGCTTTGAATTTAAACGTCTAGTGATTATTATGTTCATCGGGTGGGCACAACGACTGTGCACGCAAGCACCCATTCAGCCGATGGAGGACCTGAATCAAAGATCTGAATCGTCGCAGTCTATCGACCACATCAACTAAACCGCAAAGGTCATACTTGTTGCGTCGCCAGGAACCGAATCCGTGACGGCCTTGACCCGCAACAGATTGGCAGCGTTTAGAGTTGGCCTTCCAGGTCGAACGAATTATTCAACTGAGATAAAAGTTACATAATGTTACTCAACAGACTAAATACGAGAAAAAGCACTCAACTCATAAAATACTTGACGGCCTGCATGGTCGAGTGGTAAGTAGAGTTGGCCTTCCAGGTCGAACGAATTATTCAACTGAGATAAAAGTTACATAATGTTACTCAACAGACTAAATACGAGAAAAAGCACTCAACTCATAAAATACTTGACGGCCTGCATGGTCGAGTGGTAAGACGCTCGACTGCCAATCCGGAGGTCGCGGGTTCGAACCCGGCGTGCGCATATAGATTTTATTTAATTAATATGTGTCATAACAAATTCAATTGATGTAAAATAAAATATAGTATATTTGCAGCACGTTCCAGAGTGGTAGATACTCTAAGTATCGCCCTGGTGAAAGACCACCATTGAAACGTTGCTTGAAATGGTTTTAGCCGTTTATGACCAGATCTGAATAGCCCGGTACTTCCCAACATTCTTCTTCCCCATCTCCTTCCCCTCCCCACTACCTTCAACCTCACAACATACCCTGTTTGGGGATGCCATGGTCTCACTGGCTCTAGACGGTTAGGAGCAGTTGTGACTCTTGTTTGGTATTCACATAATCTATCGCTACTGGCTCGCTAAATGCGAAATCTGTTTGAATTACAGTAACCTAACGAATGATTGGCTATTATTTGTTCTACCTACTTCCACCGGATAATAATATTTGGCTTATTTATATAGCGCCGTTTATGTGAAATATCACCTCAAAAGCACACGATGTTAGCGATGATGTGATAAACGATTGATCTGTTGTAAAGCTACGATCACAATACAAGTTTTCTACTAATATTAGAATTAATAGTAGAATTTTTCTGTTTGACAAACTTAATAGGTTGTTTTCTTTCTATCATAATAATAATATATAGATAATTTTTATAGCGCCGTTTTTGTAAAAATCACCTAACGTATATCATAAATAATCTACTTTTTACCTCTTTTCAAAAGCGTATAAGTATCGTTCTTTAAACAAATATGTTTTTTTTTAATTATTGAAAAATATCAATAATTTCCTACGAAATATAAGACAGAAAGAGTAATTGAAAATTTAAAAAAGTAGGTTGCTACTGAGATTTGAACTTAGAACCTTTACTCTATCCAGAAATAACGTCTCTGCCATTTGAGCTTCCGAAACCTTTTTAGATACTGTCATTTTTATCAATTTCATATATTTTTTGAAAATTGTTAATGTTATTTTTTTATAATTTCTTTTTTCTATTTACTATAAGTAGACATTAGTACATATTTCCCTAATTTCGCATTATTGTTTAAAGAATAGTAAAGTTTAGTTCCGTTATCGTCATATATCTTCGTGAATCTTCCGGAAGCCATTTACAACAAAATTGCAAAGAAGAAGTAATTGAATAGGTCAAGATATGCGTATGGCACCCAAAGTTAACCCGAACATAGTACCTACTTACACAGATGCATTGCTTGCATACAGCATCCTTTAATCTTGTTATCATACGACTTCAAAATAAAAATAATAATGATTTTTTTTTTTAAATAACAAACTGGTCAAATTTTGCGAAAACTTTTCGAAATAACCTATTTTAATATTGTATTATATTTTTGAACGTATATTATTGTTATCCTTATCTAGTCATAACCAATAATCTTGCATAAACAAGACAAAATGCTGCTTCTCAGTGACGAAGTGAATATAATATGCACCAATTCACATAATCCTAAGTTTGTGCTGTTTGGGTCAACTCTAATTGGGTGACTTATGCCTAGACGATTTCTCTGGTAAATAATGACTGACTAAGGAACAACTTTTGGAAATATTGTAAATTCAGGTAAAAAAATCTCAGGAAATTGGTAGTTTTGAATCCGGTAGTCCACAACGGAGTGCTGATACCGACCCTGGTGAATAGCGGTGAGGTATGGAACTGGTAGAGAAAGAATGAATGCTGTAGAAATGAGATTCCCGAGGCGTATGTGTGGTTAAACATGTATGACCGTGTTACAGACGCGGAGATCCGGAAACAATGCATGGCTGGTGTAAGCATAATGAATAGAATTAAGAAAAGGACGCTTGGGTGGTTTGAATATGTATAGGGGATGAACGAAGAAAATATTGTATGGAGAATACATGACGCGAAAGTGAACGGTAGAACGAGTCGGTGACGCCTAATGGAGATATAGCACGATCAAATTAATCAAATGATTCGGGTCATGTCAAAAGTCAAAATAATAGAAGAGTATGTACGAATGTGAATGAAGCAAAGAGTGTATGCCAAGAAAAAGTTTTTTGGCGGTTCACCCTCTCTGCCTACCCCTGCGGAAAGAGCGTGATGATTGTTAGTCAGTTAGGTAGTTTGGCCATTGGTCAATGATATTGTCTTATTCTACATCATTACATCATTACAATTCTTACAGATTTTAATAAATACTTGGTGGTCGACAGCAGATGAAATTGTTATTGATTGTTATTGGTCAACAGTATTATAATTTTAATTTCAATCGATGGCTTTATAAATAAGCATTGGAATAAAATTAAAACTAATCAAACGTGCTGCAAACATCAACGTGAGATTCTCAAAGAGTTTTCAATAAATAAGGTGGCTACAATATTTTTTAAAACTTTTTAGACTTACGATTTATATAAATTCTCTTGAATAATCAAGTGAGATTTGGAAAGCCTTCATCCAACAATTTTTAGATAACTGTTGATTATAATACCGTCGCTGGAAAGGCAAAAGGGCTGAAGCGTCATTTTGAGAAGTTTCCACCAGAGGGTTTTAAAACTTTTTTGTTTTACAATAATATCCATTAGTCTTCAGTGCCTGGTTGGATTTTGAAAAAAAAAGTTAACTCAATATTCTCACTGAGTTATCTGAATCGACCAAAAGCTAAAAAAGTCTCAAACTTGTGTCGCGAGAGTCGAGTCTTCTCCCAAATGGTAAATATATTTGAAATGGCTGAAGGGCCACAAAAGTCTTCAGAATCAAACGAGAGTCAGTACATTCAATGCAGAAAAACGAACTGATCAAAACTGCTTTTTAACTCATTTTTTTATTTTTGACCAAAGTTTCGCTTAAGCCTTTTTTCCTTTCCAGCGACGATGTGTTTTTTTTATTTATTTATTTATTTAATCTAAAGAATCTGGAGTAAAATTCAGAATTTAAGGAGTTTAGTACAACCCCACACACCCCATAAAGTATGGTATAATACATTCAAATAATAGTGAAAATATATATTTTTAAAAGATCATCTCAAAAATTAAATAAAATAATATTTAAAATATACAATTAAACAATATAAGTCAACGATGCTATTTTCAGCTCGCAACGTCATTCCCATATTAGGTTCGTTAGCTTAAAAATACCCTTCGATCTGCCAGAAAGAGAAGACACCAACATGTTTAGCATTTTTTTAATACGTGCAAAATTAAATTATACAAAAAAATATCGTGTATTAAAGCTGGTGTTTCTTCTACTAGGCTTCATTTGGATTTATATAAATTATTTATAATATAATTGATTCATTTATATGCGACATACGACAGTAAGTAATACATTCATGTAATGCTTTTTAGAGATAAATATGTCACATATGTGCCTACATAATATTAATATTATTAAATTATAAATAGATGATTTATTTATTTATGTATCTGATTCCCGAAAAAATAACACAAATATCAGCAAAAAACACAAATATTATTTAGTATGCCAATAAATTGTTTAATTCAATGCTTTTAACGGCCTCCGTGGTCGAGTGGTTAAGGCGCTCGAAGTTGCGGTTTCAAATCCAGCCGTGCGTAAATAAATTGTATAAAATCAATACGTGCTATTTCACATTTAATTCATATACCATTACAAATGAGGGCCTTAGAAGCAAAGGGAGATCTACAAAAACGGTTCTGTATCATTGTCAACTTTTGAATGATTATTATAAAGAGACAGAGAATTTTTTGTATCCAAATGTTTGTGTACATTATACTAGGAATAATTTGAAACAAAAATCTCTAACTGTATCAACATATTCATGAAAGAAAAGGGTATAAAACGATTTGTCAACTTTTCAAAAAAAAAATTAGGATGAAAATTATAATTCCAAGTTAATTCCAGCACCTTCCAGAGTGGTAGATACTCTAAGTATCGCCCTGCTGAAAGACCACATTGAAAAGAAACATTGCTTTAAATGGCTTTAGCCATGTTTGATGACCAGATCTAAATAGCCAGGTACTTCCCTAACTTCCTCTTCCCCGTCTCCTCCCCCTTCCCACTACGTTTAACCTCACAACAGACCCCAATTAGGGATGCCATAGTCCCACTGGTTTCAGATAGTCACGAGCAGTTGGGACTCTGGTACAGTATTCACTTTAATGCTTTAATTAGTAGTTTAAATACGTAATGTAAAAGACATTGAAAACTGTCGAAGAAATCTACGCTGGACTCAAACAGTTCAATGTTACAGACAGATTGCATATTTTCTAATCTCAAGCTTCAAAAATCAATTAGAGATCAGTGTTAGATGTATCAGAGGTCGATTAGAAATAATGCCTGTCTGAAAAAAAACTCCGTTTCGAATTTAAGAAAAAAATTTCTGATACCTCAATTTTAAAACTCCCTTTCATGCGAAGAATTTATCCATTCGGAGACATATCTGTGTATACCTTTTCATAAGCCTAGAAAACAAATTATGCCTATGCCAGTCGCTTAAGGTTACACCAACCAATGTTAATGGAAGGATTGTTGTTAAGATTGCTTACGTTGAAGGATACAAAATTGTCACGTCGATCCTTTTTAGTCGTAATCAGACATAATTTGGGTCCTTGAAACATTTAATTTAATTAGTTTTTTCTTACCCCAAGAGAAAACTCTCTTGAGATTGTCTGCTTCAAAGCCTTCCGTGTCGTTATAGTTTCCATGCCCTTTGGGAGGTTGTTTTAAAAAGGCATCATGGACTGTGCATTTATCCGTGCAACAATGTATTGGTACACAAAACAAAAGGTCATTAATGTGCAATAAAAACAAAGCTGGAGACAGAACCGATCCCTGTGGGACGCCAGCATTTATTAAATTTGAGGAAAAGGTAAAATAGTCAGCAACAGCCTAAATCAACATCTCCCTCAAAAAAATTGCAATCCACGTACACAAGGGTGCGGGAGGTCCGTAAGATGGCTATTGTTGAAAAGTCCACGGTACCAAACTCAGTCAAAAGCCTTGGTAATTTATTTATATACTAACAGTCCGTTGTCCAATTAAAAAAAAATACTAAACACGAAATGGGAAAAAAAGCAACAGAGAAATAACATCACATACATAATGTTTCAATGAAGCAATGACAAAAATAGGACAAAAAATATATTTAAAAGAACATTCAAGTCAAATGTTTTGGTAGAGTCGTAAAAAATGAAAAACATCATTTAGACTGGTATCGGAAATTTCAAGACCATGGCTTGAGTTAACAAGTCTCAACATTCTGGACAGTGGAGAATGATACCTATAATTAGTAGACTGATGATCGAGGAAGAGTAATTCATTGTTTTTTAGTCTACGGCAAGGAATCTTGAACTGGATGAGTTGCAGCAAAGAAGGTGAGTCAAAAATGCAATTAATTATTTTGAAAATGCATGTTTAAATATTCCAAGTATATATCCTATATTAGTATTCTGACACATGTCTTTTTTTCAGTGATTTAACTCCTAAAAATGCATTATTTTTATGCAGTAGTAAACCATCTCAGATAACACACCTTTTGAAGAATTCTAAGTGGAGCGATATTGTTTTGCTCATAAAACTTTTACTGGTATCGTTTACCAGGGTAAATACCAAAGACGTGACGATACTGCATAAATGTACCTAATGTGTTTTTTTTTAATCTCTTTAGGAATAAAATACGAATGTAATATTAGAAAGGATGACGATCAAGAGTGCAATACTAACTCACAATAAATCAATGTACCATTCGTGTAAATTGGATACATTTCAGACTAAGATTTTCTTCCGATTTATAACTGTAAACTTTACCAGAAGTTTTTGTGCAAATAAAACCAATTAAAAGGTGAAGACATTATTAAATCAGTGTTCAGATTTTAAAACTTTTATACCCCATTGTCTTAGTACATTATAAGGTTTTTTCTCTCCATACTACCACCCTACTCTGCACTGTTTAAATTAACACCGTTTAAAGGTCACGGGTTCAAACCCGGTGTGCGCAGATCACTTTTATTTAATTAATATGTGTCATAACACATTTAATTCATATAAAATATATTTGCGGCTCGTTCCGGAGTGGTAGATACTTTAAGTCGCCCTGGTGAAAGACCACCATTCAGAATCGAAACGTTGCTTGAAATGGCTTTAGCCGTGTTTGGTGACCCCAGATCTAATAGCCAGATACTTCCCAAGCTTCCTCTTTTCCGTCTCCTTCCCCTCCCCACCACCTGCAGTCTCACAAAATACCCCAATTGGGGATGCCATAGACTCACTAGCTCTAAGCGGTTGGGAGCAGTTAAGACAAAAAAATAAGAGTAATTGGTTTCCTGGTTTAACGAGAGTGTGGTATACGTTGTTTCATATTCCAAACACAGGCGTTTGAATATCAAGATTTTTTTTTACGTAGAATTAAACTTTTTTTGAAATGCGTCCTGGTTTTATTATGTTTTTTTAATAAAATAATCAAAATCTCGTAAAGATGTTTTAAAGTCATTTTATATTAATCTTTTAACTCCTAAAAAAGATACAAAATCAATAACAATTTTTGTAACCAATGAATTATTAGTAACTTTTCATAAATAACTTTAAAACAGAAATCTGTTTCTTAGATCAGCAAAAACTCTCAGACGTTGAGTAGCGTTATACATTTTTCACGGCTTTTCCTGTATTTTTTAAATGTTAACCCAACTAATTTCATCTCGCGATTTGGTTCCCATCGTGAAATATGAAGCATTTAAAAACCATTGACTAAAAAAATATAAAACTATACTCCACATGTTTTACTTGAAAATATGTTTATTTATTTTTAAATTCACTCTATCAAATTACAAAAAATACCCAACACAGAAATGAGAAAAAAAGAGCAACAGAGAAAGAACAGCACATACATAAATATTTGAATAAAGCAATGATAAAAATATTCATCTGATAGGACATTCAAGTCAAAGCCTGAATGTGTAAGATATAACAAGCTTAAATAAAGGTTTAGAACGCGTTTATCAAATAAATCGTTGAGTTTAGAACCGCTGGTCGAATCTGTGTGCCGCCGATATCAATATAAAAGGATAGCTTTGGGTAAAGCCATCAGTACAGCTCCTGCTTTGCGAGAGACATCTTCAGTTTGTTCAGACCTATTCACTGAAAGTTATTCGAAATGGCTGCCAAGTTCGTGTTCCTCTTCTTCACGGTGTGCATCCTGCAGGTATGAAAAAAAAACTTAATTTCGAAATAATTTGACTAACTTTTAAAAATTGACATTTCAATGTTATTTCGTTGTATGGAACTGTTGTACCCTCCCTAACATTGATGAATGGGCTTAAACAAAAGGTTGCTATAAGCACACAAAACACAGCCTAGAAATTTCATTTTAAATACTTGCTCACCGGGTAGAAAAGATTATCTTCACACAAAAGCACCTCTTACTACAGTTGACACACGAAGAGGGAGAAATATTCTCTGGCACGGTTTCAAAATTTCCACAATACGATATATATATGGAACCGTCAAATATAATCTATTATAACGTTTAAAAGATTAAAAATAAAGTTTTTCATAAATTCGTTTTAAAAATTTTTTTCAACATTTTTCAAAAATCACACTGTTGTATCCATATCTGAATATTTTTGCATGAGGGTTTAGATAGTTTTAATTTGAATACATATAATAACGTAATGTTTCAAACAAAACTGTTTATAAAAATGAAAAAAAAAAACAAAATCAACACTTTAATAAGTTGCAATCAGGTTTTTCAATAATAGCTACCTTTGAATTATTTCAAAGAGTTTGGCTAAAAAAGACAAAAAATAGCATTCACAAAAATTACATGAGCTATCACAATCAAAAAAAAAAAAAGCTTTTTTTTTTTGATTTTGCTTTTTTTTTTCATTTTTATAAACAGTTTTGTTTGAAACATTACGTTATTATATGTATTCAAATTAAAATTATCTAAAACCTCAATTAAAAATATTCAGATATGGATACAACAGTGCATGTGGGCTTCAACAGATTAAAAAACAATTTACTAGAAGCTAAGGGTGTACCATAAAAAAGTCCACTGAAAAACTTTTTTTTTTTAAATAAGTCGGGTAACTAAAAAAACTCTAAAATTGAAATAAACACCTTCTGTTCGAATTTCAAGTAAATAATTTCGTTGTATGCAATAACCAAGAATAAAAACGTCCATAAACAATTATGTCATTTCTTATCTAATGAAATTACTTGTCGCTTTTCATAATAATAATCACGGTCGGGTGATAACCTGAGTGACCTTTACCAACTAAACCAGTGACCCATCTCTTCGACACTCAATTAAGTTCGAGAGCGTCCGTCATCCGAGAATATGTGGGTTTATGGCTGATAATTGGATTGGCTCTAATTGGTTCGGCATTAGCTTTTTATGTTGAAGCAGGCATTGACTCCTAATTGGAGTATTGGTGCCACAATGCACTATAATGCACATTTGCACAATTTAACTTTGTTACACTTCATCTGTAGTTGCACTTCATTAAGTAATTGCATCCATTGTGCAATTAAACCACGTATCCCAGAATTATGAGAGAGATAAGGTTTGACATTTAAAAAAAGTAGAAAAATTGATAAGTGTTTTTAAAATTAATAAGAGTTTACTTGTTCCTAAGTACTTTGACAATATTTATATTGTCTAATAATTGTTTAAAAAAATGGGTTACAAAGTTTTTCAAGAAAAAGCAGTAAGAGGGCACCCAAACTTATTCCAGACTAGTGGCGGCTCGTGACTTTATATTGTGCTAGACTGCTAAGATAAAAAAAGACGTTATTGGTATTTTTTTAGACGAAAATGTTGTTTTTTTTTCACAATTTCAATATTTTTATAAAGAAATCCACTAAAACAATAAAAATTAAAAAATCATGACATCTGTACATTTTTTTGTTTTATGTTTTCAAAAATCATTTTCGTTTACAATAACACGAGTAACGTCGTATTTTTCAATCTTAGCACTCTCACACACTAAAAAGTCATGATTATCAAGACATTGATTTCAATGCACAAACATTAAAATCATCTAACAGTTAGTGGCTGAGTGAATAAACGCGTCGGATTTTCATCCGGGCGTAGTGGGTTCGATTCCTCAACTAGTTAAGTCCTCCGTCATTGCACAAGCTACATCTTCCGCTTATTATGCTATCAGGTTATTTGTTACTCGGGAATTTGTTACACTAGCAGCACAATACGATTCAACATTACATCCAAAAACTCCCATCAAAGTATTGGACCTTAGAGTATTAATATACATAGAGACCTAACTATCCAACGCAGTGTAGTCAGTTTTTTTACGAATTTTGCCTGACTACTCAGAACAGGCGTGGCTCGGGTTTTTATAGATACACCTATTTTACAAACAAATAATGGAAGTTTATAGTTAATATAATCTTTTTTATATACTTAGTAATTTTATAATTTTAACACGCTGTTGAAAATCAAGTTTAGTGGGCGGAGTCGCCAGAGACGCGGGAGACGGAAAAAATCCCATAAAAGTGGTGTGAAATTTAGCGAAATTTTGCTGTCTCTTTCTCTCTCATGGTGTACGACGTAATAACCCGGAGAAAGTGATTTATCCCAAATTTGTATAGGTTGGGTAAAAAGAATTAGCTCTCTCTCTATATGTTGTTACTCCAAGATCTGGACCCAGTGTTGTAATTTAACCCTTCCTCTGCGCAGGTGTCTCTGGGAGCCAGGTTCGTCCGCGACGCGCCTGCCGCCGGCGGCCTGGACGACCTGTCCAAGCAGGCCGCGGACTGGCTCGCCTCTCTGGGCACCCAGTTCTCCGACGTCGTGCAGGCCAAGGACGTCACCGAGGTCAGCGCCATCGTCAAGAACGGCACCGACAACCTGACCACGCAGCTCACCGGGCTGGTCTCTGGACTGCAGTCAAAAGTAAGTGTCCAGGATACTAATATTCATGTCCAATAATCCAAGTGTTGGAAAATGATTTTTGTTTATCTGATGATAAACATCATATCGTCACCGGAAAGGCAATGGGACTTAAGCGCCATTTTGGGAGGTTTACACCAGAGTATTTTGAAGTTTTTTTTTTGTTTTATAATAAAATTCATTTGTGTTCAATACTTGGTTAGATTTTAAAAAAAAGTTAACTCAATGCTCTCGCTGATTTACCTGAAGCGACAAAAAGCTAAAAAAAACTTGTGTCTCTTGAGTCGAGCCTTCTCCCAAATGGTAAATATATTTTAGATGGCTGAAGGGCCACAAAAGTCTTTAGAATCAAACGAGAGTCAGAGCATTCGACACAGAAAAACAAACTGATCAAAACTGCACGTTTAACTCATTTTCGATCAAAGTGTCGCTTAATCCTTTTTGCCTTTCCAGCGGCGATATAATATTTTAACCAGAGTGGTAGATACTCTAAGTATCACCCTGGTAAAATACCAGACAAAGACACCATTCAAAACCGACACGCTTGAAATGGCTTTAGCCGTATTTGGTGACGAGATCGGAATACCCAGGTACTTCCCAACCTTTCTCTTCACTATCTCCTTCCCCTCTCCGCTACCTTCCACCTCACAACATACCCCGATTGGGGATGCCATAGTCTCACTGGCTCTAGACGGCTGGGAGCAGTTGGGACTTTTGTACGGTATTCACTATAAAAAAGAACCTTTCACAAGGTTAAAAATACCTTTAATCTCTGATTAAATTAACTCCGAAATACTTTTTGCTATATGGTAGTCTATGGGACTACAGCTAAAATTAAGTCAAAATTTGACTGAATGTTTGAAATTGTGGTTCATATGATAATCATTAATATCTACACAACTTCACCAAAGTATCTGATTCCCTCTCCATCTAAAAGATTAATTAATTCATCGTCATCATTAAGGCTCTCCTGTGGTAATTGGTCTCCTTCTTCTATGTTTCCATCGTCTCCGGTCTCAAAAAACATTCGTCTTCAGTCCTCAAGCCTTACCATCCTGGTGCAATATTCTTCCACACAGGCAGTCCACCTCTTCTTCAGTCATGATTCCCGATGTCCCATCATCTGGTATACTCTCCACATCGTAGTCTTTGGGAATATTTGGATGGCTTCATGCCCAATTACAAGTTTTTTACTGCAAATATTTTCTACATTTCGGGTTAGGCGATAGCAGCGAAAATAATTATGATGACCGACTTTTGTCTGATTTTACTGAAACGGCATCAATGCCATCCGTGTCATTCTGAAAATATTAAATTAAGAAAAGCTAATTACGTGTTTGCGATACGCTTTATCAATTGTATTCGATATGTTATGCTACATTACATAATCAGAACCTCTGTTTCTCGACAATATTGTAATTTATAATTTGGATGACTCGTCACTTTAAATACACTTTTACGATTGATAAGCAAATACCACTTTTTAGTTTACGGATTTACACAAATGATAATAGCATTATGTCAAATTATATCACAATTCATTCACTGATTCAGTGAGGTTTCTTCGTTTAAAACATATTTTTGAAACGGACTTAAAACTGAAATTCATTTTCTTTACTATTTATGTTTGAACACTGTAGCAGAGGGGTTAATTCAATGGGTCACGTGTTCATAACCTGAAAAGGGAAAATTCAAATGTAGTACGTCTGTTTCAACACAGGAATCTCCTAGTGAGACAGATATGGACCAAACCCATGTTTTATATTTCAACAAGATAGATATTTTTATATCGATATTTTCTTGGTAAGAAACCGTCATCCAGAATCTAAGACTTGCTTCTAACAGCTATAGACGGCCTCCATGGTCGAGTGGTAAGACGCTCGACTACGAATCCAAGGGTCGCGGGTTCAACGCCGGCGTGCGCCTATACCTTGTATAGAATCAACATGTGTCACAACACAATTAATTCATATAAAATAACATAAAGTATATTTCCGGCACGTTCCAGAGTGGTAGATACTTTGAGTATTGCCCTGGTGAAAGGCCACCATTCAGAATTGAAACGTTGCTTAAAATGGTTTTAGCCGTGTTTGGTGAACATATCTGAATAGCCAGGTACTTCCTAACCTTCCTATTCCCCATCTCCTTCCCCTCCCCACTACCTTCAGCCTCACGACATACCCCAATCGGGGTTGCCATAGTTGCACTGGCTCTAGAAGGTTGGGAGCAGTTGAGACTCTTGTGCGGTATTCACTATAAAATTAAAATAATAATTTTTAAAAAGCCATGTCTTCCAGAAAATCAATTTCTTCCAAACGTTCCTCTTCCACCCCTAATTCTCTTCCCCAAGTTGAGGATATTATAGTATAGCTCAAGCATTACTTACCACTTGTGCGATATCATATACAGATTATCTGATTGTTAATGTCTCCCTGAAGTCGTTAAAACATTGGATTAATTTGTATCATTTGCATCATTCGATTTTCGAATAATTTCTCTCCCTGACACGTAGGGCTTCTTTTTACATTTCATTCTAAATCAGACTCACCGTTCTTAATTTCAAACTTTTGGTTCTTTAAACTCGATGGCCAATAAATTTTAACAAAACAGAACTATCATAGAAGTCTTCTAGCCGAACCTAACTAATGGTTTTCTGCCTTTTCCAGCTTACCGACGCCACCCAGGACCAGTCCACCGTCATCGGCCAGGTAGTCGCCAAGCTCAACCAGACCATCGCCGATCTGCAGAAGGCCAACCCCGAGACCGCCTCTAAGGCCAAGGAGGTCAACGACCAGTTCCAGAAGGGGCTGGAGACCATCGCCACCGAGTTCGGAAAGGTCCAGCAGACCTTCTCCGAGAACACCAAGGGAGTCCAGGGAGACCTCGAGAAGTTGACCAAGCAAGCTTACGACGGCATCGTCAAGTCCGCCCAAACCGTTCAGGAACAGATCAAGGCTGCTTCCAACAAGCAATAAACTAACATCACTGACTTCTATAAACAGCAGCTAGGATCTTAAGATGCTATTTTAAGACGACAGCTATTTTAAGGTCTTTGCAGACAATTTGATGCAATTTGAAGACCGTTTAGAAAAAATTGATGAGCATCTAACATTTTTTAATACCATCCGAACAACTTTCTAGCAAAGATAATAGGTGTAATGCATTACAAATTGTCAGAGTTTCAGCTATTTCAAGGTCTTTGCAGACAATTCGATGCAATTTGAAGACCGTTTAGAAAAAACTGATGAGCATCTAACATTTTTTAATACCATCCGAACAACTTGCGGCTATTCTAGAAAATAAAATAGATATAATGCATTACAAATTGTCAGAGCTTCATTGACAAATACAATAGAAATTCGCGTCTAAGGACCAAGTATTAATGTTATTTTTAATGTGTTTTTTTTGGAAAAATATAAAAACCAACACCTTTAAAAAATCTTTCATTCCTTTTTTTCTATTGATGTGATTCCGTACAAACCTGTCAACTGCCTGGAACCAGTGGAGCCACGGCAACTCCATTTTAGCATTGTTATGAGTCTGATGGATGAGGAGGGAAAAAAAAATAATGTTGAAGTACCTGACAATATAAATCTATGGCCACTAAATAGAATAGTCAAAAACGACGATTTTTTTCTGGATGATGCCCTCTCACCAGGGCAATATTACTGGGTACCAACTCTACAGCGACAATTTTTTAAATATACAAAAATGAGTAGGTACTTACGTGATACCCACTGAAAACAAATAATTAAAAAATGGACAATAATTGCTATTTATTTTCCGACGTCGCACCTCATGGCTTGAAAGGTTACGTGACTCAAACGACTTAGTACATCAAAGTTTACAAAGTAACTAATTATAACTATATATACTTTTTGACTTAACAATAATAACAATTTATATACTACTTGATAAAAACTAATGTATTAAAAATCATCTGAAACTGATCAATTTCATTAAAAATTCACAGTTGCGTACAAATCTGAAACGTACAGACGGAGAAAAATGCGCTCTTGTCAGAAGCAAAATCATTGCATTTTAAACACACATTTGAAGAATTTTTTTACTATTCCAAATTCTAAGGTGATTATTTAAGAATCTTCTGGAATCTATCAATATTATTACGAGTTCACAAATTCAGACGAATCTGGCAAGTAGTAAGGACGGAGAAAAATGCGACAATATCAGAAGAAAAATCCTTGCTCTTTGACCACTCATTTGAAGAAATTTCTTACTATTCAAATTTCTCCAGTTTTTTTTATTTAAGAATCATCTCTACCTTATGAATATAATTATGATTTCCCAATATGGTACGAATTTAACACGTAGGGACGGAGAAAAATGCGCTCGTGTCCGAAGAAAAATCCTTTCACTTTGACCACTCATTTGGAGAAATTTCTTAATATTCATTTTCTTCTGTTTTTATTTGAGAATCATCTGTACCTTATGAATATAATTATGATTTCCCAATATGATACGAATTTAACACGTAGGGACGGAGAAAAATGCCCTCATGTCAGAAGAAAAATCCTTTCACTTTGACCACTCATTTGGAGAAATTTCTTAATATTCATTTTCTTCTGTTTTTATTTGAGAATCATCTGTACCTTATGAACATAATTATGATTTCCCAATATGATACGAATTTAACACGTAGGGACGGAGAAAAATGCGCTCATGTTAGAAGAAAAAATCCTTTCACTTTGACCACTCATTTCGAGAAATTTCTTAATATTCAATTTCTTCGGTTTTAATTTAAGAATCATCTGTCACTTGTCAATATCATTACAAATTCACATTATGGTACAAATTCGACACGTAAAGACGGAGAAAAATGCGCTTATTTCAGAATCAAAAGTGCATTTTGTTCATTCATGTGAAGAAATTTCTTAATATTTAAATTTCTTTGGTTTTTATTTTATAATCATCTGTAACTTATCAATTTCATTTCAAATTCACAATTTCGAAGAAATCCAAACCATAAGGACGGAGAAAAATGCGCCCATTTCAGAAGCAAAATCCTTGCATTTTGACCACTTATTTGAAGAAATTTCTTAAAATTATATATATATACATATATATAATTATATATATATATATATATATATATATATATATATATATAATTATATATATATATATATATATATATATATATATATATATATATATATATATATATATATATATATCTGGGCCTACAGGATGTTATTCTTTAGAGATTCTTAATAAAGAAATTTGATTTAATGGATTATTCAGTATCATTAATTAAATGGCACAATATATATTGATAGTTATCAGTTTGCAGAAATTGAAAGTCTGGGGTCATCCTGAGATTACATTATTTTCATTAGAGAAGCTGACTTTATCTGTTGACCTCCCGTAGGTCACCGCGGATTTTGTTTACTTTATCGTTTGAGATAAAGTTGACCTTCAACTGGCAGAAGTTCTCCGTAAAAAAGATCATTAATAATAATAATGGAGATAGTCGAAACGGAATTATCGCGTTGTTCAAATGATGCAATTATTATAGTGTGCATATTACGAAGCGTGTTTTGATGATTGAATACAAATTTCACGGCCTTCGTTGTCGAGTGGTACGACGGAGGACTGCGAATGCAAAGGTCGGGGGTTCAAATCCCAGCGTGCGCAAATAAATTTTATTTAATTAATATGTGTCATAACACATTTAATTGATATAAAATAATATATAGTATATTTGCGGCACGCTCCAGAGTGGTAGATATTCTAAGTATCGCCCTGGTGAAAGACCACCATTCAGAATCGAAACGTTGCTTGAAATGGCTTTAGCCGTGTTTGGTGACCAGATCTTAATACCAAGGTACTTCCCAACCTTCCTCTTCCCCATTTCCTTCCCCTTCACACTACCTTCAGCCTCACAACATACCCCGATCGGGGATACCATAGTCCTACTGGCTCCAGACGAATGTAATGGCCCAACCAGTTATGCACATATTCAACTTACCCATGTCACTAAATATTCCTACCAATCTCCTATTGTATCCGAATTGCATCCCTTAACCTTTTATGTGACTGAAAGGGTACCCGGGTACCCTCTTCGGTTTTCAACATTTTTTTTTATGTTCCAGTAAGTCTAACCGGCTGAAACTTTCTGACTTCTCCACAATATTGAAAACGAATAATTGAACATATTCGTTGGATATATGGAGGGTGGTATGTTAGCGGAAAACGAATAAGAATAATTCACAACATCTGATGACTTAAAAAGTACCCGGGTACCCCTATGTGTTTTATGTGATTTTTTTAGGCTTATCCGTATTTATTAATCATTCTTTCTTATTTTAAATTATAAATATGGTGTACTGTTGTGTTCAAATTACATCACCTGCATCCTTAATACTATTTTTAATCGCCTATTTAATTTAAAACCGAAAGAAAAGATGGTACTGGGTGAAATTCCTATCCATTTCCCCAAGTATTGAACTGAGTCGAAAAATATTACGTCATAAAAGTGGTTCAGCAAATGATATACTGTAAACCTTCATATCAATTTTAAAAAGGGGTAATTTTCTTCAGTCACATGGGTTAATGTCTTTCTGTCTAATAAATTATATCCTAACATCGCTTTCTAAAATTCCATTTAACACGTATTATCACATGTTTGGACTGTGACACTTTTAGTTTGACCGTGCCCATATACAGGTATAAAACCAGAGCTATTCTGTGCAGTAACCCATGTTCAGTTAGCGGTTAATTGTAATATTATATAAATGGTCCCAATTAGCGTTGTGACCGCTCCCTAAGAACTTCTTCTTTTGGCGGCAGTTCCCACTTCCTTCATTGTTCATTGAACAAATACTTCGATTGGAGTTGGCAGTTTCACTCATATGTTCATTTTAGCGTTGTAACCGCTCCGTGTGTTCCGTGCGTTCATTTATTTCATTTCATTGAACGAATACTTCAATTAAAGTTAGATTTCTCTAATCTCTACCGACTAGTACTTTTAATTTTGGCGAGGAACCAGTTCCAGTTCTTTTCGTTTTCAAATCTTTACCGACTAATACTTTTTTAGGCGAGGAACTTTTGTCGATTTGCTAGTACTTTTCGAAAAAACACCAGGAACCGGTTCCAAAAAGAGCTGGATAAATAACCGGTTCCTCGCTGGTCACCGGTAACTGGAACCGCAACACACCCAATTCTGATATCGACTTCATCTCTAATTTCAAATCTCTCTTTGGCGAGTTCGACTTCAATCGAAGTGTTCGCTGCGAAGGGTTCATTTTAAAGAACTAGCAGTTCGTGAAGCATTCACAAAACATTGAAGGTTTTCCCAACGCTAGTCCCAATAAAAAGTATTAAAGAGAAAGTGATTATATTTTATTCTACATCCCCGAACAAAATCGCACCTTACCCAAGAAGCATTCTGTCGGTCGCATCAGCTATCATTACACGGGTGGGAACAACAGGGACTCTTCCGGTATTTACTTTTAAAAAATTGGAATTTGTATTTTGGTCCTGATTGTAAGATGCCCTCAGTATTGCCTTAGTGATGTGCCACCTTGGAGTAACAATATATGGAGAGAGAGCTAATTATTTTTACCCAACCTATACAAATTTGGGATAAATCACTTTCTCCGAGTTTTTAGGTTGTACACCATGAGAAAGAAAGAGCCAACAAAATCTCCCAAATTATCACGCTGCTTTGAAGTATTGTTAGAATGTTCTTCGTGTCCCGCGTCTCCGTCGACTCCGCCCACACGTTTCGATACGCGAAATAAATTAACATAACTCAATGGTTTATTAGGTTACATGCTAGAAGTGGTTATACGAATAAACAAAAACATTATGTCGACATGTTCTATGAATGAATGTATAAATACCCTAACCCTAGTCCTAGCCGCGCCGAGATCTAGCCGAGTAAGAACTGACCACAGCTCTCTCTACAGCGCTCTCTCTTGTATATTATTGCTCTGAGCGTACCACCATTTAGATCCGAATTTGAAATTGTTGATGAGAAAATCGACATGGGCCGAGTAATCGATATGACCACATGTGCGATATTTGAAGGATCCAAAATCTATCGACATTTTTTTGTTTGTTTTAAGTTTAGAGTGCTCTGCTACTCGCGTGATAAACCCTTATCTGTTTTAGCATTACAAAAGATATTTAGGAGAATTTTAGTGAGGCGCTTTCTAGAAATCAAATAGGTCTAGCAGATAAAGTGCTCTATTTAAAATAAGTTTTTTTCTCTAAATTCCTAGACTGGAGTCACCCCTAAGTATGTGTGCGATAGATAGTAAATTTATAAATAGGTTACCCTGACCAACGCTTCTCAAACCTCCTCATATATTAAGACTAGCGTTGTGACCGCTCCGAAAGAACTACTTCAAAAAACTACTTCTTTTAGCAGAAGTTCTTACTTCATTCATTGTTCATTGAACAAATGCTTCAATTGAAGTTGGTAGTTCATTTTAGCGTTGTGACTGCTCCGTGTGAACTATTTCATTTTGCGGCAGTTCAAACTTCAGTCATTTCATTTCATTGAACAAATACTTCAATGGAAGTTTACAAAGAACTACTTTAATTTGCAGCAGTTCAGTTGCGAAGTTGAACTTCAAAGCCTATAAATAAGTACTTCAATTCAAGTACTTCAATTGAAGTTAGACTTCAAAGTACTTCGATCTAAAGGAACGTGTTTTTAAGGTGGGAGTTCTTTTCGTTTTCAAATCTCTTTCGACTAGTACTTTTTTATTGTGGCAAGGAACCGGTTTCAGTTCTTTTCACTTTCGAATCTCTACCGACTAGTACGTGTTTTCAAAAAAATACCAAGGAACCAGTTCCAAAAAGAACTGAACAAATAACCGGATAAATCCAAATATCTTTTTTGCGAGTTCGACTTTAATTGAAGTGTTCACTGCGAAGGGTTCATTTTAAAGAACTAGCAGTTCGTGAAGCATTCACAAAACATTGAAGTTTTTCCCAACGCTAATTAAGACGATTGAATCGAACGAACTCGAACGAAATCACAAACTCCTTACGCTGGGGGTGATATACGAGTACTCGTACAATGAGGAGATAATCTTTTCTACCAATTCATTGCATCGCCTCAGGCGACAAATGTGTTTCAATTCAGTTTTGATTTCAAAGTGTCATGGGTAAGGTGTCATGACCCGCTTGCTCGGCCGCTGTTTGAAAAAGGTCATAAATGACCACGGTCTCAAAAGGCTACGGCCCCGAAGTGTGGAAGCACTGTACGAAACGAAAATCCAGGAATTGGTAAAACCGTTTCTTTTAAAGCTGAGTGTCAAAAAATACATAAAGATAGCGCTATCTGCCCAAAAGATGGTCGAGTAGTGTACGTCCAAACTTTGATTAGGTCAATAATGACTTGGCTAAATGGACAAAAATGACGATTGTCGCCTGGATAAGTCCAGATATTATTAAGAAGATTGTTAATGGGGGGGGGATTGCTAGCAAAATTTTGAAAACGAAAAGAACTCGAACCGGTAACTGAACTGCAGAACTGGAACTGCCGCAAAATGTGGTTCTTTGTAGTCGAACTACAATTGATGTGTAAACTGCCGCAAAATGAAGTAGTTCTTTGTGGTGTTTGTAGTCGACTTCAATTGAAGTATTCACACACTTAGAAATGTGTAAAGTGTGAAATGCCGTAAAATGAAGTAGTTCTTTGTAGTGTTCGTAGTCGACTTCAATTGAAGTATTCACACACTTATAAATGTGTAAAGTGTAAACTGCCGCAAAATGAACTAGTCATTTGTAGTGTTTGTAGTAGAACTACAATTGAAGGTGAGGATCGCCTTGATAATAGTCAATCTCCGATAGGAGCTGGCACCAGAAGAAGAAGAGAAAGTAGTAACTACCCAACTTCGCACGAGTTTCAGCACTCTTTTTCGAAACATATTTATCTTATGATCATGGCTTCTTGTCGTATTTAAAAGTTTCATAGATCGTGATGGAAATGGCGTTGCGACCTGAAAATAGTTGCACTGTCCCATGAATTCTATGCAGAGAAGCTGTGCAAATTTCACAACGCTATATACAACATTCTAGATTTTTTGCAAAACGTATTTTATGCTTCATTACAAAGATAGTTTCATATTACTTCTGAACTAATACTTATGAATAAAAGAATGCCTTCTTTTTTTAATTTTTCAATTTTTAATCTATTTATAATAATCAACAATAACAAACATATTTTATGACCTTTTTTCAAACGAAGATTCAATATTTAATACATTTATTTCCCTTGCAGTAAATAAATATATTTTTGCAGAAAGCAATCACTTTGTGTTTTGACAAATTTAAAGATGAAATAATAACTTTGTACAAGACCACGGATTTTATTTTAATTTTTATGACCGACCGGTTTCGCTTAGCCTAAGCATAATCAGGGTGCCAAATTAAACTTAAAAAAAATACATAGTGTGCGTGTGAGGGAGAAAACAATATAAAATAAAATAAGAGAGCAGTAAGAAAACAAAATAATAACATTTTAATTATAACAAAGGAACAGAGAGAAAGTAATATGTAAAGAAATAGGCAAAACGTCAAATGAGAAGGTGATAAAAGAATTATGAGAAATTTTATTAGTTTAGAAAATATGCCCAATATTGGACTACTGGACCAATTTAACTGAGTATTAAGAATATGACTATTAATTTTGTTTTATTTTCTTACTGTTCTCTTATTTTATTTTATATTATTCCAAAACCGAGCTCTCAGAAATGTCCTTGGTCTTCTATGGGACATTTATTCAAATACCGGCATCCTTCCAATCAAGATCCTCCCCAAATTACAAGCACCATTCTACAAATTACTCAGCAAACAACGCACACTAACATCAACCCCCTTTACAAGCAAGACATCCACCAACATAACACACGAAATAACAATAAAATTCACATTCCACTTACACACACCACAAAGTATGGGATAAAATCTTTGGAATACATTGCCTATACATTATACATGGCCTATTTTAAAGAAAAGGTGAATTTTGAATTTTCGCGGGCTGTGTACATTCGATTATTGATTTTTTTGTTGTTGTTATGTTGGTACACATATGTTTATCATTTTTTAGCATTATCAGCCATTTTGGATTAGTGGTTTGTTTTTGACAACTGGAAAGGTTAGTCACGTTTTTGTGTGTTCTTCGATTTTGTACTTTTGAAAAAAATGGATCAAAAAATATTCATTAAATTTTGCGTTAAAAATGGAATAAAGTGCTCCGACGCACTTAAAATGTTGACTGTGGCATTCGGCGAGTCTACTTTGTCTCAAAAAGGTGTTTATAAGTGGTACAAGCGCTTTACAGAAGGCCGAGAAGATGTTAATGACGATGAGCGTCCTGGAGTTGTGGAAAAACAAATCATGGATTTTATTCTTTGATCCATTTTTTTTTCAAAAGTAAAAATCGAAGAACACACAAAAACGTGACTAACTTTTCCAGTTGTCAAAAACAAACCACTAATCCAAAATGGCTGACAATGCTAACATATGTGTACCAACATAACAACAGCAAAAAAACCGATAATCGAATGTACACAGCTCGCGAAAATTCAAAGTTCACTTTTTCTTTTGAACAGGCCTCGTATAACTCACTTCCAGATAAATATAAAAATGGTTCACTTAGTAAAAAAATCCAAAATAATGCTTTAAAAAATATCTTTGACAACGTTATGCTGTGCTGCTGTTCACGTTTTAAATAAAAGATTTTTTTAATATATATTAAAATCTTCTGTTTCTTCCCAGTCCGCCCCTCCTTCTTGAGAAGATTCTCATCAAAAGATGTAAAATTTTTCTGCTAAGGTTTTTCAACCTCCTCAGCAGAGAGATGGCGGACCCCAGATCTCCGCTGCCTCCGTGCGGCTCGTCGTAGCCGTAGTGGTCGTCTGATCTCCCGGCAAACAGGCCTCGGTCCTCGTAGCGATGTAGTCCCCCCAGCCCTCCCAGTCCACCCCCGTGACCTCCCCGACCTCCCAGTCCCAGCAGCCCTCTGTGACCTCTCAAGCCAATCGGACTCCTTAGACCTCCCAGATCAATTCCCTGAAAAGGATACAAGATTATAAGGTTACTAGTTTAGCCTTGATACACACGTCAAAAGGGACATAGTGAGTATATCGTGAAGTAGCGTAATCGGAACAAAATTTCAGACTTTTTTGCGTATGAGCGAAAATTACCAGTATTGTTTTTGCATACATTAGTGCCCCACACGGCGATCTAACGAATCGTGTACAGAAGACGGCTTAGCGTATTAATACTATCAGATTCTCAATCAATCAACTGCGGTCTACAACTTGACGGCCTCCATAGTCGAGTGGTAAGACGCTCGACTACGAATCCAAAGGTCGCGGGTTCAAACCCGGCGTGTGTCAATAACTTATATTTAATTAATATGTGTTTTCACATTTAATTCAATAAAATAATAAAAAGTATATTTGCGGCACGTTCCAGAATGGTAGATACTTTAAGTATCGCCCTGGTGAAAGACCACCATTCAGAATCGAAACGTTGTTTGAAATGGCTTTTAGCCGTGTTTGGTAACCAGATCTGAATAGCCAGGTACTTCCCAACCTTCCTCTTCCCTATATCCTTCCTTTCTCTACTACCGTCAGCCCCACAACATACCCCAATTGGGGATGCCATAGTCTCACTGGCTCTAGACGGTTGGGAGCATCTGGGACTATTGTGCGGTATTCACTATAAAAAATAAAATAAAACCGTGATAAAATGGGGAAGAAGAAGATTGGGAAGTACCTGGCTATTCAGATCGAGTCACCAAATACGGCTAATCCCATTTCAAACAACGTTTCAATATTGAATGTTGGTCTTTCACCAAGGTGCTACCGAGAGTATCTTCCACTATGGAACGTGCCGTAAATATACTACGTATTGAACTGTCGGGATGTGAACCGGTGACCTCTTTGTTGGTAGCCCCCACCTTTGATCTGGAGACTAGATACGTGAAAAAATCTTGACTTTGTCAGAAAATGGGCAATTCGTTTGATAGATTCCTGCACTATCATATCTTAACAGGCTGATAGTATTTTTAGAACGTAGACGTCAGATTGTAATGCTGTGTTTTTTCTGCTGGTATTTCAATAGAAGGTGCTCTTCGAAGAACAAGCATCATTGAAACGGCCATATTTAAACACGGATGTCATTTTGCCGCATAACAACGGGTTTGCGACCCGTTCTTGTGCTCAACAGCTAGGCCATGGTATAAATTACCAGCTTTTAACGTAAGTTTCTTCAAGAGGCATGTGTTTTCAATCATTTTCTTCAAAAGATTCTCCGCACAGCAACCCCAAATATGAGGTTATTCCCTCCTGCATCTTTACAGTCGATATAATAAAGAAATTTTCGGTTTATATAATAATACTTGGCTAATTAATATAGCGCTATTTTTGTAAAATATCACTCATGGGCGCGATGTTGCTATGTTGGTAGTAATTAAGATCAAGCTTACAAAAATGACTTCACAACTGTCGTAACCTTGGAGAAACAATGTATGGAGAGAGAGCTAATTATTTTTACTCAACCGATACAAACTTGCGATAAATTACTTTCTCCGGGTTTTTACGTAATACACCATGAGAGAGAAAGAGACAACAAATATAATACTCCGCTTCTATGTACTGTCACCATGATCTTAGGCTCCTGAGTCACCGCAGGACTCCGCCCACATTTTTTATTATGTCACTAAACTTGACATAACTAAATGGTTTTTTATGTTAGATGCTATATTTTTGTTGATATCAATACTGTGAAAAAGTGGTTATACGAATAAACAAAAACATCATGTCGATATGTGATATGAATGGATATATTAATACCCTAGCCTTGGTCTTAGCCACGCCCAGGTCCACCGAGTCAGGTGAAAATCATCAAAAACTGACTTCACTGCCTTGGATTGATACTACTCCAAATACTCTAAGGTCGTAACATTAAAGAACAAATTTAAAAAGAAGAATAAATCCAACACACAAAACAGTTTACTTTATAAAGGGATGAAATGTTATAATGCGCTGCCGGAAACAATCCAAATTATACCTATTAATAAATTTAAAATAGCCTGATGTGAGCGTAATGAATAGGATCAAGAAAGGGACGCTTAGATGGTTTGGGCATGTAGAGCGAATGAACGAAGAAAGGAGTGTGAAAAGAATATATGATGCGAAAGTGAATGGATGAACAAGTCGAGGACGCCCGAGAAAGACATGGCACGATCAAGTAAATCAAATACTTGAATCGGATCATGTGAAGAGTCTTAATAACAGAAGAGTATGTATGAGACGATGTATGAATGTGAATGAAGCAAGGAGTGTGTGCCAAGACAGAGTTATATGGCGGTCCGTCCTCTCTGCCTACCCTTGCGGGGAAACGGCGTGATGGTTAGTTAGTTAAAATAGCCTGTAAGAACCGTATAAAATACATTTGTACGTAATATCGAGTATTATTTATATTATTATTATTAAGTCAAAAAGTATACGAGTTATAATTAGTTATTTTGTAAACTTTGATGTACAAATTACTAAAATAAAACCTAAACTAAAAAGAAATTAAAAACCTTAAATTTTATAATGATTTCAATTTAAAAATCTAGCAGGCCATAAATGCAAGACTCTTACAAAATGCTGGTGTAGGTTATGATGCATATTTGCAAGTGCCAATATTTCCTGACAAAATAGCCCTGCATTTGTAATTTTTAGTTTTTAAACGTATTATGCCATCATGCACATTATATCCGTAGTTTTTTTTTAAAACAGTATAATTGTAAATAGAGTCGATCTTTATTAACTGATAAACAGGGTGTTCCGAACATCGCTTGTGATTATTTTTACCAAAACTTAAGAAAACTCTTTAAGGGTTAGCACCCAAAAATAAACAATTTCTGGTTTTCTAGTACAATCAAAACTACAAATTATGCATCTGTTAATTTTATACGGGTAGTTAGGAACATGTCTAAAGTTTCCGGTGGATACAACTCTTAAACAGTAATCTTTTAAATTATTTATTAAATGCATACTGGAATTTAAGTAAAACGTTCAAAAATGTTTTTGCTGGTTTTCAAACTGCGCCCTTTACTGACATTTTTAGTATGTTTTTTTTATAGAAATTAAAGGATTACAGTTCAAAAATTGTGTTCACTTGAAACCTCAATCATTTTTCTAACTACCTATTAAAAAAATTCAGATAAATCTTATGTGGTATCGCTTGTATTAGAATACTACAAAGTGATGTTTAGCGTCATTCTTGAGTGCTTACCCTTAAGTTATACATAAAATTTATGAATAAAGAGTACTTACGTTTGTATGTTGAAGGACTATCGCCGTAACCGCCACCGATATTAAAAAAACGTTAAAATTCATGTTTAAGGTATAAAATACCGGCACTAGTTTATTTAATGAACTATTTCCTTTCAGAAATAAACCTCGTATGACTTAAAAACTATTTTTTTCTTCTATAAATAGCTGAATTTTTTTTTTAAATGTTTTATTTTTGATAAAGCACGCATATAAAATTACGATAAATTTTAATCACCTTATCGAAACACGGAAAATAGATGCAAATACATCATTTTATAAAGAAAACATTGTTTTTTCTTTAATCGGGCCATGTATGAAAATGTTGAATTGCAAAATTTTGTCACTTGGGATAGATATAAAATTAGTATTTCGCCTGTTTTTAATAGTTTTAAATTGAATTTAGAGTGATAAGGTGTTTGTTGCGATGACTAGAAGAGTGAGAAGTTTTGTGGTGGTTTCGTTGATGGTTATGCAAATTTTGCAGGTAAGCGATTTTATTATCAGAAGAAATGATATACAAGAATGTAGATTTTAAATATCAGTTTGTCATAAAGCCTTATTTGATTATATCCATCACGAGTTATGCGTAATTTATCTTTTACTTTTAGATAAGTTGATCGTAGATATATATATATATATATATATATATATATATATATATATATATCGTCACACCTGTGTACTTGAATCGTCCCTTTTTCTACAATCTCAATACAATTTCTAATAATTTTTCGAACTACTTCACAGGTTTATGGAAATGATAGCAAAGGCTGTGAAGTTCGCAGGGTTCCGAGATCAGATCCCGGAACTCCCAACATGATCAAGTTCTCCATCGAATGCTCCAACCCTCAGCCAGACGACCAAATATCCGCCCCATCAGACGTGGCCCGAACAGTGGTCGAACCACCCCAAGATAGTCCATACAAGTCGAAGTTTGCTCCTAAACCCCTCAAACTTGCTCCACTACTCAAGAAACGCTTGCTAGACCCAATGGCTTCGGCTGGCTCTCAGTCTCCACCCATCAAACTGCCTTTTAAGGATCCGAAGATAACTTTACAGAAGTTGAGATCGATTTTCAAAAAAACCCCAGAAGAACTATATGTTCCTGTGGAGATTCCAGAGAAACTTTTTGAATTGCCTCAAGACGTATTGGGTGCATTGCCAAAACCTAAGATATCACTGGGATTGCTGAAAAAATCAAAAGTACCAACATACCAAACGCTTGACACGGCGTCTTCGAATGTGGACCCAGTCAAAGCCTTTAAATATCAACGTCCAAGATTTCCGTCTTTAATCAAAAAGGCTGCAGAAGAACCAGAAAAACCTGCTAATTTGAAAACCCTCGATGAGGCTTTGAAAAATACAAAACTAAAACTGCCGCATCTGATGGATACGCTTTTAAAGAAAAATATAGATGATTCAATCATATCTGCGGCAGCTAATGTAGAGTCCGTCAAAAATGCCCCAAAACCAGCAAGATTCAAAGATTCCAAGCTTTATTCTCTGTTGAAGAAACCAGTAGAAGAGCCTACTGTGTGGACAAGTTCTGATAAGTTCCCAAAATTTGAAAAACCGAAATTGCCAAAGCTTCGATCACTCCTAAAGAAAAACGATGACGAACTTGAAGTTTCCGCAAGTTCTCAAGTTAGTAAATTTGCTAAAGCCCCAAAATTATCCGAACTGTCAGCACTTAGAAAGGCACCGGAAGAATCAATAAAAACGACACTTTCTGAAAAACTGGCAGCACTTAAAAAAGTACCAGAGGAATCGATCAAAACGGAGCTCTCTGACAAACTGGCAGCACTTAGAAAAGCACCAGAAGAAACAATAAAAACGACGCTTTCTGAAAAACTGGCAGCACTTAAAAAAGTACCAGAAGAATCGATCAAAACGGAACTCTCCGACAAACTGGCAGCACTTAGAAAAGCACCAGAAGAAACAATAAAAACAAAACTTCCTGAAAAACTGGCAGCACTTAAAAAAGTTCCAGAGGATCCGATCAAAACGTCACTTTCTGATAAACTGGCAGCACTTAGAAAAGCACCAGAAGAAACAATAAAAACGAAACTTCCTGAAAAACTGGCAGCACTTCAAAATGTTCCAGAGGATCCGATCAAAACGTCACTTTCTAATAAGCTGTCAGCACTTAGAAAGGCAGCAAAAGAATCTTCACTCTTAAAGAAAAATAGTGACGAGCCTGAAGCATCGGCGAATTCGCAAGTCAATAAATTTGCCATGCCTCCAAAATTTTCCAAAATGTCAGGACTCATAAAAACTCCAGAAGATTCCATAAAAACATCACTTTCTGATAAACTGTCAGCACTTAGAAAAGTACCAGAAGAATCGAGCAAAATTGAACTTTTCGATAAACTGGCAGCACTTAGGAAAGCACCAGAAGAATCAATAAAAACGTCACTTTCTAAAAAACTGGCAGAACTTAGGAAAGCACCAGAAGAATCGATAAAAACGTCACTTTCTGAAAAACTTGCAGCACTTAGAAAAACCCCAGAAGAACCGATCAAACCGGCACTTCCTGATCTACCTGCGTTTCTAGAGTCATCAAAACTGAAGACAGGAGAGTTTGCGGAAAAGGTCGGATCCTTCCTTCGAAACCTCGATTATCCAGTGGTGTCCCTAACTTTTAACCCAGTGGAAAAGCTATCAAAACCAGCAAAACTGGAAAAGCTCAAGTTGTCAGAACTAATCAAGAAAGTTCCAAAAGAGCCCACTGGCTCAGCAAGTGAACATGTTCCAGCGTACAGAGGAAAGTCTCCATTGAAAACCTTACTTGAAAGATCTTCAAATAAAGATATGGCATCAGCAGCTTCTGATGTATCATCTCTCGTAGAATCAAAAAAATCCAAGCTTTCGTCTCTAGTTAAAAAACCTCTATTGCCAAGGAAAACTGTAACACTTGACAAAGATCCAACAATAAAATCATCTTTGTTGAGCAAATTGACTCCTAAAATAGAGATTTCTAAAGCTCGAACAGCAGAAGAAATGACCACCCTTCTCGACAAAATAAGAAGCACACTAAGTGAAGCCGTTGTGAATGGGAAAATGGATTCGCTAAAAGGAAAGTCGCTCCTCAAAAAGCTATCTTTAACTAAAGATTTAGACGAGGGTGCTTCAGATATAAATTCAGTTGCTGCTGAAACATACCAAGAAGAAGCTGCAGATGCAGAGAAATCAGCATCAAACGTGGAACTCGTTGGAAGTGCACCAGAAGACGATATGATAGGACTAACACAGAAAGAGCTGAATAGCAAAAGCTGCGACCTTTGCAAATGCTTCATGAAAGCATTTCCGCACAAGTTCGGAGAAGGTAGCAAAGCTGCTAGTGAAGTGAAGGAAGAAGTCGTCAAGCCGACTAAATTCAAACTGCCGATTTTACCGTCCAAGATTTCCAACAGATTGAGGGAGGTCTTTAAACCCATCGATACCGACGCTTTCGTAGAGGCTGATAATCACGCCCCTTCGTTCTTGCCCGCTCCGGAAAATCCTGATGATGGAAGTCTCGACAACGAGCAGCTGGAAATCGAAAGGGGAGAGAGAATCCAAGAAGGCATTGATAGACTCATCAAGTTTGTTACATTGGTGGGAGAATTGGATCAGTACGTATCCCATAAAACGAGGAACTTTATAGTGAAAATGGCGAAATTATATGATGGAGAAGAACACCCGCAACTCCTGTGAAATTAATTTATGTTCATTTAAGATATGATGATGATTCATCTATTATAAATATTTATTATTATTTTTAAATAGTCATAAGTTGCCATTGTTAACCTGTACGCTTTATATGTAGCATGATAGATATATAATTTTACACATTTTATTTATTACACTAGTTTAGGTAAAAATATGTAAAAAGAGGTTTTTATTTTATCACATAAGTTGTAAATTGAAAGTGAATAAAAGTATTTATTAAAAATGTTATTTTTTACATTCCTTCCACACACGAGGGAGTTATATCCCTCAGGACCCATGTCAACTTTGGGGATGCTGTGTGGATGGAAAACGAAGATGTGAACACCGGTCTTGAAGAGACCCATGTTGTAGGAGGGAGGAAACACAGAGGCCGGTAAATCATTCCACAGCTGTTGAACACGAGAATGAGTCGTAGAAGCTATCCGATTCTAATTATTTCATATGAAATTAATGTAAAAAAAATTTTTTTAATCGACGAAAATTTCTTCGCAATGTTAGACTCTGTAAAATAAATACAATTGGCCGGCCACGCACCAGGCAGCCAACGCGATCTTCAAATTTATATTGAAATGTATTCAAGCTAACGCACTAGGCAGCCAGAAATCGTTGGTTGCAGCAGCCAGTCGAAACAAGCCGATTGCACAGGCAGCCATGGCTGCGCACAGCCAATACGACTGGTAAATTTATGCGAAATGTACGTGGCTGCCTCAGTCCTGAAGCACTTGTCGCGGGAGCCAGGCGTTTCTACGACACATTTTACGATGTCTTTCGATACAGAGAGATTGCATAGCTACTGGCTGCCACAACTGGCTGCGAGAATTGGCCGCTCCTTTTTGTGACTGGGTATTTAAATAAAAAATTCCAGCGGATGATATGTTCATTGCATTTATTTTGAAGCCAAAAGCCTATGTAATTCGTTTATGTACAAGTTTTATAAAATACGCTAAAATAAGTATCTACCTTATGCAGGCCATTATATAACTTTAAACCTCTGAGCAATCTGTAAAATGCGGACACACCTGCAGGTTCTAGAACTCATTAAGAAATCACTTCTATTTCTCATTTATAAGACAACACTTTTTTAAAGCCAAAGATATTTACAAGAAATTTCTTTTTAAGTTCAGACATACAGAAAAAATAATGAGGACAACACTAAAGAGATAAAACGATAGAAATGTGTTGTCAACGTGTCCGTTTGCGCACTTTTTGCTTACTCGCTGAAATCGATTAAGGATTTTCAAATATCGAGACTAAAATTGATATAGATCACACTTCTAGGAATTTTCTGTTCAGTGCCCCTCACTCAAATTCACGTTGACATTTTTCAATACAAGAATCTAGACAATATACCTGGTCGTATATATTGGACCTAATAACCTCCTCACATCCCCTAATCTAAAAAGAAATACACATTTCACTGTCCATTATTTATTCTTACATTCTTTAGTTTGCATATTTTAAAGCAAAAACCACAAAATAATTAAGTATTGTTGTCCTTCTTCGTATTTCTCCCTCCCGATAAGATACTCTCTCACCGTGGGCAATACTGAGAGTACCTTTCATCGGCGTATTTATGGAATTAAATTAAATATATGGCAACAATTTGCACAATTCTTTTAGAGATATGATCCAATTTGCTTCAGAATTTTCAATTAAATTAATTACATAAATATTTCACATAGAGTGCTTAAAAAAATATATTCATACAGTGAAACCCACTTAAGAAAATTTTCTTTCTTAAGGTTGAGCACCCAAAAACGGCGCTAAATGACACTTTGTAGCATTCTAATACAAGCAATACTGCACATGATTTATCTGTAAATTCTACATGAGCAGTTAGCAAAATGTCTAAGGTTTCCAGTAAATAAACATTTTAAGCTGTGATTTTTTAAATTCTATGAAAACATACAAAAATGTCAGTAAAAGATGCAATTTTAAAACCATTGCAGCCATTTTCGAATGTTTTACCTCAAATTTTAGTATGCATTACATAAAGAATTTAAAAAATAACTTTAAGAATTGAATTCATTAGAAACCTTAGACATTTTCCTAATTACCCGCATAGAATTAACAGATAAATCATTTGTAGTATTGCTTGTATTAGAAAGCCAAAATATGTGTATTTTTGGGTGCTCACCCTTAAGAAGTTCTGTTTTTTCAGTCCTTTGAAAGACTGAAATGCAAAATTGGCCAAAATAAGAAGTTTTTTTCGGTCCCTTAGAAAACCTTAAAATAGGGTTTCACTGTATATAGTAATTCCTACATTAAAATTAAATAATAACATTTAGGAGCTTTACGCATATGCTTTAGAGCGCAAATCTCGAGTGGCGTTTCAAATTCAGAGCAGAAAAGTAAAGTCCACTAAAGTGGCGCAGCCCAATGTGGGGCTTTTCTGCGCACGGTTTGGTATGCCGCTCGAAATACGCACGCTAAAAAGTATGCATAAATCGCGCTATCATTCTGTGAAACTGTGGAGGTACCTGATAACACTGTCAACAAATAATCAATATGAAAAGAGAAAAACTCCAATATTTTGATAGCAACATGAGGATATTAGATGTCCCAACTGATAATCCAGGGGAAGATTCGTGGAAGACGCTGCAGAGGAAGACCTCAAAGACTGGTATGAGGGCAGTTCTTATAAGTTATCACGGGCTGCAATCAGCAGAGTGAAGATTGCCTGATGGTAGATACACCCGATAAAAAATAATTGAATTCCATAAACAAGTGAAGTTTCGCTTAAGAGATTTTGTTTATTCGTCGACATTTGTGTTGTAATACAAAAGGGACTGTTAATATTATGTACAGAAAATAAAATATTATTGTATTACGTAATAGCCTATTTCAAACATTCTCCGCTATATCCGACCTATCTAAATACAAAATTACCGGAAAACCAACACTGCCTTATTTAACATGTATCGCCCTTGAGGTGATTTTACACAAATGGCACTTTAAAAATTTCCAAGTACTAATAATTATCTCCCAAACAAATTGTTACATCTGCTTTAGGCTCTCACCAATATATTTAAGTTTGGGGAGTTTCAAACTCATTAATGACAATCAAATCGATGATCCGCCCCATTTTTTATATATTTGAACAGTCCCCGTTAAATGACGATTCTCGGCTCATTTCAGCTTTTGATCAAATTGTGGTCATAACCAGGCCTGGCAAAATTTTTGGCGCCCCTTGTTGAATCCTAAATTTAAACACCAAAATTTTCGAAAAACATCCAAAAATTATATAGTTGAGTGTAAATGTTTTGTTCTGTTAAATTTGGAGAGTAATGTTATGATTTGTGTAAAAAAAAGAATAACAAAAACAACCAAAAACGTCAATGCGCGTCATAAATTCTAAAATGATTTGCAAGTAGCTAGATGTTTCTATATCCTAAATTAACATTTATGTATTCAAAAATTATCTTTACGCTTTAAATACGTTTCAAATTCGTGTGCATTCTCACAATTTGTGAAAAAACTTTGTAGTAAGTCAAAATGGTTAGCAATTGGAAGAATGCGACAGTACTACAAATTCATATAGAGCTGTTTCATTCTTTCATTAAAGTAAGTTTGTGACAATTGCTCTCTCGTTTGCACTGCTTGTCATAACGGGCATGCTGTTATACTTGTCAGATGACCATAATTTAATCAAAAGCTAAAATGGGCCGAAAATCGGCATTTAACTAGGAGCATTTCACATTCAAATTTCAAAAATTCTAAATGACTGTGATCATCCATATAATGGTCATCAAATATGATGGAGTTTGAAATACTCCTTAATATTTGACCATCTTCTTGGAGCAGTGGAAACATGGCTTCCATCGTACCTAGAAAATACAGAGTCCGTCCGTTATCTAATAATATTACCTATCTCTCGTACTGCTCAGCCGATGGCATCCTGACCTAGCTTAAAACGAAGGGGGTTTGTTTCTGGAGGGTGCGGTGGTTATTTTCCGTTCACGACGCTGGCAGGAAGCTTCACGTCGGAGAAGTAGGTGTGGCGCTGGGCCTCCAGGGCGGAGATTCTGGACACGGGGTCGTAGATCAGCATCTTCTGCAGGAGGTCCATGCCGAGGGAGTCCATGTTGCGTACCTGCTCAAGACATAGAAATTAGCGTTTTGTAATATGGCTAAATTGGAGCTAGGCCTATATCCGACCCTGGTGCATTAGAGCAGTTGATGTGGGAGTCAAAATCCTTGGAATGAGTTTACATCTGGTTATTAAAATTAAATTTCACATACGTTATTTTCGAGATTGTTGGTTGTCCAGCAGGGGAAGGTTGCTTTGTAATCTGGAAGGGCTGTTACTCCTGGCCAGATGTCTTCAGTCGGGGTTTTCAGGACCCTGCAAAATAAAATAACAAGTATTGACACCACACGACTCATCATGACAAAATTTATGTCAGCCGTGAAGAGTTTTTAGTTTTTATTCCGAATTGTGTGTGGCAGGTAATTACTCGCATTTCTGCAAAGGTATTTGACAGTGTTAAGCTACTTAGTATTTGTCTGATTTATCACAAAATATGTATTCAAGGTTGGGAAGTTTTAAATAGAGAAATTTTGGGCTTCGATGGCAAGCGATTTTTGAGGTTGGGAGTCAATTTCAACAGATTTTGGCTTTGGTTACATTCATTGCGAAATGTCGGACTTCATACAAAAATATGTAGACCCACGTGTCGCATAGACAATTAACTTTTGACCTAAGGCATGAGAGAGCAAAAAAACTTATTTTTTCCGAGAGCGTGTACATACTAACTCAATTTGTTTTTCAGGCATGTCTTTCAAGAATAATTCCTACCTTCCAGTATCTCTTATAGGTATTTATGTGTGTTTGATAAATATAACAAATTGGGGAGAGAGTAGTCAATGAGTGACTTTAGTATCATGGAAATATGACAATTTGGGGAGAGAGCAGTTAACGAGTGACTTTAGTTAGTATCATGGAAATATAACAAGTTGGGGAGAGAGTTAGTTAATGCGTGACTTTAGTATCATGGAAATATAACAAGTTGGGGAGAGATTAGTTAATGCGTGACTTTAGTATCATGGAAATATAACAAGTTGGGGAGAGATTAGTTAATGCGTGACTTTAGTATCATGGAAATATAATAAGTTGGGGAGAGATTAGTTGATGCGTGACTTTAGTATCATGGAAATACCCACCTGAATATCCTAAAGAGCTGGTCGATCTCGGAGTCACCTTGGAAGAGGGGTTTCTTGGAGGCCAGTTCCGAGAATATGCAGCCGATGGACCACATGTCGATGGGGCAGGAATATCTGCAGAGGAAAACATGAATTTATTTATGGAATAACACGAAATGAAGGTTGAAAGTCGACATTACAGCAGTAACAATTTGTTTGTCCTGCACCCAGCCACCTACATCTAGAAATCTGAATGGTCCTTCATTCTGCAGGTTTATAATAATGAAACTTCAACAAACTAAAATCATTTCAATCATTTTTTTTTCAATTCCAAAACTATCTGCCACTCTACCTATATGATTCAAAAGATTCTTAGGATCTTCCTTTCAAAAATATTAAACATCCTTCGAATTGGCGAAAGAATTCAAACATTAAAACTTACACATCTCAAGTTAAAAATTTTGTATTTTTAAAATCATAACTAACTAACCATCACGCCGTTTCTCCGCAGGGGTAGGCAGAGAGGATGGACCGCCATATAACTCTGTCTTGGCACACACTCCTTGCTTCATTTACATTCATACATCATCTCATACATACTCTTCTGTCATTCTGACTCTTTACCTGACCCGATTTAAGTTTTTGATTTACTTGATCGTGCCATGTCTTTTTTGGGCATCCCCGACTTCTTCTATTCACTTTTGTATGATATTTTCTTTTAACACTCCTTTCTTCGATCATTTGCTCTACACGCCCAAAACCATCTAAGCGTCCCTTTCTTGATCCTATTCATTACGCTTACATCAGCCTTGCATTCTTTCCGGATACCCACATTTTAAACACGGTCATACATGGTTTTACGGCACATACGTCTCAGGGATCTCACTTCCACAGAATTCAGTCTACTTTCATCCTTCCTCTCCCAGTTCCATGCCTCACTACCATACTTCAGGGTTGGTATAAGCACTCCATTGTGGACTGATATCTTCGCTTCTTTGGTCAATTTCTTATAGAAGTTATGATAGTTGCGAAGTATTACGCATGATATAGCATTATATGCCATAAAGCCCATGTTAAATGGAATAAGCCAGCAGCAGATAGGTCACCTTGTACTTCCTAAGAGGACTTCCGGAGCTCTGTACCACAGGGTGACAACTTCGTGGGTGTAGACTCTGACGGGGACTCCAAATGCTCTGCCTAGACCAAAGTCTGCCACCTGGAAAATCATCACATCAAATTATTGGCCATTGACACAATCAACCCTAAAGGGTGGACTTGGAAAGATTTAAAATGTTATATTAATATAAAATTGTGTGCGAAAGGTAGAACGACTAAAAGCCTATGTCACAGATAAGTATTTGTGTAGATTTATGCTACATGTTTTTTCACCATAGTAATCTTTTTGAGGCTGACGAGAAGAGATAGAATGTTAAATGACTGGAAGGTGATTTTTTTTTTATACCGCACAAGAGTCACAACTGCTCTCAACCGCCTAGAGCCAGTGAGTCTAAGGAATCCCCAATCGGGGTATGTTGTGAGTTCGAAGATAGTGGGTAGGGAAAGGAAACGGGGAAGAGGAAGGTTTGAAAGTACCTGGCTATTCAGATCTGATCACCAAACACGGCTAAAGCCATTTCAAGCAACATTTCGATTCTGAATGATGGTCTTTCACAAGGGCGATACTTCGGTAGGAGTGTTTACCACTCCGGAACGTGACGCAAATATACTATGTATATATTATTTTATATGAATTAAATGGTATTACACATATTGATTGAATAAAATGTATTTGCGCAAGCTGGGTGTAAACCTGCAACCTATGAATTCGTAGTCGAGCGCCTTATCACTCAACCACGGAGACCGTCAGATTTCGATTCCAGATAAGGCTTGATGGAAAAAGGTTATTATTTAGAGGGGGACAACCAAAAGAATGAGTGATCTAAAATTCCCACTCCTAGAGCACAGAAGGTACAATACGGGAAGTCAATCTAACTGACGTATAAACGAAAATATTTCTAGCGTACCTTAATAACTCCATTCTCGCTGATGAGCAGATTCTGTGGCTTCAGGTCCCGGTGCAGAATTCGGCGCTTGTGGCAGAACAGGATGGCGGAGTTAATCTGGTAGAGGTAGCTCTTGACGGTGCCCGGCTCCAGGAACTTATTGGTCCCCAGCGTGTCCATGTGCTTCTTCAGGTCCATGGAGAGGAACTCGAAGATCAGATACAGTCGGGACTCCTCCATCAGCACGTCTTCAAGTTTCACAATGTTGGGGTGTTGCAGCTCTTTCAGGAGAGAAATTTCCCTGGAATTTTAGAGATAATTATTTCTATGGCGTATTATTAATGTAGTTCATCATATTCGTTTGTACACATCATTATAATTCACGTAAAAGCTCAATAGGGCATAAATAAATAAAAGTATTAAAGTTGTATTTACTAATTGCATACAATAGTTAAGAGGAATCGCGCAAAATTTTGCGCAAGTGAAAAATTAATTAACTTCAGTCAACCTTCATAGTAGAACTATACGCAGATTCAAAACCTATGGGTCGCAGATTCAAAACCCGGAAAGCTAATAAAATGTTATTTAATTTATACGGGTTTCATCAATTTCAATATTTCTGAATTTCAATAAATTCTGGTATATTTGATAGACTTTCCAGATTGACGGTTACTCTCAGTGTGGCCCTGGTGGGGATCACCATATAGACATTAAACGTTGCTTGAAATGGATTTACTTATGTTTAGTGACCAGATCTGACGAACTCTGTGGCCGAGGGGGTTAAGAACATCGACTACGAATCCAGAAGTCGCGAATTCAAGGCCCAGCGTGGCAAATAAAATTTATTAAATTTAAAAATAATACATAATATATTGGCGGCACGATCTAGAGTGATGTTCATGATCACTAGGATGCTCTCAGTATCGCCCTGGTCCCTGGACCACCATTCAGAATCGAAACGTTACTTGAACTGGCTTTAGCCGTGTTTGGTGAGATCTGAATAACCAGGTACACTTCCCCACCATCTTCTCCACAATATTTCCAAATAACAAGATGGCACAGACACATTAGCTATAGGCAATTGAACCCTCGTTGTACAAAAATAAATAAATATACTGCCAATCGTTTAGGTTCTAAAGCCATTGTTATCGACCAGCTCATCGACATGAAAACTCCACCAGCTATTGCAGCAAAATGGGTGAAGTTAATAAGAGCACGAAGTTTATAAATGTGATGTCAAGAAATGAGAAAACAGTTGTGGGTGGACTATACTTTAGTTGAGTTATTTTATTTAGTCAGTAAAATAATTAAATCAGTACTAGTAGGTACCTTGTTTTTAAAAATAATTTAATGGGTTTAACCATTGCATCTATCAATCAACGGTCACATACTATTATTTTCTCCAACAATCAAAATAATAATTGAAATGTCAAAAAGCATTTTCGGTTGTGGAAGATGTTTTATTATTTTAACCTATAAATACCTGATTGCGGTGGACGGTACTCCTTCATCTTCAGATTCGAGGCGAATCTTTTTCATAGCCACCAGTTGTCCTGTGATCTTATTTCTGCCTTTGTATACGACTCCATAAGTTCCTTCTCCTATCTTCTCAATCTTCAGGAAATCGTCCATGCTTACGGCCTTTGTACGCTTGAAAACACAATAACCACAACATTCAAGGTGAAATGAAGTAAAGTTAGATATAAACAGAACAAATGAATGGCTAAACGAATTCTCACAATTTGAAAAACAATTATAAAATATCGTTAGACCATCCCCAAAGCGAAGCAGGTGCAGTCTTCAAATTACAAATGTTTCACGTCAGTTAATGTCAATTTGAACAATATTGCGGCGAATATTTAATAAGACATGGATGTAATAGATTGTTTTCTGGGAAAAACTTACCTTTTTGTGGGTGATAAGGCGTGGAAATATGCAGAAAATATAAAAAACAAACTGTTACAACCGTAAATAAACCGTCGCAACGTTTTCCGCGCTTTTGAAGTTTTATTCAAACGCGAGTTGGTGCGGGGTGACAACTGCACAATAATAGCGACGCGAAAAAGAACTAACGAGCAAATATAATAATCGGGGCATATTGTGCAATTATTTTATTTCGAAACACGATTTAAAAACTTTTTGTTTTTGTTTTTAAGAAAGATTTTTGCCTTTAGCTAGTTTTTTTAGGTTACGAATTATATTTTAATAACTCCTACTGCCATAATATTAAGCGTAAAATGTTGCTTGTGCTATCAGTTAGCAGAGAAATTGAACTTATGACGCCCGGGTGGGAATCCGACGAGTTTGTCCACTTAGCTAGTAACTGGTCAAAAGCGTTCAACGTAAAGATGTTTTTTTAATATTTCGTTGTTTAAAATTGAGTGTGCAGACCTACAAATCGACATACTTATCCGTGCTGTAAAGGGTTCGCTGTTGTAGATTTTGATGATGCAAAAAATCTATGGATTTTTTTTAAATGTGAATACCGCCCAAGAGTCCTAATTGCTCCTAATTATCCAGAGCCAGTGGGACTATGGCATCATCAATTGGGGTATGTTTTAAGGTTGAATGTAGTGTCAGTAGAGAAGGAAATAGAGAAAAGAAAAGATTGGGATAAACCTGACTATTCAAATCTGATCACCAAATACAGCTGATACAGTGGTAGATACTGTAAGTATCGCCCTGGTGAAAGACCACCATTAAGAATCGAAACATTGCTTGAAATGGCTTTAGTCGTGTTTGGTGACAAGATCTGAATAGCCAGGTACTTCCCAACCTTCCTCTTCTTAATCTCCTTCCCCTCCCTACTACCTTCAGCCTCACAACATACCCTATTTGGGGATGCCATAGTCTCACTGGCTCTAGACGATTGGGAGCAGTTAAGACTCTTGTGCGGTATTCATGTAAAAAATAAAAATAAAGCTATTACCATTTCAAACAACGGTTCGATTCTGAATTGTGGTCTTTCACAAGGGCGACATTTAGAGTATCTACCACTCTGAAACGTGCCGCAAATATGCCATTTATAATTGTGCTATTTTATTTTTACTATATGTGAAATAACGCATATAATTTAAATAAAATGCATTGATTGGGTCTCGAACCCGCCACCTTTGGATTTGCAACCAAGGATCATAACCGTTTTTAAATATATTCATATTTTTTTCAATTCATAGATTTTTGTACTCACCAAATCTACACTAGTGATCCCACCGACTGCAAATATAAGAGTGTCAAGCTGCCCAACAATTCGTGTCCAGTTGGAGGCTTCGCTACTTTTTTTGTATCCACGAAATATTCAGTGTACAAAGGGGCGCCTCGTGACTCTTTAGTCACTTTGAGTGCTGAGATTGAAAAATACGATGATATTAATTAATGTTGTTGTAGCCGAAAATGTTTTTTATTCATATATTATTTTTATGAAGATTTTCGAGATTTTTCAGTTTAAGTGGGTTAATAACCCACCAAAACTAAAAAATCTTCATTAAAAAAAAAAATATTTGGCTACAACATCAATAACGTCGTATTTTTCTATTTGATCACTCTAGCACACTCTAGTCACGAGCCGCCCCTGAGTGTACACAATATTTAGGACACGGAAAAGTTGGTAAAAAATATTCGTTCGATATTAGCTCCTCTTTTGGCCGCTTGCACAGGTAAGTCTGCACAAGTCTCAATTCTACTCTAATCTATTCGTTTTCTACTTTTCTATTTAAAAACCATGGGCAGGAATACTCTTATAGGGTGAAATCTAGCGTTGGGAAAAACTTCGAAGTTTTGTGAACGCTTTCACGAATTGCTAGTTCTTTAAAATGAACCCTTCGCAGTGAACACTTCAATTGAAGTCGAAAACACGTAATAGTCGGTAGAGCTTTGAAAGTGAAAATAACTGGAACTGATTCCTCGCCGAAAAAAGCACGTGCTAGTCGGTAAGGATTTAAAGACGAAAAGAACTGGAGCTGGTTCCTTGCCAAAAAAAACACGTACTTTTACGTTCAATGAAATGAATTGAATGAACGCTAACATAAACTACCAACTTCAATTGAAGTATTTGTTCAATGAACAATGAATGAAGTAGGAACTGCTGCCAAAAGAAATAGTCATTTGAAGTAGTTCTTTCAAAGCGGTCACAACACTAGTGAAATCCAAATACATTATTTAATTCACAAATTACGAATGTTACGATACCGATATATTGGTTTTAACAGAATGTTTAAAATTGTAATGCTTAATGTTTGTTTTTTTTCATGTTGTTTTAATTTAACCTTAATAAATAAAATGACAACGTTCACGTAATATTTACTTTGGTTTTGTTTGAGATTCCAACTCTATTTTAATATTTTCGTTACAATTTTAGATATTTATCACTAGTTGTTTGTGCCCATAAAAATCACAAAATGTATTATAACGAAAAAATGTTAGTTCCATTCCAAAATATAGAACAATGTCTTCTAAAACACATTATATGTAGGTACTTTATTAGGATGGTGCGAATTTGAAAAGGTTTATTTATTTATTTGGTAATTTCAATTAACATCAGTTCCAATTTTTCAAAGTTTAAGAAATCGTATCGATAAACACAAGTATCGTTACATCCCTATTTTCACCGCCATTTTATTAAGCCGTGGTGTAGACTTGGCGGGAACTACAATTTCAAAGTAAAGAGACTTATTTACCCAAGAAGCTAAAATAATATTCCTGCATCGATTTTAATGGTTTCAATATTTAATATTGGTGAATTTAATTAACAGCAAAGCCAGTATTTTTTTGTTCAATTTACTATTATATTTTATTTTATACTGGTTTCAAAGTAATCTATATTTTTGTGTTTTTAATTTTTTCAAAATGATGGTATCATTTCATAATTATAAATACTTTCTTATTATATGCATATCAAAGATGTTAAAGGTTTTATCTCGATTGATTTTTGGGATGTAATGTCGAATTGCGTTTCCTTCTCCTTTAGCCAACGTTTTAGACAACATTACAGTGTTTATCATCAAGGCAGATGTAAAATCTCCAATCATATCATTTAAGGTTTTGATCAATATTAATAAATATGTGCGTACCTACATTTTATATAGATAAATAAAAGATCATTATTTGAGGGGCTAGAAGTAAAAGCAACAATCTTTTTCGTCCTATTTTTTATTAAAAAAGTTTATTTAGCGATTGATACACTGTTCTTTCATGAGTTTTTTTTTCTTTCATTTTGGGGCAGTTCACACCGAACTGTGCGAACTCATTTCTCACTGTGCAAAAAAATGCTAGAAATTGGTTCCAAAAATTATTGCGAATAAAGCGCGAATTGAGCGATTGATCTGTTCAATTGAAGCGCCCACCGTGAAGGGTTCATTTTACATAACTTGCGCTTACAGAACTTTGAAGCATTCACAAATCTTTGAAGCATTCACAAAAATTTGAAGCATTCACAAAACTTTGAAGCATTCACACAATTTTGAAGCGTTCAAAGACGTTGAAGCGTTCATAAAACTTTGAAGCATTCACAACACTTTGAAGCGTTCATAAAACTTTGAAGCATTCACAAAACTTTGAAGCATTCACACAATTTTGAAGCGTTCAAAGACGTTGAAGCGTTCATAAAACTTTGAAGCATTCACAACACTTTGAAGCGTTCATAAAACTTTGAAGCATTCACAAAACTTTGAAGCATTCACACAATTTTGAAGCGTTCAAAGATGTTGAAGCGTTCATAAAACTTTGAAGCATTCACAACACTTTGAAGCGTTCTTAAAACTTTGAAGCGTTTCAAAACTTTGAAGCGTCCACAAATCTTTGAAGCGTTCACAAAACATTGAATACAACAAACTAACAGTTCAATCGCTCAATTCACGCTTTATTCGCAATCATTTTTGGAACTGGTTCCTAGTGGTTTTTTGCACAGTGAGAAGAAATGTGTGGAATTCTATGTTTCTTTATAATAATCATTCTAAAGTTGACAATGCTACAGAACCGTTTTGTAGTTTATTGTGTTTGCTTCCAAGTCTCAAATTTGTGAAAATAGATATTTTATTACATTAATACACGAAACAAAGAACAGAAGTGAGGGTCCTAAAATGATCAGGCATTTAATTTTTTAAAATTATGGCTTATTTCTAATTATACACAACTTTTATAATATTCTAAATACAACCTAGAATCTATATTAATTCTAAGCTTCACATATTATTATATACGTACAATTATGTAGATTATATTATGTAGTACATAAAACAATTTCTAATTATAATTAGATATAACAACAACATGGCGTTGTAGCGGCCATTACGAAAAAACTTTTAATGACATGATAAACATTCACACTGTGTTATAATCATAAATATATTCAAAATATCTTACCTTGATATTTCTATATCACCACCAACGTATTTTTTACAAAATGGAAAATAAATATTACAGAAACGTTATAAAAAATGTTAAATGAATGGTATTATTCATTGGCATGAACTCTCCAATTCATACTAAATCCATAGAACAAACGGTCGAACGAAGTCCGAAAATAGGTCTCTTTATATCAGCTAATTTCCTACACCACGGCTAGATATAAAGGTTTTCCATGTCAATGTTTCGCAAGGAGATTTTTAAATTTGGGCAAATTTAACAGTTTATGAATGCGTTTTTTTCTCGAGGAGCCTCGAAGTTCGGATGCAACTCTTTTCTCTTCCACCATCCTGCTGGCCTTTTGCACGGACTTGTCCACGCGCGCGTGTATGTGCTCGAGCATTTTCGTGATGAGTCCATAAACAGATTTGCGACCTTCCAGGGCGAATTCATCCACGCTCGAGGCAGACCTGGAAAACATATGGAGTATTAGGTAGGTACTACGGTTCTTTTTGAGGAGAGAGAAAATAAGGAGGGGTTGAAATAATCTGATTACCTACGAAATATTTATGGCTGCCATATACTACAAATAACTGCTTCATTTTGCATTTCTCAGTGTGCTACTTTAATTGTAGTTTGACTTCAAAGACTACAAAAAACTACTTCATTTTGCGGCAGTTAACACTTCAAACATTTCTCACTGTGCGAATATGCCAATGCTTTGCAATGTAGGTCGAATCGGTTCCAGTTCTTTTCATTCTCAGAATATCGAATAAAGTGCGAATTGAGTGATTGAACTATTAGTTCAATTGAAGCCTTTTCCGTGAACGAATGATTCTAAAGAACTTGTAGTTAGTGAAGCGTACAACTTTTTGAAGTATTTACACTTCGTGAAACATTCACCGTGGATGGTTCATTTTAAAGAACTAGCAGTTTGTGAAGCATTCACAAAACTTTTGGTTATTTCCCAACGCTATTTGCAGTATTTGTAGTCGGACTACTAGCGTTGTGACCACTTTGAAAGAACTACTTCAAAGAACTACTTCTTTTGGAAACAGTTCCTACTTCATTCATTGAACATTGAGCAAATACTTCAATTGAAGTCGGTAGTTCATTTTAGTGTTCATTCATTTCAATAATTTCATTTCATTGAATTGAAATATTTCAATTGAAGTTGGTAGTTCATTTTAGCCTTCATTCATTTCATTAACTTCATTTCATTGAACAAATACTTCAATTGAAGTTGGTAGTTCATTTTAGCCTTCATTCATTTCATTAACTTTATTTCATTGAAAAATACTTCAATTGAAGTCGGCAGTTCATTTTAGCGTTCATTCATTTCATTGAAAAAACTACTTTATTTTGGCGAGTAACCGTTTTAAGTTCTTTCCACTTTCAAAGCGCTACCGACCAGTACGTGATTTTGTTGGCGAGGAACCAGTTCCAGTTTCGTTTCCAAATCTCTACCGACTAGTACGTGCTTTTTCGGCGAGAAACCGGTAACAAAAAGAACTGAACAAATAACCGGATAAACTCAAATCTCTTTTTTGCAAATTCGACTTCAATTGAAGTGTTCACTGCGAAGGGTTCATTTTAAAGAACTAACAATTCGTGAAGCATTCACAAAACATTGAAGTTTTTCCCAACGCTACGGACTACGATTGAGGATTCGCACACTGAAAAATGTGTGAAGTGTGACGTATGAAGCGTGAAGTGTGAAGGGTGAAGTGTGATGTATGATGTGTGAAGTGTAAAGTGTGAAGTTTGAAGTGTGAATTGTGAAGGTGAAGTGTGAAGTATGATATGTGAAATGTGAAGTGTGAAGTGTGATGAATGATGTGTGAAGTGTTGAGTGTGAAGTGTGAGGTGTGAAGTGTGAAGGTGACATGTTAAGTGTTCAGTGCGAACAGCTTCAAAATGATGTAGTTCTTTGTAGTAGTTCCCACAGAGCGATACATCGCTTCTACATGTGACATGTTAAGTGTGCAGTGTGATGTGTGGCGTGTGATGTATGAACTGCTTCAAAATGAAGCTCTTTGTAGAGGTTCCCACAGAGCGATTACATCGCTAGTACTACAGTAAAATACGGTTCTATCCAATAACTATTCCGTTGGTAGTGTCGGTCTCATATCTAGGCGAAGTTACAAAGTCAGCGTAATAAATTAAAGATATTTAATTTTTATATATATGTTTTATTTTTATTTTTATAGTGAATAGCGCACAAGAGTCCCAACTGCTCCCGACCGCCTAGAACTAGTGAGACTATGGCATCTCCAATTGGGGTATGTTGTGAGGCTGAAGGTAGTGGGGAGGGGAAGGAGATGGGGAAGAGGAAGGTTGAGAAGTACCTGGCTATTAAGATCTAATCACCAAACACGAATAAAAGCCATTTTAAGCAACGTTTCGATTCTGAATGGTGGTCTTTAAATATATTATTACGGTGGTGGTATATTATTGCTTTATTATCCAAAAAATATTTCTGAAAATTATCCTTAAAGTTCCTTTAAGGACGAGCACTGAATTTGTTTTTTAAGGAGCTAGACGTCCTAAACTTGAATCAACTATACTCTAAAAATATCCTATTGCACCAATTTAATAATGTCCATATGTTTGAGGAAAGGAAAATTCCTAGAACCTTAAGGCAGTTACACATAAAATTCTTTAATATCCCAGCCTATAAAACCGCTTACGGACAAAAAGTACAACGCCACTAAGCAATTCAATTCTCTGCCCAGCACCATCAGAAACATACAAACCAAAAGCTCCTTTAAAAGCAATATCATTACTCAACTTAAAACCAAGTTTAATTTAGTTGTTAATATGTAGATTCTATATCTTCGAATTTGTCATTTACTTTTTTTTTTTTTTTTTATTATAATGTATGTCCCTATATTTTCGATATTAACATGTTATTATTTAGCTAAAAAAACCACTTTTGCAAATTGCCATCCTAACACAGGCTGATGCCTAGTGGGATGGGCAATTTACCAACAAATAAATAAAAAATGTATGTTCAAGTAAAATAATTAAAATTAAAATAAATAAATAAATTTTGATATAATTAGGTCTGGTAAAGGCTCATTGTGGCCTTTCATGCCCAATTCCCTGAAGAGGAGGAAATGAAAATGTATTTTTTTAAATCATCATTATTGGGTAGGTACTTACGCGACAACATCTTCCTCTGCGTGGTGGTCGTGTCCACCTGATTTCAGTATTTTGATATTGGTCGGATCACAGCTTCCAATGCTGATGATAAATGGAGCATCTCTGCGATGCCTACTGCTTATCTTACAGACGTCGTCAGTATCAGCCGATGCGAGGAACTGAAATCATAATAATGAGAGAAATTATCAATTATTGACTATTTAAAATAACATTAACAAATAGGTACCTACCTTGGAGTAACAATGTATGGAGAGAGAGCTAATTATTTTTACCCAACCTATACAAACTTGCGACAAATCACTTTCTCCGGGTTTTTACGTCGTACACCACGAGAGAGAAAGAGACAACAAATATAATACACCGCTTCTATGTAGTGTCGCGATGATCTTGGGCTCCTGGGTCAACGCGGGACTCCGCCCACATTTTTTATTATGCCACTAAACTTGACAAAACCAAACTGTTTTTTAGGTTAGATGCTATATTTTTGTTGTTGTTAATATTATGTCGATATGTGATATGAATGGATGTATAAATACCCTAGCCTTAGTCATAGCCACGCCCAGGTCCGCCGAGTCAGGTAAAAATTATCAAAAACTGACTACATTGCCTTGCATAGATACCACTCAATATATTCTAAGGTACCTACATTAGAAAAAAGAATCTGTTCAACCACGGTGTAATAATATATGGAGAGAGAGCTAATTCTTTATACCCAACCTATACAAATTTGGAATGAATCGCTTTCTCCGGGTTTTTACGTCATACACCATTAGAAAGAAAGAGACAACAAATATAATACACCGTCAGTCACTTAATTTTTTTTGTTTGTTTTTTAAATGCATTGACCTCCGTGGTTGAATGGTGAGAACCTCGACTACGAGTCCAGAGGTCGCGGGTTCGAACCCGGTGGGCGCAATATTTTTTTATATAGCTAATACTGGTCAAAACACATTCGATCAATATTTTTTTTTTCGGCACGTTCCAGAATGGTAGATAATCTGAGTATCACCCTGGTTAAAGACCACCATTCAGAATCGAAAAGCCGCTTGAAATGGCTTTAGCCGTGTTTAGTGACCATATCTGAATAGCCAGGTACTTCCTAGACTTCCTTCTCCCCATCTCCTTTCCATTCCTACTTACTACCTTCAGCCTCACAACCTACCCCAATTGGGGATGCCATAGACTCACTGGCTCTAGACGGTTGGGAGCAGTTGGGACTCTTGTGCGGTATTCACAATAAAAATATATAAAAAAACGCATTCAATGATATAAGATAATATATGATATATTTTCGATCGGTAGATACTCTATGTATTACCCTGTTGAAAGACCACCATTCAGAATCTAAAAGTTGCTTGAAATGGATTTAGCCGTGTTTAGTGATCAGATCTTAATAGCCAGGTACTTCTAAAACTTCCTGTCCCTCATCTCCTTCCCCTTTTCGCTGCCTTCAGCCTGACAAACTTTTTTCAACAGCGAAAATGTTCTCTTCAACATCAATATTTTATTGCGTGATTATCGACTGATTATCTAATTATTTTTTTACTAAGTTTTATACACAATAAGACAAAGAATGTAGATAAAAAAATAAAAAATAAAAATATTATACACCACGTAATATACCTCTGGTCTAAGTTTACCCATGTATACCGTTTACGTAGTAAAAAAATATTTCTACCAGCTAAGTGTTAATATTTTATAACACACCTAAACCGGTCAAATAATCACTTTTATCATCATACATTAGAATGCAACGCGTGCGATGAGGTAAATAGAGTTGTAAGTGTCAGAAAAGTAGTGTTAATATTTGAATATAATAATTATAACGACAAACCACAACCAGCATCTACAACATACACAATTAACGAATTGTGGCAAATTCTTTTATCTAATTCGGTACCTACGTTATTATGTCATCAAAACGGAGGTTATGTGGTCGATTGAGTGGGTACATTCGTTCTAATTTACAAACCTTATGTAGAATTAAGGAACAGTGAATAAACGTAGTGGGTAATTGTCAAATGATAGTCTTTAAGGTTAGGTAGATCACTTTATTAACGAATTAACACACGCTGGCGTAAGTAATCACAAAACAAGAGGTGTTTTCCGTCACGAAGGGTAAACCGAAGTGTTAGCGGGCAAATTCATCATTTCCCGCGGGAAATACCTTCCTCTGCTAGGCTGTTAGGTGCGCCCCGTTGCTGGCCAAGTAAATACATATTATAATACGCCTACATAGGCGTTATACTTATATTTTTCCCAACTGCTCCCAACAGTCTAGAGCCAGTGAGACTATGGCATCCCCAATTGGGGTATGTTGTGAGGCTGAAGGTAAGGAGATGGGGAAGAGGAAGGTTGGGGAGTACCTGGTTATTCATAGCTGGTCACCAAACACGGCTAAAGTCATTTCAAGCAACGTTTCGATTCTGAATGATGGCCTTTCACCAGGGCGATACTTAGAGTATCTACCACTCTGGAACCTGCTGCAAATACACTTTTTTATTATTTTATGTGAATTAAATGTGTTATGACACATATTAATTAAATAAAATTTATTGGCCCATGCCGGGTTTGAACCCGTATTCGTAGTCGAGCGTCTTACCACTCGACCATGGAGGCTTATTATTTACTAACCCAACATAATGCCCAGTGTGCCTTCCTACTGCACAAGCAGGAAAGGATAAATATATTTAAAGGGGTAATATTATGGATATTAAGTTTGAAACAACCCAACTTAATTGTCTAGAAAGAATTTTCATATTTGAATATGTACTATTCATTTTACTAGAAGTATGAAACCATTGAGCTAACTTCGGGCACAAGGACATGTCTACAACACACTTCTATCATCTCATCTCTTTAGTGGATACAAGGGTTATAACTTAGAGAACAAAATATATGGAGAGAGGGCTAAATATTTTTACCCAACCTATACAAATTTAGGATAAATCACTTTCTCCGGGTTTTCACATCGTAAACCGTGAGAGAGAAAGAGAAAAGACAAGTTGTCACATTTAATTGCACCACTTTTCGGTATGTATGCATACTCTTTTGTCTCTCTGTCTCCGGCGACTCCGCCCACTACTTTTAGTTATGCGACATAACTCAACGTTTTTTGAGGTTATATCCTATATTTTTGTTGATCTAAATACTGTGAAAAAGTGGCTATACAAATAAACAAAACAATATGTCGACATGTGCTATGGATGGATGTATAAATACCCTAGCCCTAGTCCTAGCCACGCCCGAGTCTACAGAAGCGATCCCTCCTGTATATTATTGCTCTGAGCCTACAATAGTTCATCACATTTGTGAACACCCAATGTGAAAAATTACGAAAAAACACGTGCTGCTTAAAAAAAAATCAACAATCCTGACTACACAAGGGATCCTTCCTGGTATATTATTGCTCTGAGTATATTATTATTAGGTATATTATTGTTATAAGTTAAGTTGTACTACCAAATTAATAAATAAATAAACAATTACCTGGTTGAAAACGAAGAAAATCAAAAAAAACTTTATAAAGGTATCCATAACTGCTACTGAAGAAAAACACGTACACATAAAAATACTAATAATCACTTATATATCAATCGGATACTAACTTTACTCAGTGATTCCCATGAAGAAGGGATATTTTTTTAGTATTTCACTAAAATACTTATCAAATTTTGGTGAAAATCGTGTTTAAAATGGCTGTATAAAAAAACGATTTTGATTAAACAATTTTTTTTGTCTAATTTAGAGTTTTAATAGTACGTGAAGACATTCACGAAGACCCACCGTTCTGATACTGGCAAAAATGCATTATTATTTAACTTATTATTTGATTGTTATTGGGAAATTGTTATTTCGCAATGCAACCTACTACCTGACAGTTTTACTAATGTAGGTTACCTACATACTCGTACGAACATACCTCGGTAAATTTTAGACTTACAGTCAAGGTTACGAGGTGATTTTATGCATTTTTATCAATTTTAATATGCGGCCAAATTTTTTCACAAAATCTCTGATTCCTGTCAATCTGCAATACAAGATTATTTTTGAGGTGTATTTTGCTGAAACTTTATGATACAAACCGAAAAACAAATTAGCTTTTCTGTATTATTTTAATTTGATTAATATGTGTCATAACATATTTAATTAACACATAGTATATTTGCGGCACGTTCCAGAGTGGTAGATACTTTAAGTATCGCCCTGGTGAAAGACCACCGTTCAGAATCGAAACGTTGCTTGAAATGGCTTTAGCCGTGTTTGGTGACCAGATCTGAATAGCCAGGTATTTCCCAACCTTCCTCTTCCTAATCTCCTTCCCCTCCCCAGTACCTTCAGCCTCACAACATACCCTATTTGGGTATGCCATAGTCTCACTGGCTCCAGACGGTTGGGAGCAGTTGAGACTCTTGTGCGGTATTCATATAAAAAAAATAAAAAATAAAAATCTGCCCCACTACCTTAAGCCTCACAACATGCTCCAATTGGGGATGCCAGTCTCACTGGTTCTAGACAGGGAGCAGTTGGGACTCTTGTGCGGTATTAACTATAAAATACTAACAAGAAATTTAAAAAAAAATAGTAATACTAATTAATGCATTCGTACCAAGGTTCTGGGTAGTATTTAGAACGCCCGTATAAACAAAGTTTTGTTTTTTTTTTTTGCATTCCATTTTAATTTAGGCAAACAAGAAGGTAAATGTCAGCAAAATAATTGTCGACCACATTTTTAATGATTTTTAATGATATCACGAATTCCTGACGAATATTGATGTTTAATTCATCATGAAATGGCGTAGCAGTATAGTTATAACAGTGGCGATTTTAAATAAAATACAATATTGCTGTGGTTAATTTTTTTTTAAATATTTATATTGATTACTGAAAGAATATTAACAATCTTCAAACCATATGGAAATAGAAAAAGATTAGGTTGTGAACTTAGAGTACATAGAGTGGTACCTATCCAAGGCAGTGTAGTCAGTTTTTGATCATTTTTGCCGGACTCGGCAGACCTGGGCGTGGCTAGGACTAGGGCTTGGTTAGTTATACATTCATTCATAGCACATGTCGACATAATGTGTTTGTTTATTCGTAAAACCACTTTTTCACAGTATTGACATCAACAAAAATAAAGCATATTACCTAAAAAACCGTTTAGTTGTGTCGAGTTTAGTCGCATATGAAAACATGTGGGCTGAGTCCCCAAAGACGCGGGATACCAAGATCATCCTTACAGTACATAAAATCGGTGTGTTATTTTTGTTGTCTCTTTCTCTCTCATGGTGTATGACGTGAAAACCTGGAGAAACTGATTTATCGCAAGTTTGTATAGGTTGGGTAAAAATAATTAGCTCTCTCTCCATATAATGTTACTCCAAGGTTGTGACCAAGACACGAACCCGGTGCCTCCATAGTATCCAGACGTGGCGTATCTACCAATTCCGCCATCCCAACCAATTCATTAAGCGTCATTTTGACAGTCACATATTGTTAAAAACTGTTTATATATTTTTATCTGATATTTTGGGGAATCATCTTTATAATCGAGAGCAAAGCTCTATCCGAACAGAATTGCAAACATAAATGAAGTCATTTTTAATATTTTTCATAGTGAATACCGCACAAGAGTCCCAACTGCTCCCAACCGTCTATGGTATCCCCAGTTGGGGTATGTTGTGAGGCTGAAGGAATAGGGAATGGAAAGAAGATGGGAAAGAGGAAGGTTGGGAAGTGCCTGGCTATTCAGATCTAGTCACCAAACACGGCTAAAGCCATTTCAAGCAACGTTTCGATTCTGAATGGTGGTCTTTCACCAGGGCGATACTTAGAATATCTACCATTCGGGAGCGTGCCGCAAATATACTACATATTATTTTATATCAATAAGTGTTATGCCACATATTATTATAATCGAATTTAATTTGCTTGCGTACGCCTCGTTTGAACCCGCGTCTCCTGGATTCGTAGTCCAGCATCGCCTTCTCGACCACTGAGGCCGTCAATGGATAGAATTATCAATTTTTATTTATTTTTTTGCTTTGGAGATTGTTAATATTCTCTCAATAATCAATATTACGAAAAAGCGTAAAGCTTCTTAAAAAGTCAAAATTAAATTTAAAACAGAGTGCAAAAATTAAACTTTTTTTTCTACAACACCGGCGTACGTAAGTACTCGAAAGTTAGTCAGTGTGTCATCACGAATAAAATTACAAACGTTATCATTATTTCATATGCATAAGTACCTATTTTTCCTTGATTGCATATTAAACCTGAGGTCAACGTACCAGCTGACTAACCTCTTTGTGACTTTGACTACAAACTCTTTTTAATAGTCATCAATAAGTAATAACTAATTACTACGACCCGGATTCCTGTCGCAAAACCAGGACCGAAGAACAATAGAGATACTAACAAATAAATACCACTCCAAAGAAAGACCACCATTCAGAATCAAAACGGTGCTTGAAATGGATTTTTCCGTGTTTTGTGACCAGATCTGAATAGCCAGGTACTTCATAACCTTCCTCTTTCCTGTCTCCTTCTCCTCCCCACTACCTTCAGCCTTACAAAATACCTCAATTGGGGAGGCTATAGTCCCTCTGCCTCCAGACGGTTGGGAGCAGTTGGGACCTTTGGGAAACAGTGTAGTCAGTATTGCTGACTTTATACTGACTCGATAGAAAGAGACAAATATATATTAAAGGATGTAGGATAGCCTATTAGTTACCGCCCACATGGAATTCGGACATTTTTAATACACACATTTAAACACATTAAACAAAACAATATCAATACATCATTAAAATGATATATAAAGTCAAAATATCACACGAACACTAATAACAGAAAGTTTGCGTAAATAATGATGGAAGCTTTTTGTTGATTTTATGTCTTTATATCATCTAAAATGTGATAATTCTAAAGTTCGGTCAAAAATAATTAAAACTGTTGAAATGCCTCCGAAATGTGGTGTTTTATAATCTCTGTTTGGTCTTATTTGAACATTCACTTAAAGAACATATCACTGCAAGTTTTTTAATCAACACCAATATTAAAAATAACCTCGAAATCCGTGGAAGTCAATTATGCGACTCGATGATGTGAAGTTAACGCGGACGAAGAACATTCTTACATACTTAGAAGTGCTGCAATATTATGTGACGACTTTTCTTGTCTCTTTCTTTCTCATGGTATATCAGAGTAGCAAATTGGTTCTAAAAAAAATAGTCAGAGTGGAAAAGGTTCAATCGATTATATTTATTAAAAATAATTCAATCGCATTTATTTCTATTATTTTTAGAACAAAATAATTCTTGTTATTTTTAACAGATCATTTTTGCAATGGAAATTAATGTTTCAATTTTTTTTTAACGACTTTTCACAGTCGAATGAATTTAAAACAATAAAATTGTGAAACTGTTAATTCGTGGTGGAATTCCATCCAAATTTGTTTTATTAAATCAATAAAATTGTATTTATAATAGATATTAGCGTTGTGACCGCTCTGAATAAACTACTTCAAAAAACTACTTCTTTTGGCAGCAGTTCCTACTTTATTGATTACATTATTGTTCATTGAACAAATACTTCAATTGAAGTTGGTAGTTCACTTTAGCGTTCTGACTGCTCCGTGTGAACTATTTCATTTTGCGGCAGTTCAAAGTTCATTCATTTCATTACATTGAACAAATACTTCAATGGAAGTTAGATTACAAAGAACTACTTCAATTTGCAGCAGTTCAGTTGTGAAGTTGAACTTCAAAGCCTTTAAAGAAGTACTTCATTTTAAGTACTTCAATTGAAGTTAGATTTCAAAGTACTTCGATCTAAAGGAACGTGTTTTTTTGGGAGTTCTTTTCGTTTTAAAATGTCTTTGTTTTGGCGAGGAACCAGTTCCAGTTCTTTTTGTTTTCAAATTTCTACCGACTAGTACTTTTTATGTGGGCGAGGAACCGGTTCCAGTTCTTTTCACATTCAAAGCTCCACCGACTAGTAAGTGTTTATTTCGGTGAGGAGCCAGTTCCAGTACTTTTCGTTTTTTAATCCCTACCGACTAGTATTTTTTTTGTTTTGGCGAGGAATAACCGGTTCCAAAAAGAACTGAAGAAATAACCGGATAAATTCAAAACTCTCTTTTGCGAGTTCGACTTCAATTGAAGTGTTCACAGCGAAGGGTTCATTTTAAAGAACTAGCAATTCGTGAAGCATTCACAAAACATTGAAGTTTTTCCCAACGCTAATGGATATGTTTCGTGTGAATATGTCGATTGTGCCCATTACTATCAGAATATATTTCTTGAGGAAAAGGCTTGTGAGAAAAATGCATCATATTCTGAGAAAAACAACTTGCCCTTCGCATCTGTCTTTGCGCAGCTCATAAAGCGTGCCGAGAGATAAAGGAGTTAACCAATGAATAATGCGGTTTGGTATAAATGCAATATCTGGTAAACATTTCCTGTTTATTGTAGTGGTACTTACTACAAAAGGCATGATCAATGAGCAACTTGCATGCATTTTTAATTAGGGTTAGAAAAATAATGTAAGTAGATTTTTCGAATGAATATCTCGATTATGTCAATCAATAGTGGAATTTTTTTCTTGAGGAAAAATCTCGTTGAAATTATGCATCTTATCCTGATAAAATATTCTTAGAAAAAATAATGTATTTTTTTAAATATTTACAATATAGTACACCTTACATATTTGAAAAGAAACTTATTTATTTTGTTAAATCCACAAATTACACGGCCAATTTATGAAGCTACACGCTTTATCTAGGTCAGCCTTGAATTTTAGGTTTTCGAGCAATGAAGTTGACTTAGTTGACGCACAATGTTTTAACGAAATTGTAAAATAATTTTTGATTTATTTTTATAGTGAATACCGTACTAGAGTCCCAACTGCTCCCAAACTTCTGAAGCCAGTGGGACTATGACATCCCCAATTGGGGTATGTTGTGAGGCTGAAGGTAGTTGGGAGGGGAAGAAGATGGGGAAGAGAAAGGTTGGAAAGTTACCCGACTATTCATATCTGGCCACCAAACACGATCAAAGTCATTTTAAGCAAAGTTTCGCTTCTGAACGGTAGTCTTTCACCAGGGCGATACTTAGAGTATCTACCACTCTGGAACGTGCCGTAAATATACTTTACACTATTTTATATGAATTTATTGTGAAATAACACATGTTAACTGAATAAAAATTATTTGCGCTCGCCGGAATTTGAACGCGTGACTCCTGGATTCGTATTCGAGCGTCTAACCACTCGACCACGGAGGCTGTCATTAGTTTTATTTTTAAATATTATATATATTTGGTCAAATCCATGTTCAAATAATATGAGTTGAACAAATATACGTTTTTCGTCAGTTAACAGCATATCGGATTTTTTAAAACGTTTATGTCTGTGCAAACTTTACATATATTATGTTATGTTTTCAAAAAAATACTTGTTTTTTTTATTTATGAGTAAATAGATTTTTTTTTACATGATTCCTCAGAATCCGTGAACATAAAAAAATCGAATCATCGTGCAAGTTGCTCTTCGCAACATAAACAAAAGCTGCATTCATTCGGCGTTAATATTTTCGGTGAGTAACATTCATTGATTTTCCAGAAAGTCATTAGTCTCTAATCTAATGAAAAACCGCTTAACTTTTACAAATTACCGCATTGGTCGGCCAACGGTCAGCCTAGGGCCTCCAAACTGGTTTCAATTAACCGGTGATTTTGCTGTGTTTAACCTATACAAATATTTTTCCAACCACATCAAGTTTGCAATTTGTGGATGTGTTTGTATCGTTATGAAATATGTTTGCGAGGGACGGGAAGGCTGGGCATTCTGGAGGATTTTTGTGTTTCTGATAATTTCACGCGAGGCCGCCAACACAGTGTTTTGATGCTGCATAGGTGCATAATCAATGCTTGGTTATAAAACTACCTCAGAAGAAATGTGGATATTGTTTACATGACAATTTTACCACTGATTTATCTATTAAATTTTAAATATATATTTGAACACTATATTAGGCTATTTATCGTCGCTTTTACAATGGTATAGTTTATTTATAACTGTTTGGTATAATAACAATAAAAAATTGAAAAAAAAGAAAAATACACAGAAAATAAAAAGATTAGGTTGTAACCGGGATTCGAACTACGAACCTCTTCTCTATTCTGGAGTACTGTTCTACTGCCTGAACTATCTCAACCAATTCACTAGTCGTCATTTTCAACAATTTTATAATTTTTCCGATATTGGCATTCATCTTAAAAATCATGAGCAAAGTTGTATCCGAACACAGTTGCAAACATAGATGGCTTCATTGATAAAATTATCCATTTTTATATTTACGGATGATCAATGACTTTTAAGGTCTAGAAATAATTATTTAAATTTAAATTAACTTATTAAAGCTATTATTGTTAAAAGAATATTTCCTATCTTCAAATAATATGAAAATAGGAAAAGACACAGAAAATAAACATTATTTCAAGATTGTTAATATTATTTCAATAATAAATATTATTAAGAAGCGTAAAGCTTTCATAATTGGATTTAAATTTAAATCAAATATAGCTAAGATGGTTTGGGCATGTAGAGCGAATTAACGAAGAAAGGAGTGTGAAAAGAATATATGATGCGAAAGTGAAAGGAAGAAGAAGTCGAAGACGCCCGAGAAAGACATGGCACGATCAAGTAAATCAAACACTTGAATCGGGTCATGTGAAGAGTCAGAATAACAGAAGAGTATGTATGAGACAATGTATGAATGTGAATAAAGCAAGGAGTGTGTGCCAAGATAGAGTTATATGGCGGTCCGTCCTCTCTGCCTACCCCTGCGGGGAAACGGCGTGATGCTTAGTTAGTCAGTTAGTTTTTTTCAAATAAATTAATTAATCGATTCCGGTTAAAAAATGTTAACCGGTTTCTTTAATGTGGAAAAAACCGAAAACCGGTTATTCTAAAAATGCGGTTGATTGGGAGCCCTAGGCCAACATGCTTTACCGCTACTAGAAGCTCGAAGTCTGTTGACGTTTTTAGAATTGCCTGAGTCACCGGTTCGAGGAACGATTTGCGAAGTCGCCTTGTCTCTTGTTCCAGCGGACTTCGATTTAACCGTTTAACCATTGACCATTGCCAGTACATAAAGTGGTTTGTTTCTTGTATGGGTGGTTTCTTAGACAGGGAGTGTCAACTTGTCGTTAGTGTGGTCACGAACCGTTGACTTTCGTTCGTGCTTCCTCACTCAATTCTAACAGAGATTTTCTAATCTCCTCCATTAGAAACCCACCCTTTGTATTTTATGTCGTTGTCTATGCGTCAGTTGTCTTGGTCTAGATTCTTGGTCACCTCTGTATATGGCAGATTTATTTATTTTTAATTTTACTTAACAATACATTTTTTAGTTGGTTGGTATAATTGCCCATCCCACTAGGCATAAGCCTGTGTTGGGATGGCAATTTGCAAAAGTGGTTTTTTAGCTACATAGTAACATGTTAATATCGAAAATATAGTACATACTCGTACATAATAAAAATTAAAATAAAAGTAAATGACAAATTTGAAGATATAGAATATACATAATAAGAACTTTTTTGTATTTTTATACGAATACCACACAAGAGTCTCAACTGCTCCCAACCGTCTAGAGCCAGTGAGACTATGGCATCCCCAAATAGGGTATGTTGTGAGGCTGAAGGTAGCGGGGAGGGGGAGGAGATAGGGAAGAGGGAGGTTTGGAAGTACTTGGCTATTCAGATCTGGTCACCAAACACGGCTAAAGCCATTTCAAGCAACGTTTCGATTCTGAATGGTGGTCTTTCACCAGGGCGATACTTAAAGTATCTACCACTCTGGAACGTGCCGCAAATATACTTTTTATTATTTTCGTATGAATTAAATGTGTTATGACACATATTAATTAAATAAAAGTTATTAGCGCACGCCGGGTTTGAACCCGCGACCTTTGTATTCGTAGTCGAGCGTCTTACCGCTCGACCATGGAGGCCGTCAAATTAAACGTGGTTTTTGAGGTGAGTAATGATATTGCTTTTAAAGGAGCTTTTGGTTTGTATGTTTCTGATGGTGCTGGGCAGAGAATTGAATTCCTTAGTGGCGTTGTACTTTAAACTTTTTTGTCCGTAAGCGGTTTTATAGGCTGGATATTAACTAGTAACTTAATATTAACTAACTTGGCTGGCTAGGGATATTAACGAGTTTTATGCGCGACTGCCTTAAGGTTCTAGAATTTTTCCTTTCTTCAAACATATGGAAATTATCAAATTGATGCAATAGGATATTTTTATTCTATTGCCGAGGAAGCTAATGCCCACGGTACGTTAAATGAAATCTCCATACAAAGGCGGAAATTCAAGGGTTGGATTAAGATCCACTTCTCTGCTCTTTCTTAGTCCATATTTCATATTTTTGACTTTCTATTGAATAATCTCATTTAATCACGATATTTTTTCTACGACTTCTTTTGACGTGGAACTTTAAAAAAAAGCCAGTTGATTGGGAATCAATCGTAAATATCCAATAAAATATATCGTCGCCGAAAAGGCAAAAAGGGCTGAAGCGCCATTTTGGGAAGTTTATACAAGAGAACTTTTTTTTTGTTTTTTGCATTAAAAAACATAAGTCTTCAGTAACTGGTTGGATTTTGAAAAAAAAAGTTACTCAATGTTCTCGCCGAGTTACATAAAGTGACAAATAACTAAAAAAAGTTCCAAACTTTTGTCGCTTGAATCAAGCCCTCTCCCAAATGGTAAATATATTTTAGATGGCTGAAGGGCCGCAAAAGTCTTCAGAATCAAACGAGAGTCAGAGCATTCGATTCAGAAAAAAAAACTGTTAAAAATTACGTAATTAACTCCATTTTGTCCAAAGTGTCGCTTAAGCCCTTTTGCCTTTACAGCGACGATATTACTTACCGATTATTTTATGTGTTTGGCTCATTCAAAAAAAAATACACACTACCTTAAACTCATCAATTCGATTTAATCACATAGTGGTCTGGAGGTTTCTTTGGGGTTTTTTTTAATTATTCAAATTTTAGACCTTTCACTGATTCCACTTTGCGTTAGGGTGATTATGATGGTGGTTATGTAGTTAAGAACCATTATGTAAAGTGAAAGGGTTATCTCATGTAAAAGGGTCGAATCACACTTAAACAAAAATAAAAACAAACTTTGGAAAGAATGCGGCCCCCGCACTACGGTTCAAGATACCAGACCTCAAACAGGGTTGTCCAAATCAAATTAAACTTTATTAATTTATCGAAGGAAGCAATCACTTTGTAGCTTGACATTATAATTTAAATAAAAAATATTTTAGTTTTAAGCCACTTTATTTATACACATATAACAATTCTACCGGTTTCGGTTAAACTTAACCTTCTTCAGGAACGTATATATATAAACTTTAAGTTAATAAAAATTAAGTTTATATATATATACGTTCCTGAAGAAGGTTAAGTTTAACCGAAACCGGTCGAATTGTTATATGTGTATAAATAAAGTGGCTTAAAACTAAAATATTTTTTATTTAAATTAAACTTTATTATGTTTAAAGAAAAAATAAAAATTCGAATTGAGAATATATCGCCTTGACATGAATTTTCTAAGCATAAGTGGTTGACTATATGTAACTAAAATATAATTATGTTTTCTTTTTTTTTTGTAATTATATCCATGTGGCATTTAAATCACCCACAAATGTTTAAATACAAAGTAAAGAAAAATGCTAAAAAAATAATGAGAAATTATAGGCAGCATTAAGACAAAATAACACAGAACAAACGGTAATAATAATAAAAATCTACGGATAAATTCCATGATTTATGAAAACAATCATGATTTTTAATAGATTTAATATGCATACATATCTGTTATTTCTTTTTTCTCGTTATTATATTAGTTCGGGTAATTTTGTGTAAAACGCACTTGAGATGAACTATCGCAAAACTGCGCTATATAAACGCTAATAAAATACGATATTATCATTAAAATAATTAAATTATGACGTATAAACTACACAAATATTGTGATAATAATTAGACATCGATTTAAAAAAATCCTCTGATATGCGAAACCAAAAAAAATCCATATTTCAAAAATTAGTAATAAGTAAAACATTACTTCGAGTTTTGTTTTGCACCCTCCACCCCATGGAAATCGAAAATGAAAAAAGTATTTGAAAATCATTATTAAGCTTTTTCTATTAAACTTGCACATTTTTTTGTTTATATCGTAAACTTTAGGTTTATTTTTACTTTCTTAGTGAATATTTAGAGATTCTTAGTGCATATTTTTGCATTTTTAGTGAATATCATCCGCCGTGAGGGCGTATATAATTAATTAAATAAATAAATAATCCTAATAATAATAAATGTAGCAACCAGATTCAGGAGAGCCAAAACAAAATGTATGAATTTCGTTTTTTGTATGTAATCATGTCATATATCACATGTCCTTTTCCAAAAAATAATAGCACATTATTTTATTTTCTGACACATCTCATTTTTCCTTGCTAGATATGTATCTAAGGAACAATTCTGCATTCTTTTTTTTCCTCATTCCGTTCTTCATTGCGCACACAGAAATTAGAATTCATTTATGCATAACCTTGGAGTAACAATGTTTAGAGAGAGAGAGTTAATTATTTTTACCCAACCTATACAAACTCGCGATAAATTACTTTCTCAGGGTTTTTACGTCGTACACCATAAGAGAGAAAGAGACAACAAATTTAATACACCGCTTATATGTAGTGTCGCGATGATCTTGGGCTCCTGGGTCACCGCGGGACTCCGGCCCACATTTTTTATTATGCCACTAAACTTGACACAACTAAACGGTTTCTTAAAGTATACGCTATATTTTTGTTGATAAAAATGCTGTGAAAAAGTGGTTATACTAATAAACAAAAACATTATGTCGATATGTGATATGAATGGATGTATAAATACCCTATCCTTAGCAGTGGCGGCTCGTGACTTTTTAGTGTTCTAAAGTTCTAAGATTGAAAAAAACGTCATTATTGATGTTATTGTAGCCGAAAACGATTTGAATTTTTTTTCAAAATTTCAATTTTTTGTAAAAAGATTTTTCAGAAAACCGTGCAGTGCACCACCAAAACCAAAAAAATCCTGAAAAAGTTCGTACAAAAAATTGTTTTTCCAAAAAAATAAAAATCATTTTCGGCTACAACAACTTCAATAACGTCGTATTTTTTAATCTTGGCACTCTAGCATTCTAAAAAGTCACGAGCCGCCACTGATCCTTAGTCTTAGCCACGCCCAGGTCCGCCGAGTCCGGTAAAAATCATCAAAAACTGACTACACTGCCTTGGATAGATACCACTCTATATACTTTAAGTGCACAACATTACGATATATATATATATATATATATATATATATATATATATATATATATCGCATTTTAAATTTTTTTTATTGATATATATATATATATATATATATATATATATATATATATATATATATATATATATATATATATATATATATATATATATCAATAGGAATGCGATAAAAAGTTTTAAAATTTGCTGTTCACCCTACAACAGATATAAAGTGACCTAGTTTGGTGAACGCAAATGTAAATATTCAATACAAATCAATGTGTAGCATTATTTCCACGAATGACACAGATGAGTCATTCGAAAGCAGCGAAACGATCATCGGGCGATTAAAAAACAATTAACGCGAGTAAAGGCACAAAGTTTGCCGAGTCGGCAACCCTGAATTTCCAACAACTACCAATTGTGACTAATAAAAATGTAGTCAGACATCCTCGGAGGTTACTCAGAAGCCGAGAGCGCGCGTTATATAAAAGAAACAACTTCGGAGCAAATTCCGTATTCCGTATTCTATTCGCTCCGCCGCGGACTGTCTGACTTTGACGGCGCGTTCGAATTTGGAACAGTTGTTTAATCGTGTAGACAAAGTTTGCGTCGCTTTTGTTTGGTTCCGCCTTTTGAATAAAAAATGGCGAGGCTCGCGTGCGTTTTGTTTGTTTTCGCGAGTGTTATCGCTTGTTCCCTGGCGCACACCTATCACCTGGGAGGATGCCCGGCCGTGGAACCGATGCCAGATTTCGACATGAACAAGGTAATTCCCGTGCTTGATTAATAAATTCCTATTAATTACAGTTATAGCTACGAATGAACATTGTACTCGAATTATATATTCCAAGGACTATTGACGCTAACGAAACGTTGTTTGAGATGCTTTTAGCCGTGTTTGGTGTTTAGATCAGAATATCCAGATACTTCACAACCTTACTTTTCTCCATCTCCTTCCTCTCCCCACTCGCTCGATTATGAATCCAGAGGTCGCGGGTTCAAACCCGGCGTGCGTAAATATTTTTTATTTAATGAATATGTGTCATAACACATTTACTTTGTATGAAATTGTACATAGTATATTTTCGGCACGTTCCAGTCGGTAGATACTCTGAGTATCGCCCTAGTGAAAGACCACCGTTCAGAATCGAAACGTTGCTTGAAATTGGTTTGAGCCGTGTTTGGTGACCAGATCTGAATAACCAGGTACTTCCCAAACGTTTCTATTTCCATCTTCTTCCCCTCTTCACTACCCTCAGCCTCGCAACATACCCCAATTGAAGATGCCATAGTCCCACTGGATCCAGACGGTTGGGAGCAGTTGGGACTCTTGTGCTGTATTAACTATAAAAATAATTTTAAAAAACGCTAGCTGCAAAAAACACCACAATGCTTAGAGTTAACCCAAACAATACAATCTCAGTAATGTGTGTATTGGTGCATATGTATTCACCTCCAATATTTAGGTTATTGCCAAACGTCAACATTTTGTCTTCCTTACACCTACTTATTGTTATTAGTGAGAAAGGAGCAACTAGTATAAACATTGATCTAATATTTAATCTATTCAAAACGTTTTATTTAAAAAATGACTTATTTTTATTTTTCAATGAAATTTTATTTTCTACCTATTACCATGTATTATATAAATGTGCTGAAATTAATTATTTACGTACATAGGTAAATACTGAGTGCCTACCGGTTGAGTTGAAAACAATCATTGCATCATAGTGTACCAGACCTATTTACGTATATTATATTGTGACTTGTTCATACATAAAGCCTTTGTACTCGTACATTGTATTATGGTGAATTCTGCACTTATTACTGTGTATAGATCGACAAACTTAACTTTGTATTCTGTAGATATTGGGGATTCCTGTACATAATAAATCACTGGACTTTATTTGAACGAATTAATTATTTTACCGAATATTCCAATTTAAATTAGAATTTTAAAATAATAAATATTATAAAGAAATTCATCGTACACCATCCGTATCAATATCAAATATGATTAAAATATGCCAAACTGTGCAAAAAACATGGGCGCCATCTCTGAAGGGGCGCTGTGAAAATAATGATCTTATTTAAATTTACTTCAAATATTCTCTAAATCATATCGAAATTTCCCCATATCATTTAAAAATTACCCACATCATGGGGTAATTATGTTTTTATTGCGCTGGCAGCATCGTTGTGCATTGAACAACTAGCGAAAATGTATGGGGAGTTGCTTTTTGTCACGGAAATTTCTACGTATTTGCATAGTGGCTATTTTGACGTAAAGTCTGTTTTTCTACGGAGTGTTATACGTTAAAGTTATGAGAAGCAAAGTCTACAACCAATCACCGTGTGAGTTGTTTTGATACAATAGTGAAAATGAACCGTTAGAGATGGTACATATTTTTGTCACGGCGACATTGTACCGGTGACTTTGCGCTTATTTGGTTTTTCAGAATTCGTTTACAGTAATATTTTTTGGGAATTTATTTTTCAACCATGTGATATTTTGCTAACATAAAAATATGAATGAAATCCCACATATCCGCTATCAGCTTTTTTCTATACCTATTAGTAACTGGTTCCAAAAGTAGTTCCTCGTCGTGACAGCCCATTTTAGAGATATTACATCCCTAAGACCCAGCTGTTCTAACGTATGACGATAATAGTCTTGTTATACGAAAATAAACTCTAAAGATAGTTACTTTACAGTTCTTTCTCGTATGAATTCATAAATATTAATAATATTTGGGGATTCCTAGGAATCGGTAATTTTGATGTCGTGACGACTTGACAATTTCAAAAAAGTTTTTCCAATGCAGAGAGGGCGCTTGCGGGGGGCGCAATCAGCACGCACTGCACAGGGCGAGAAACTTTTTTTTTTCTTGGCACGTCGAGTTACTTCCCGTGATTTTTCACGGGTTAGAAGTTGCATCTAGTAAATTAAAAACAACTAGCATAAAGATTTTTTTAAATTGTGTTTATGATTTTCTAAAAATATGACATTGATAAAAACGGTAGTAAGGAAATGGGTTTAGATAGCACAACTGGCAGATGCGTCTTCCCAGGCTTAGTCTTGGTCGCAACCTAATCGTTTTTTGTTGTCTGTATATTTTTCTAACATTGTTTGAATATTATTTATATTGTTTTAAAAATCAGATCAGTGGATTTATTTTATCATCTCTGGTTCGTATTACATAATAAATATTTTAAAATTAATTGGCTTTTGTGTTGACATATTTAATAAATGCCTTATTTAATCCAATATTCTGGTATTCCAAGAAATACAAATAATCTGTATCAGTAGAGTTTCAGATAACTGACCTCTCGTGTCTTGTTCCCAAAGAATAATAACTTAATAACAAACACTACATTACGTGTATATTATATTAATATATTACTCATTTACTTAAATGTGAGTGCAATGAGTTAAATATTTACATAAATTGATAAGCCGATTTCGTGGTGCTTTTTTCGCTTTAGGAAGAATTTTGAATAAAGAAATTCTGATTTTTTTAATCATATTACTAAAACCCCAACAATTATTCGTCAATGTTACATTTTAAATACGTGTGAAATTGGAGTTTCTTTTAAAAACCAGAAATGTGATCTCCATTAACTTTTGAGCAGCCATATACATTTTAATGCATACCTATGTATGTGTTATCAACTGTCACGAGATCTAATTTAATTAGAGGTATGTTTTTTAAACATGCATGTATACAAACGTAATAAGTAAATTAATGAATGATTAGTTTAAAATCATCTTTGAACAAAGCGCACAAACTAAAATAGTTTTAACTTTTTTTCATGCATTAAAACACGGATTTGTTGTATTTTACAAAAACAAACCATTTCGATTATCTCACTAGATAAATCTATTCACATGATTTTTTATAAGTTAATTTAAAATGTATGCAAGAGGCTCATCCCGAAACAGATTTCACGAATGCGATGAGTTATTTTTCTAGCAAAATTAAAAATCCATAAAAAAGGCTCATTCAGGAACAGATTTCACAAATGCCATGAACCTTAGAATACATAGAATGGTATCTATCCAAGGCAGTGAAGTCAGTTTTTGATGATTTTAACTTGACTCGGCGCACCTGGGCGTGGCTAAGACTAAGGCTAGGGTATTTATACATCCATTCATAGCACATATCGACATAATGTTTTTGTTTATTCGTATAGCCACTTTTTCACAGTATTTTTACCAACCCAAATATAGCATACAACCTAAAAAACCGTTTAGTTGTGTCCAGTTTAGTGACGTAATAAAAAATGTGGGCGGAGTCCCGCGGTGACCCAGGAGCGATCATTGCGAGAATATATAGAAGCCGTCTAATAAATTCGTTGTCTCTTTCTCTCTCATGGTGTACGACGTAAAAACCCGGAGAAAGTGATTTATCGCAAGTTTGTGTAGGTTGGGTAAAAATAATTAGCTCTCTCTCCATATATTGTTACTTCAAGCCATGAACACAATGAGTTATCTTTATTTTGTTGGTAACCAGAAAATTTGCACAAATATGTACATATGTACATAAACATGCAGGAATGTACAGCTTGATGTATGTCCAATGTTTGTCCGGAAACAAGTTTTGAGGTTGGTTTGGGTCGGTAGTCACATTGTTATCTGAATCAAAACATTGACTTTTTGACTCACGCGGACCATGAAAACACTGTTTTACCGAATTATTTGAACATACGAGATAATTAGCGTTGTGACCGCTTTGAAAGAACTACTTCTTTTGGCAACAGTTCCTACTTCATTCATTGTTCATTGAGCAAATACTTCAATTGAAGTCGCTAGTTCATTTTAGCGTTCATTCATTTCATTGAATAAATACTTCAACGGAAGTTAGATTGCAAAGAACTACTTCAATTTGCAGCAGTATAGTTGCGAAGGTGAACTTCAAAGTCTATAAAGAAGTACTTCATTACAAGTACTTCAATTGAAGTCTGACTTCAAAGTACTTCGTGAAAGGAAGAACCAAAGGAAGGTGATTTTTATTTTGGCGAGGAACCGGTTTCAGTTCTTTTTGTTTTCAAATCCCTAAAATCTCTACCCACTAGTACTTTTTTTTTTGTTTCTGCAAGGAGAACCGGCCCCAGTTCTTTTCACTTTCAAATCCCTACCGACTAGTACGTGCTTTTTCGGCGTGAAACCGGTTCCAAAAAGAACCGAACAAATAACCGGATAAATTTAAATCTCTTTTTTGCGAGTTCGACTTCAATTAAAGTGTTCACTTCGAAGGGTTCATTTTAAAGAACTAACAATTCGTGAAGCATTCACAAAACATTGAAGTTTTTCCCAACGCTAGAGATAATGTATAATTAAACAATATAATTTACTTTTTCCTTATGCGAACATACGAGTGTGACGTTTTCAAAATTGAAACTGATTTATATGTTCAGATAATCAGAAAATTATCAAATCGAAAAGTTGCTTGAAATGGCTTTAGCTATGTTCTTCCTCATCTTCCGCTTCCCGTGACCCCTTCCTTCAGCCTCACAACACACTGGTTAAGACAATATAAGTAGTAGTACTAGCAGTCCACAATGGAGTGCTTATACTAACCCTGATGTATGGCAGTGAGGCTTGGAACTGGCAGAGGAAGCATGAGAGTAGACTGAATGCTGTACAAATGAGATCCCTGAGGCGTATGTTCGGTAAAACCATATATGACCCTGTTAAAAATGTAAATATCCGGGAAGAATGCAAGGTTGTTGTAAGCGTAATGAATATGATCAAGAAAGGGACGCTTAGATGGTTTGGGCGTGTAGAGCGAATGAACGAAGAAAAGAGTGTGAAAATAATATATATGTTGCGATAGTGAATGGAAGAAAAAGTCAGGGATGGCCTCTATAGTCGAGTGGTAAGACGCTCGACTACGAATCCAAAGGTCGCGGGTTCAAACCCGGCGTGCGCTAATAACTTTTATTTAATTAATATGTGTCATAACACATTTAATTCATATAAAAATAATATATAGTATACTTGCGGCACGTTCCAGAGTGGTAGATACTCCAAGTATCGCCCTGGTGAAATCCCACCATTCAGAATCAAAACGTTACTTGAAATGGCTTTAGCCGTGTTTGGTGACCAGATCTGAATAGCCAGGTACTTCCCAACCTTTCTCTTCCCAATCTCCTTCCCCTCCCCACTACCTTCAGCCTCACAACATACCCTATTTGGTGATGCCATAGTTTCACTGGCTCTAGACGGTTGGGAAGCAGTTGAGACTCTTGTGCGGTATTCATATATAAGAAATAAAAAAAAATGGACGTCCAAGGAAGACATGACACGATCAAGTGAATCAAATACTTAAATCGGCCCATGTGAAGAGTCAGAATAACAGAAGAGTACCTATGAGACGATGTATAAATGTGAATGAAGCAAGGAGTGTGTGCCAAGACAGAGTTTAATGGCGGTCCGTACTCTCTGCCTACCCCTGCGGAGAAACGGCGAGATGGTTAGTTAAGACAATATCAAGACAGCGTTTAGACAATGTCAAGACAAAAACTAACATATTGAAATCTTTTCCAGATGCTCGGAATTTGGTACGTGATCCAGAAGACGTCCACGGCCTCGCACTGCCTGACCTACAACATCACGCGGGGCGAGGACCCCGGCGAGTACGAGATCGAGCAGGTGTCCCAGCACTTCATCCTCGGCCTGACGCCGCTGAAGCACGACTATCGCTACACAGGCATCATCAAGACCAACGACCCGAGCATGCCGGGCAAGATGCGAGTCAGATTCCCGCTGAGTGAGTTTGGAATTCTCACTGTCTGTGGCTAATAACCTTAGAGTAACCTAGAGACCTAACTTTGCGAAATATTGTAGCAAGTTTATGACCAAGCCAATCCATCAGCCAATGGAAGGCGAAGAAAACCGTAAAGATAAACATTATTCCGTCTTTATCTGTTCGCGAACAATTTTGTGTTGGTATCATGAGAAAGAAAGAGACCCGGATACTTTCAGATGTTGGACTAATCAGGGAATCCCCATTATTACAAATTTACGTGAGAATTCCGTATATCTCTCTAAGTAAAACATATTAAAAATGCATTAAAACTCATTTTAAACGGAAGTTTATTATATCGAAACAAATAATACAAAAATTGACTAAATACGAGTATTGGTGTAGATAACTAGTTGTTTTGTAGGTTAGCATGTTAAACATTTGACGTCAAACTAAAAAATACGAATTCTTGGATAAATACCTGTGGAAACTGATTTTGATCCTTTGTTACTTCAGTTGAAGCAACCAACAACTGCACATATAGCCATATCGTTTTTTTTTTTATATTGCACTAAATTCACTTAAGTAATTATATATTTTAAGCTTTTCGACTGTCAGTTCGACTGACACAAGTAAACTTGTGTGAAGTTGGTATACATTGAAAAATGGCTACACGGCTTTTAGCACGCCCCAAATCATATGTTCTTAATAACAATTGTTTGTCTCTTTTTCTCATATTTCTATAGAGCCGAGCATAAAGAGAGAGCTATATTTTGCGAGTATGAACGATTTGACTCATAATTAGGACGGTCTTTCTATAATCCAATAACTAATTATTAGTTCATTTATATTTCCTCTGGATTAGATCTTTCTTCGTGGCATAATTGATCTCTGCCGGTGTGCTCGTCGAATAACGAAAACACGGATGAATTAGATAATGGAGCAATTATCGGATTAGGGTGGTAGATACTCTCAGTATTGCCTTAATGAAAGACAGAATCGAAACGTTGTTAGAAATGGCTTTAGCCGTGTTTATTACTAAATAATTTAATAACAGGATCATTGTTTGTTTAAAGATAGCTTTGTTCGTGTTAGGTTTTGTGCAAATTATCAGGTATAATGAGGTTATCTTTGCTACAGACCACATGAAATCTGACTAATGTATTTAAAGATATGATTTTATTTTACTCTTTACCATTGTGCATCCGTGATGTTGCCACAGTTTTCCGCTGGATATGATACATGCAGTGATTCTTACTTCCGTTCTTATCTGCACTCAGTTCTTATCTACATATCGTAGTTATGTCAAACGACCTCCGTGGCCGAGCGGTTAAGATCCTTTGTGGTAATATAATAATATATTTGCGGCACGTTCCGAAGTGATACCTTCGCGAAGGTTCGCCATGGTGAAAGACCACCATTCAAAATCTAAACTTTTCTTGGAATGGCAAATCCGTGTTAAGTGGCCAGATCTAAATAGCCAGGTACTTCCCAGCCTTTTTCTCTCCTATATCCTTCCCCTACCCAATTCCTTCAGGCTCACAACATCGGGGATGCCATAGTCGCACTGGTTCCGGACAGTTGGGACTCTTGTGATGTATATACAGTGAAAAAACTGTTTCTGGCAGATGTTTCGCAAGGACATCCCATTTGAAAGTGTATACATATGCCCCAATACACACAATCCTTAAAGTGTATTTTTTCTGTAATTTCTAGGCGTAGGAGGTTCCGCTAGCTACACCGTCTTCATCACTGACTACTCGGGATACGCTGGCATATTCACCTGCCAAAAGTTGACCTTCGCCCACAGGCAGTCGGCCTCCATTCTCTCCAGGAGAAGAGACCTGGACAAGGAATCCATTGATAAGGTACACGCAAATAATTCATATAAAACAATAATAGACAATGAAAGACAATAATAGACAACGATATATAATGACAATGATAGACAATGATAAACAAAGATGTACAATGGTGGACAATGATGGAAAATGATGAACAATGATGTAGGGTAGGGCGGGGTTAGTTGAACATGATTTTGTTAATTTGAGCCTAGACCCGAAACCCTAATTGATATTTTTGTTTTTTCAACTTATTAATATAAAACGAAGACTTCTTTCTTGATTGCTTTATCTTTTTCTGTCTCTCGCCTCTTAGAATACTCTTTGGCAAGAGAATCCTTCTCAGGAGTGTCAGTTAAAACAGCTGCTCGTATTTTCTTCCTCACTTTCTGTAGCTGCTTTTTCGGTCATGGCTTTGGAAGTGGTCCAATCGACTTAATTTGAGAATTTTATATCAATCCATAGCAGTATCCAATTTATCGGAAAAAGGCTTCATATTGGTCTTACTAAAAGATATTGCTCTGCCAAGACTGGTTGCCTCAGGTTTTTCAATGGGTAGGCCAGGATTCCTTTTCAAAAATGCGGTCATCCAATATTTGCCAGACATTTTATTGAATATCCAGGCATTTTTTATTTGTCTTTGATGGCGCAATCGATTAGACAATAATAGTCCAGTAACTTCAGTCTTATTTCTTCTTTCTTCCGCAGATCCGCAATCGTCTGTCCAGGTCCGGCGTGGACCCTTACGACCTGTCTATCATCAACCAGAACGAGTGCCCCAAGCACCCCGACGGCGCCCCCAACGGAGTCAACATCGACATCGACCCGGACACCTTCTCAGCCCACAACATTGCCGGAGTTGTCAAGAAGGCCGGAGAAAAAATTGGTGAATATACACACGTGATGTTTCTAACATACAATATCGTCGCCGGAAAGGCAAAAAGGCTAAAGCGCCATTTTGCGACCAGAGCTCTTTAGAGTATTTTTTTGTTTGTTTTACGTACTAACTAACTTAACTCGTACTACGTAACTCAATGCCCTCACTGAGTTACCTGAAGCGAACAAAATATGTAAAAAGTCCCGAACTTGTGGCGCTTGAGTCAATCCTTCTCCCAAATGGTAAATATATTTTAGATGGCTGAAGGGCCACAAAAGTCTTCAGAATCAAACAAGAGTCGGAGCATTGGATGCAGACAAAAAAACCTGATCAAACCTGGATATTCAACTCATTTTTCAATCGCTTAGGTTATTTTGCCTTTCCTGCGACAATATGGCATTATAGTGGCCAACTTAACGAGATAACTATGCCACGATTCAAAGAGTACTCTCGTCAAAACTGTGGTAACGTCAATTTGCACAACTATCAAGAAAATATTTTTTCCTTTCTTATTCGCATAAAAAATGGCCATTGATGTTGCTCTGTTCCTCCTCACATCTTTTGATATAAAGTTCTTAACTATGCTATGGCTGTCCTACATTGGACAGCATAGGCGTGTACTCCATATAGGCACATAAGCACTGCCTACCCTGCCGTACTCGCATAAAAATATTATATTAAAAAAAAATACGCACGAAGTTCAGCTATGGTAATCGCACCACCGCGAGCGCCCCGCCGACCTTCCTACTCTAACGTGTCAAAAGCAGTAACTGCATTTGTCCAAATGCCGCCAACATCAGAGTAGATTGTTCTATGTTCGCCAGACTACACAAAATAAGTATGAATAGCTGTAAGCTGTGTGCACGTTCAAGTGGTTTGTTTTTGTTAGTATGTTTGTTAGTACTGAGGCAGTGCTTTTACAGAACAAATACAATAGCGATCAGTGACATCTGTTGGTACCTATCTCTATTATCAAGTAATCCGCTGTTTTTCCTACTGCCTACCCTGATCAAAAACACTGTGCCCGCGCCACTATTGGACAGTACAAATAGATTTTCGAATTTTGAAAACACATACGAAGGTATTCCAAGTGCTACATCTTCACTCTCATATCGCGCAGTTGTTGCTTGGATTATTATTGGTTGTGTTGCGACACGGTGATGATTCGTTTCGTATAATTTAACAAGAGCACAAAAGACTTAACGCAGGCGAGACGAGACAAAGCCTCAACTATACACTCGATAATTGCTTTTCAAATTTTACTCAACCAATTACATTTTTTTCAGGTGACGGAATCGAATACGTAGCGGGGGCCGGCAAGACAGTCTACAACAAGCTAGCAAACAGCGACGATAAAAACGCCAAGATGGAAAGGGAACGAGAGAGCGAAGAGTCGTCCAACGTAGCCCTTTTCAGTCGGAGGAATCCCGACTTAGATGCCGAGTGGATGCCTTAAATGCACTTGAGCAAAGTATTCGTACAAATAGAACAAACCAAATCCACCGAAACGCCAATAGAAGATATCCAAACTTGAAGAGATTAGAATAAATAATAGTAGCATTGTGTACACGGTACAAGTGTACAAGGGTGAGGCGACCAGGAAAGCATCAAAGGGGCAAATAATAATAGTGTTTGATCTAATCATGCTAACATTAAAACGAACATCAGAAGTACGCTTCTGTTTAAATCATATGTTGCACACATATGAGCAAGAATATACATGGAGAGAGAGCTAAATATTTTTACCCAACCTATACAAATTTACGATAAATCACTTTCTCCGGGTTTTCACATCGTAAACAGCGAGGGAGAAAGAGATAAGACAAGTTGTCACATAATATCGCACCACTTTTCGGTGTGTAAGCATGTTTTCCGACTCCCGCGTCTCCGGAGACTCCGCCCACTACGTTTTGTTATTTCAGGTTATATCCTATATTTTTGTTGATAACAATACTGTGCAAAAGTAGTTATACAAATAAACAAAATATTATGTCGACATGTGCTATGAATGGATGTATAAATACCCTAGCCCTAGCCCTAGCCCTAGCCACGCCCGAGTCAGGAAAAATTCAACAATCCTGACTACACGAGCTATCCCTCCCGGTATATTATTGCTCTGAGGTTGCACATGATGTTTTTTTAAACACTTACATATTTATTTTTTTATTAAAATATTAACATACAAAATACATTTGGTATATTAAACCCAGGGAGTTAAAAAAAAAAACTCATTCTGGGAAAATAGATCATACGTCAAAATGTACATCAACATTTTCAGAGAGTATGAAAATTTCATCTCGAGTTGGAAAGCCCTGAGAAAACGCGTGCTTTAGTTTTAAAGTTACATTTTAATTTAGATTATATTTTTAAAGCACGCATAATTCGCCATTTTATTTTGAAAATCATTACTACTCATTTCTGGGTACGCTCCTGTGTTAAAAACAGCGGACATTACGATAGATGTTACAACGTAAAAATCTCATTTTTTTATTTCAGTATTTTTTAACGTTTCAGAAAATGCTGATTGAAACTGAAAAATTTAACAGTTTATATAACAGGAACACGTTTTTTGAATGCCCACAAAATTAAACACCATAAATGTGTTGGTTAATTAATCAATTGAATAATAACTGAATGTGGTTTTATAGAGATTTATTGATAAATGTATAAAATAAGACTATGTAAAACTAGATATAAATATGCTCAAATATACGGTTTTCTAGTATCAAATTATTTTCTTTTATTTAAACCTTGTTCGAATATTGTTTGTTTGTTATTTAGTGAACAGTTAATAAAACTATCCACAACCTAACTATACATAATTTCATCTATCAGTATGTACGTACGAGCGTGAACCAAATTTTGAACTTATGTTAATTGAAATCATAAAATTTGACAAGAATCTTTTCAAATCCGTACCTACCTACAATATATTTTTGCAGACATTATTCTGTATTTGAAATGGGTGGATTAAAGCAATTAATTTTTTTTTTGGCATGTCAAATTTTTTTTACTTGTAACATCAGTTCCAAATTTGAAAATTTAACACTCATATGGTCATTCGTACTCACAAAGGAAATTATTTATTGCCAATGAATTATACTGAATTGAATGGAGTGTGGTGGTATTTTGATTAAATAATGTTTACATAATTCATTTGTTTATAGAATTGAATAATCCGTTATCTTGCTTTAAACAGGTCATTAGAGTTTGACTTATATGTAGGCACCTACTTGATATCACGAATACATAATAATAGAATGTACAATCGATCTTTTTTATAGCGTTAATATTTACTACGTCACTGATGAAATGTTTTCAATAAATTATAAAGGTGACAGAAATACAGAGTATGGATGTATGTATTTTATTGAGTTTTTCCGTATTTTAAAATAGAATTAGATAATTAATTTAGCTCGTGTGAAAAATAAGATAATAAAATGCTTAATTTTCCTCAATTAATAAAAGATTTGTAATTTAAAAAAGAATGATTAAGTAAATTTTGAAAACTTAACAAAATATTTTTGTATAAGCTAAGAGAGAGTATATTGTAAAATATTAGGACTATTGGAAAAATAAGGCTCTACGAACTGATTTTCATGGCGCCCTCTGTGAGTTTTGAATTAAAACTATATTAAGTTTTAGAACAATCATCTAAAATTGTGTCTTTTTTAATATTGGTGATAGATGTCGCCAATAAACAATATTATAACAGTTCGATATGGGGTAGGTACTTTACAGTTCCTTCAAATGTATATGAAGGCCATGAAGGGTACCCTGCGAGACCGTTGGGTGTCACTTTTGTTTAGTTAAGAATGCCATTCGATAGCTTAGTTTGTAGATCAACTTTATACATTTCTCAAATATTCAATGTCGTTCATAGTGCCAAGAAAAATATCTTTTTAGAAAGGCGACTCAATGCTATAATGCCGAGTGTTGTCGGCCTACATTGCAATTTTTTTATTATTTTAACAGTGAATACCGCACAAAAGTCCCAACTACCCTCATCCGTCTAAAGCCAGTGAGACTATGGCATCCCCAATTGGGGTATGTTACGAGGCTAAAGGTGTTGGGGGCGGAAGAGGATGGTTGGGAGCAGAATATAGAACTGTCTATTCAGATCTAGTCACCAAACACGGCTAGAGCTATTTTAAGCAGCGTTTCGATTATGAATGGTAGTATTTCACTATGGAGATACTTAGAGTATTCACCACTCTGGTAAATAAAACAAGAACTTTACAGTTTTTTATTTTTTTTCTTAGGTCATTTTTCTTCTCTTTTTGGGTCATAGAATGGTTACAAAATTAATTTAATGCTTTGACTAAATTCCTTAAACCCATTTATAAAAAACGTTGCCCTGAAAATGTGTGACGATGTCAAATGTGACAAATGCCGTGACGGCCTGCATGGTCGAGTGGTAAGACGCTCGACCACGAATCCAGAGGTCGCGGGTTCGAACCCGGCGTGCGCAAATACATTTTATTTGATTAATACATTACTCATAACACATTTTAAATAATATATTTTGAAATAAAATATAGAATATTTGCGGCACGTTCTAGAGTGGTAGATACACAGAGTATCGCCCTGGTGAAAGACCACCAATCAGAATTGAAACGTTGCTTGAAATGGCTTTAGCCGTATCTAATTACCAGATCTGAATAGCCAGGTACTTTCCGACCTTCCCCTTCCTCATCTCCTTCCCCTCCCCACTACCTTCAGCCTCACAAAATACCCTATTTGGGGATGCCATAGTCTCACTGGCTCTAGACGGTTGGGAGCATCTGAGACTCTTGTGCGGTGTTCACGTAAAAATATAAAAGTAAAAATCGTCACAATCAAATGATTAATCCCATTTTGGTTTTTTGATATCTATGCAGTCCCTGTTAACCGCTGATTGCCGGTCCATTTCAGCTTTTGACCAAATTGTGACCGGCTGAAAAGCTTAACGCTCATATCGTTATGCAACAACTTTAAAGGGGACCATTAAAGCTGGATTCACACCAACGTCCGGATCCGCTCAGTGACGATATTGTTTCGCGAGAGCTTATTGATATGGTATGAATATCAATCAAGGAGTATGTGCCAAGACAAAGTTGTGTGACAGTATATCCTTCTGCCCACCCTTGTGATATCTAACTACTTAGTTAGTTAAATAATTAATTTGAAGTGTAAAAATACTTATTAATTATTAAAAAATATTATTTAGTGGTAAAAAAATGGTTTTTAATAAAAAAAAATCTGCGATGTAAGTAGTTGGTGTGAATCTACCATAAAACGTCATAAAAACAAAACGGCGTATATCGTTAAATTGTGACAACGTCAAATGTGACGAATGTTTGAAACACCCCAACCTTAATATTTTTAAGTTAATTTAACCATAGACAAAAAATCCTGACTTTGTAAAGCGAACTCGTTATGATATTTCACAAAAAAAAACTCAAATACCTACGAATTTACTAAAAACAAAATTATTTATATTTAAATAAAATTTTAAATCCTACAACCCACATAAAGCTAATATAGGTAAGTACCATCATTTCGCATGCATCCGCATCCGTCGAAGTAATTTTCATTTCGATTATAGCTTTTACGTTTTATCGATTTGGCATTGAGTACCTTCCATCCATCTTCCATCGATTAAGTGCATATTGATGACTATAATGAGCCACTTACACGCACTTTTAATAAGCTTTGAAAAATTCGGAAAAAATAAAATCTTATGGTTCTCTTTTATAAATTTAACTACCGTTGGAAAAAAACTTCAATGTTTTATGAATGCTTTACGAATTACTTGTTCTTTAAAATGAACCCTTCGCAGTGAACACTTCAATTGAAGTCGAACTCGCAAAAAAGAGATTTGAATTTATCCGGTTATTTGTTCAGTTCTTTTTGGAACCGGTTCCTTGATGATTTTTCGAAAAGTACTAGCAAATCGACAAAAGTTGTACTAGTCGGTAGAGATTTTAAAACTGCTTTATAGACTTTGAAGTTCAACTTCACAACTGAACTGCTGCAAATTGAAGTAGTTGTTTGTAATCTAACTTCCTTTGAAGTTTTTTTTCAATGAAATGAAATGAATGAACTGAATTGAACTGCCGCAAAATGAAATAGTTCACACGGAGCAGTCAGAACGCTAAAATGAACTATTAACTTCAATTGAAGTACTTGTTCAATGAACAATGAAGGAAGTAGGAACTGCTGTCAAAAGAAGTAATTCTTTCAGAGCGGTCACAACGCTAAATTCAACAAATTAGCGTGTTTAGCTCGTGTCGTAACTTTACAAAAAATATCTAATTTGTTTTTTTTTTTTATTTCAACAAATCTCCACGCCGATTTTTTTTTTCAAAATAGTAGCAACATTCGATCAAAATAGAATTAGCGTTTGTCATTGCAAAGCTGCCAAGAAATTTACGATTTTACCTGGGGCACGTTGTTTTAACGAAATTGTAAAATAATCTTTAATCTCGAACGCTAAGATTTTTGGTTGAACCCTTTTTAACTCATTTTAGTAACATCTTTCGCTAGCTTATTGAAATTACCAATAAAAAAAAAACTAAAAAAAAAACAGATTTTGATGACAAAGATTTTTGCGATTTTATTCTTTCTTTTTTTTTTAAAGAAAGACAAACATTCCCGGGTTACAAATAACCTGACAATATTTGAAAAGCTCCTACTGCCATAATAAGAAACGGATAATGTTGCTTGTGCAATGATGCAGGACTTAGCTAACAGAGGAATTGAACGCACGACGCCCGGGTAGGAATCCGACGCGTTTGTCCACTCAGCTACCGACCGGTCGATTTATTTTTTCTTATTGAAGACATTATTTCAATGGATATTAGTTTTGGGAACTTTATTGCTGTAGGTACAAAGGATTGCAGTTTAGAGGGATTCTTTTATTAAGATGCAATATACTGAGTATTCATAAAAGTTGCAATTAAGAAACCCATAAATTAGGAGCTACAATTATGATTTTCGATGACGTGTTGTCATGATAACTTAAGCTAAACGATTGTATACGTTCAAGTAGTAAGTAGATAGATCAAGGGTTAAATGGGTATGTACATAACACTTGTTTAAAAAAATTATATCCCTATTTAAACGTCAATAAGAATAATTTTTACCCTTTAAATTTGAAGGCATCAAAATTTTGTTGCGGTTTTTAAAATACGATTAAGAAGTTAAAAAATATAAATATATTTATTTTTTTTATATAATTTAATTGAATTAAATTTGATATTATTATTATTGAGTTCTGTTATTTTCAGTTTTTTATTTTTAGTGACAGCTGTTTCGGCGTTTAAGGCCATTGTCAAAATGTCAAACTGTCTTTAAAACTTAAACGCCGAAACAGCTGTCACTAAAAATAAATAAAAAACTGAAAATAGCAGAACTCAATAATAATAATATTAAATTTAATTCAATTAAATTATATAAAAATTAAAATGGAGTTCTACAAATTGAACACAAAAACTATTAAAAAAAATTTAATAATATTGATTACTTTATAAATCCCTGATGCAAGTGGCTCATTATAGTTAATAGTTCCCATTATTGGCTTCCGTACTAATTGTAAACTTCAATTTTGGATAATAGTTATTAATGAAAAGGGACGTTTTTTAAGTGATTAACCGCACAAGAGTCTCAATACCCACCAGTTGAACTATTGAAGTGGAGGAAGCAGCTGGGGAAGATGAAGGTTAAGAAGTACCTGGCTATTCCGATCTGGTCACAAAACATAGCTAAAGCTATTTCAAGCAACGATGCCATTTTGAATGGTGGTCTTTCACGAAGGCGATACTAAACAATATTTATTTATAAATAAACGGACTAAAGTCCAATTACAAAAAATACATATAAAACACGAAATGGAAAAAAGAGCAACAGAGAAGGAATAGCATATCCATAAAAATAAATGAAGCGATGACAAAAGTAAGGCAAAATAAACATAAGAGAGAACATTCAAGTCATGGTCTAGTCAAAGTTTTAGTAGAGTCGTAAAGAATGACAAAAATCATTTAGACTGCTACCAAAAATTTCAAGACCATGGCTTGAGTTAACAAGTCTTGACATTCTGGACATTGGAGAATTATACCCATAATTAGTATTGTGATGATTGAGGAACAGCAATTTATTGTTTCTGAGTCTACGGCAAGGAATGTTGAATATAATATATATAATATCTAACCTATATATTTTTTTAATTAATACCGCACAAGAGTACCAACTGTATGGAGCCAGTGGGACTCCATCTCACAGCATCCTCAATTGAGGTATGTTGTGAGGTTGAAAGTAATTGGAAAGAGGATGGTCGGAAAGTACATGACTATTCAGATCTGGTCACCAAACACGACTAAAGCCATTTCAAGCAACGTTTCGATTCTAAATGGTGATCTTTGACCAAGGCGATACATATAGTATAAACCACTCTGGTGTTGAATGATTGGACTAAAATCAATATTTTAGTTGTAAATTGGGTTTTTTATAATTTCATTTTATCAACTATGTAAAGTAAAAAGGAGTAGTGACTTAAAAAAATATATGTTGCTTCAATCCACCCATTTCAAATATAGAATAATGTTTTCCAAAATACATTAGAGGCAGAAACTTTATTTGGTAGGTGGGGATACGAAAATATTATTTTTAAATATGGTAATTTCAATTGGACGTAGTTACGCAGAAAGCATCCAACCCCAGAAAGATGAAACCGAGAAAAAGGAATGTGAAAATATGATAATACAAAAGCATTATTATGCCTAATCGGCATTCAGTGACTATCAGTGTTTTTCTTTATCAGAATTATTATAAATATGTTATTCAAAATCTATCAATCAAAAAAAATTTTTCAATGACACCCTACATAATTTTTTTTTTATTTTTTTAATTTTTTGCCAAATTTCTAAAATGTGCATTAGCAAAAAAAATGAATTACCAAAAATCTACTGCATTTGGAGCTTGCATGTTTTCAGCAGATAGAAATCTCGTATCTATCTATAGTACAACAACGCCTACCGCATGATGTTCAGTCTTCCCAGGCACTGCAGTGCTTCCGGTATGTTCACCGAGGGGCGAGTTCCAGGATTTTCAGCCCTTATGAGAACCAGGGTGGCAGGAATGCGGGAAAGGATTAACAACTCCAGAAATGACCTCATCATGGAATCCCGTCAGATCCCGAATTCAAGCATAGAAGCGCATTGGAATAAATTATTGGGCCCATCAATCTTAACGCTGCCAGGATGGACTCCCTCTTGATGGCGTTTTGCAGAAATGAGGCCGAATATCCTTCATTAATTTTTTTTACTTTTATTATTTAAATATTTATTTATTTTTTTATGAATTTCTGTTCATTTTTATTTTTTTTTAATATTATTATTATGTGTATTACTACTTTTATGTTAATATTATTATTACTATGTATAAATAACAATTATAGAAGGTATTGCATTGCACTACTCCTGCATACCTTCTCGAATAATTTATTATTATTATAGGAAAACTCGATTTTGGCAAATTTTTGGTTGGACGCTTTCTGCATAACTACGTCCAATTGACAGCAGTTACAATTTTGAAAAGTTCACACTCGTACGTAGGTACTCACAAAGGAAATTATATCTAGTCAATTAATATTTCTTCAACACTAAAAAACTCTTTCGACATCCTCTTCATTGAACTACTGTTGTATGCTTTGATTTCGTGTATTGTTTAATTTCACCTCAGAATGATGTGATGACCTATCGATTAAAACCGTGCAATGTTGAGTGGGAAAGTATCCGTGATATTGTCAGTAGTTTATTTATAAGTTGTTGTTATAATTAAACAAAATAATGTTTGGGCTACAAAATATTACCGGAAAACACTTGTCTGCCATAGATAAAAAAATAATGACTCTGAGTTTTGGCTAGATTTTCAATTCGTGTTTTTTTATATCAATTTTAAACTTTTATGTTTTGAACCTCTTTATCGTATATTTTAGAATAAATTTTTAGTGCATATTTTGGCAGTGTTTTACATATTTTAGCTCTTTTCAGACATTTTTTTTCATTAATTTTTAATATCATAATCTGATATGAAATCATAATGTACTCAAGGTGAAAATAATTTAAAAGAAATCTTATTTATTTTATATTCTTGTATATTTTTAATATAACAATTAGAAGTAATAGACACATAAATAATAATAATAATATTTGGACGATTTGTATAGCGCCGTTTTTGTACAAAATCACCTCAAGGGCGCTGTATAATAATTACAAAGACATTTTCGTGTGAGAGATTTGCAGAAATTTTTTAAAAATATTTCAAACAGAAACTAAGCAATATCCAACCTGAATCTTAAATTTTATTTTAAATTGAATATCGCACAGTCCCAATTGCTTCCAACCGTCTGGAGCCAGTAGGACTATGGCATACCCAATTGGGGTATGTTGTGAGGCCGAGAAGATGTTAATGACGATGAGCGTCCTGGAGTTGTGGAAAAACAAATCATGGATTTTATTCTTTGATCCATTTTTTTCAAAAGTAAAAAATCGAAGAACACACAAAAACGTGACTAACCTTTCCAGTTGTCAAAAACAAACCACTAATCCAAAATGGCTTATAATGCTAACATATGATAAACATATGTGTACCAACTTAACAATTTTTAAAAATCGATAATCGAACGTACACAGCCCGCGAAAATTCAAAATTCACCTTTTCTTTTGAACAGGCCTCGTACATATATATTTGCCAATATTTTTTTGTTAGAATTATTATTTTGAAAGCTCTATATTAAAATACAATTATGTAAATTAGTTTGATCCAGGCATTCATTTTGCACCGGTATCCCAAATGTCCACAGTGTCGACGCCCCCGACTGCAAAGTTAAGTGCGTCGATCTATGGTCCCATTTTGACCGCCTTTACAGATAAGTTAGTAGAGCTGCACACTGGCGTCAGATCTTGATATCTTGCGATAGGCGGGTGTAAAACACGCAAGAGCCGCTCAACCAATCAACTATTCATTTCGTCTACTAAACCGCGTTCGAAAAACCGTACATTTCATCTTACAGCGAGAAACGCTTCGGCAAATTGAAAACCGCACATATAAGTCATACCACTCGATGAAAGATTAGTTTATTTGTCTCCGCGCTGTACGGTGGACGTCTTCCATTCGCAAAATTCTAACTATAAATAATAATAACACTATTTAAATTAAATTTTAATCTAACGAAGGTTGTTTGTTGATATTTCCGTCAATCGTTTAAAATCGTGTTGCTGAGAATGTAAAAAAAGTTTTTTTTTTAAGAAGAGTATTATTTCAACAAAGTGATTTTTATTGGATTTTTCAAATAATGTAAGTACCTACCCACAAACCATATTTTGTTTAATAATGTTTTGTTTACATTTTCAATATCGGAATGTGGATATCGGGAAAGAAATAAATACGATTAAGAAAGGCACCGATAGATCCCTGAGGCGTATGTCCGGTAAAACCATGTATGTTTATTTATAACCATCCATATTACAAAAACGCACCTGAAGAGGCTAGAACATATGCTCAAGATACCCAAAAATATAACAAAATTTACGTAAAACCATTCCTATCTACCCCTGACACCCTCTAAATGTACAAACAACGTAATCTAAAAGAGAAATGTACCAGTTTGCAATCTACAAAATTCAAATGTAAGCATTTGCACATGATATCATTAATACACCTCTAACCACAGTTGACACAGGAAGAAGAAAAATATTCTCTGCCTCTGCTTAAATTTTCTAACTAACCATCGCGCCATTTCTCCGCAGGGGTAGGCAGAGAAGAAGGACCGCCGTACAACTCTGTCTTGGCACACACTCCTTATTTTATTCTCATTCATACATCGTCTCATACACACTTTTCTGTTATGCTGACATGGCCCAACTTAAGTATTTGTTAAAAATATGGATGTCCGAAAAGAATGCAAGGCTGATGTAAGCGTAATGAATAGGATTAAGAAAGGGACCCATAGATGGTTTGGGCATGTAGAGCGAATGGACGAAGAAAGGAGTGTGAAAAAAACATATGACACGAAAATGAATGGGAGAAGTCGGGAATACCAGAGGAAGACATGGCACGATCGAGTGAATCAAATACTTGAGAATGACAGAAGAGTATGTATGAATGTGAATGAAGCAAATAAGTGTGTGCCAGGACAAAGTTATAAGACGGTATATCCTCTCTGCCTACCCCTGCGGAAAACGGCGTGATAGTTAGTAAGTTAGTTGAGTTGTACAGATCGACATACATATCTGTGCAGTCGGGAGCCTTGCTACTGTATACATTAGAGCTACCAGTAAAACTATACCTTTTTTTGTGAGCACCATACAAGGTATGTTATTAAATTATTTATAAATTAATACTTCTTAGTAAACCCTTGCCGGATTCTGAACCATGAACGTCAAGGCCCAGATTCAAGAACTCTACCGCTCTGCCATGGAGCTTTTTTTTAGTAAAGAATAACTCATTTCCATTTCGCCATCAATAATAATAATAAATAGCTGATTTTTATTTCACCGTTTTCGAAAAAAAATCTTATTTTAAACAAAATCTAATAAAGTGCTATTATTGCATTTTGAAAAGCAGTACTTTTATTAATCCACTATTAATATACTAAATTGTTATGGAGTAGCGTGAATGCAATAGAGTAAGTTGTATTTTTCATTCTGAAATTCACAAGTCAATGCTGTTTACTTTTAATCGCATATTTGTAAATAAAATTCATGATACAGATGGATAACTTTGTCTTTGAATGTTACGCCGAGACAAAAATTACGCTCAACCGCATTGGCGACACCGAAATTGTCGGATTCAGCAAAATTTCAATTAAATAACTAGATTCGGAATACGGGTTATCAAAAGGTTATAGATACATAATTAAATGTGTTGTTTATGTATATAACTAGATAAATAAAACTTTAAAAAAAACAATATTCAATTTAGGTCATAAATTAATAATAGTTCAAATTTAAAAAAACCTAAAAAATAATAAAAATTAAACATTTTAAAAGTTCACCATACTCACAGAAGAAATTACCTTTAAATAATTTCCCATGTGAGTACGTATGACCGTAAGAGTGTGAACTTTTCAAATTCGGAACTGATGTTAGTTGAAATTATCAAAATTTAAAAATAATCATTTCAAATCTCCACCCACCTAATAAAGAACCTACCTTGAATGTATTTCAGCAGACATTATTCTATATTTATAACGAATTGCTGTTCCTCAATCATCACTCTACTAATTATGGGTATAATTCTCCACTGTCCAGAATGTCGAGACTTGTTAACACAAGCCATGGTCATGAAATTTTTGGTAGCAGTCTAAAAGATTTTTGTCATTCTTTACTCTTTCTAATGTATATTTTTGTCATTTCTTCATTCAAATATTATCTATGTGCTGTTCTGATTCTGTTGCTCTTTTTCCCAATTCGTTTTATGTATACATTTTTTTTGTAATTGGACAATGGTCCGTTAGTATAGAAATAATTTTTTTTTTGTAATGGGTGGATTAAAGCAACTAATATTTTTTCGTGGCAAGTCAGGTTACATCCCGTGATTTTTCATGGATAACAACTCGTTATTTATAGTTAGTAATACAATCTTTAGAAGTCATACCATTCAAGTCAGCCATTAAAGAGTTGATAAGTTTACTGTGACATTAATTTAATATAGAAGGTAGGAAGATCTTGAAATCAAGGGAAAATACGTGTTTTAATTGTTAGCATTGCTTAGTTGAGTACAATTTACTTGCAATAGTACACAATCATATGGTTTACCTACGGATAATACAAACTATTAAAAAGGTATTCCTTGAAGAAAAAATACAGGGTTCAATAATTTTACAACTGTATGTTTTACAATATGACAAGTGCAAAAATTGTAATTTCGTGTCAATTTTTTTGTATGTCACTGTCGTAGCAGAGTCAACTCCCAGAGCCAGTGGCACTATTGCACCCTCAATTGGACTTAGTCATGCAGAAAGCATCCAACCCCAAAAATATGAAACTGATAAAAAGGTGTTTGAAAATATGACGATAAAAAAGCATCAAAATGCGTAATCGGCATTTGTAAAGTGAATATCAATGTGTTTTTTTATGAGCATTGTTATAAAAGGTAATTTATAATACATCAATGTGTTTATAAAAAAAAGTGTTTCTTATGTTATCCTACATTACATAATATTTTTGAAATTCAATTTATGTCAAATATTTGAAATGTGCGTTAGTAAAAAAATAATTACCAAAAATCTATTGCATTTGGAGCTTGGATGTTTTCAGCAGATATAAATCTAGTACGCATGTAGAGGAACACCTGTAAAACTCGATTTTGGCAAATTGTGGGTTGGACGTTTTCCGCATATCTACGTCCAATGTATATTGTGAGACTGGAAGAATTTGGGAGGGGAATGAGATGGGGAAAAAAAGGTTGGGAAGTACCAGGCTATTCAGATTTGGTCACCAAACACGGCTAAAGCCATTTCAAACAAAGTTTCGATTCTGAATGGTGGTATTCCACCAGGACGATACTAAGAATAACTACTGCTCTGATAGGTATACTATTTAGTCAAATGTTGTCCACATACACAATGTTATACACAAATGGTCGAGCAAAGCAGTATAGAGACAATATAATATTGTTTCAAACTGTTTTCTTGGTAAATTCAATTTTTACATTTATCACATTATACAAAGCCAGATACAAAGCATACTTGCATTATACAAAGCTACATGCACCAAAATAACGCATATAAAATAATATTTGGACTCCCGCGCTACTGCAGCGCTTCGACCGTGTTTGGCAAAGGCCACATCCACAGCATCACCTTTCCTAAACAAGAGCTCCAAAACTTTATCTTTGAAAAATCTATCAGCTGACCTTAAAATTAAACAATAATCGCCACTCATCGGTGGCATTAAGGTTGAAATTGCCTTTTCACGCAAGCCGTCTTTCTCGAATTGGGCAAAAAAAAACAAGTCCGGGCCCAATATTTTTACAGTAAGAACTAAATATGTCTTATTTAACCTAGGAGTAACGATATAAGAAGGTATAGCTAATATTTTTACTCAACCTATACAAATTTGCGATAAATCACTTTCTCTGGGTTTTTACGTCGTAAACAATGAGATAGAAAGAGACAAGAAAAGTCGTCACATAATATTGCAGCACTTCTAAGCATGTAAGAATGTTCTCCGTCCGCGCTGACTTCACATCATCGAGTCGAATAACTTACGTCAACGGATTTTGAGTTTTTTTTTTCTATATTTGTGTTGATTAAAATCCTTGCAGGAGTTATAAAAATAAATCAAACATGATGGTGATATGTGCTATGCGCGAATGTTCAAATAAGACCACACAAAGATTATTAAAAGATTAGAGGTATTTCAACAGTTTTCAATATTTTTGATCGAACTTTCATATTTTAATGATATAAAGACTAGAGATAATTTTAATGATATAATTTTCTCATTTTTAATGATATAAAGACATAAAATCAGCAAAAAAGCTTCCATTATTATTTAGGTAAACTTTCTGTTATTAGTGTTTGTGTGATATTTTAACTTTATAAATCATTTTAATGGTGTATTGATATTGTTTTGTTCAATGTGTTCAAATATGTTTATTAAAAATGTCTGAATTCCACGTGGGTGGTAACTAATAGGCTATCCAGCATTCTTTAACATATCTTTGTCTATTTTTATCGAGTCAGTATAAAGTCAACCTGACTACACTATTTGGCAAAGGTACCTCTCCCCCAAGGATTTAACACTAAACAAATTTTAAAAACTGTTTGTAAGTACGAAATTAAACACTTTAAAGCATTTGGACCAAGTGGTGTTCTATGCGTGATATTTTATTAAAATCTATCATATCATTTATAAGAAAGATGGCGGGCGACCTTTGACATATAAAGTACTGATATAATCCTCTATGCTGGTGCCCGTGACAATGTAAAACCGTTCACGGTCAATTGAATAAATAAGGGCCTCATCGTCATCAGCAAGATATTTACCCACTGCCTGATGAAGGCCTCTCCAGGCTTTTAACACGACGTTCTAAAAGTCAAGGAAATAATTATATAAACAGATTGATACAAAAAAGGTAAAAATCAAGTCAGATGTAACACATATGTAAAAAAAAACAAGTACAATAATAATATAATATATGGATAAAATAATACTATAAATTGTAAAATTGTTCAATATAACTGTAATTTCTTAAAAATTATCAAAAATCTAAAACACAAATATATTATGAAAAAGAAAAAGCCAGAAAATAAAAAGACAATGGTCACAACCGTGACTCAAACTCGGATCCTCCACTCTATCCGGAATAAATCTATATGGAAGAAATTAAAAATAATAATCATAATTTTCAATGAAAATATGAGATCGATTAAAATACCACTTTCTAATAAGGTCCCAGTGGCCGAATTGGTTAAAGCGTTACTCCCGTGTTTAGATTATTGATATTATTGTAATATTTTAAAAACATAAGCATTAATGCTTTAAAGTTATTTCCAATTTCAATAAATAATTTCCTTTGTGAGTAAGTACGACCGTACGAATATGAAGTTTTTACATTTAAAACTGAGGAATTGAAATTATTAAATTTAAATATAATCTTTTCAAATCCCTACCTACCTAATAAAGTACCTACCTATAGTGTATTTTAGCAGATATTATTCCATATCTGAAATGGAACTAATATTTTTTCTTAGCAAGTCAAGTTACATCCCATGATTTTTCACGGGCAAAAACTAGTTTAAAACAAAGCGTGCCTGTATTGACATGCTGACGATTGTATTGTGTTACCTAACCTAACCTAACTAATATGTGAACAGAGCGTATGTGGGATTTTCCAAAAATGCAATAAATAAGAAGAGGAAGACTGTTGAGTTAGGTTAGGTTGGGGAGGGGCACGCACAATGCGATAGTTCATGCATTATGCGTACGTACGTGTGTGGACTTTTCTGATTTGGAACTGACGTTAATTGAAATTAACAAATTTAAAAAATTATCTTCTTTTTTAAGGCTGATTCACACCAACGTCCGGTTCCGCTCAGTGCCGATATTGTTCCGCAAGAAAACTTATTGATATGGTATGAATATCAATCAAGGAGTATATGCCAAGACAAATTTGTGTGGCAGTATATCCTTCTGCCCACCCTTATTATTTAACTACTTATTTAGTTAAAATAATTATTTTTAAAAAATACTTACAACGCAGATTTTTTTTTTTACTATTTTTATCACTAAAAAATAATTATTTTTAATTAGATAAGTATTATTAAATGTCAAAAGTTTAAAAAAGAAGGATATACTGCCACACAAATTTGTCTTGGCACATACTCCTTGATTGATATCCATACAATATCAATAAGTTTTCTTGCGTAACAATATCGGCACTGAGCGGAACCGGACGTTGGTGTGAATCAGCCATTAATCCTTACCTACCTAATAAAGTACCTACCTATAATGTATTTTAGCAGATATTGTTCTATATTTGAAATGGGTGGATTAAAGCAACTAATATATTTTCTTGGTAAGTCAAGTTACAACTCGTGATTATTCACGTGTTACAACTAGAGTTTTATTATATATAAATATGAAATAATAATTTTGCATTAGACCAGTTTCGCTTAGCTTAAGCATCATCGGAGTACAAAATTAAACTAAACAAAAAACACATTGTTATAATCATAGAGTTGGTAGAGTAGTATCTATCCAAGGCAGTGAAGTCAGTTTTGGACTTGTTTTTGATGATTTTAACATGACTCGGCGCACCTGGGCGTGGCTAAGACTAAGGCTACGGTATTTATACATCCATTCATTTCACATATCGACATAATGTTTTTGTTTATTCGTATAGCCACTTTTTCGCAGTATTTTTATCAACAACAATATAGCATATAACCTAAAAAACCGTTTAGTTGTGTAAAGTTTAGTGGCAAAATAAAAAATGTGGGCGGAGTCCCGCCGTGAACCAGGACCTTAAGATCATCCTTACAGTATATAGAAGCGGTCCATGAAATTTCTTGTCTCTTTCTCTTTCATGTAGTAAGACGTAAAAAGTGATTTATCGCAAGTTTGTGTAGGTTGGGGAAATATAATTAGCTCTCCTCCATACATTGGTACTTAAAGGTTATAATTTAAATGTCATTATTTTGTTCTCTTACTGTTCTCTTATTTTATTTTATATTGTGTTCTCCCTCTGTATATGCGAGTATACAAAACCGCACACTGTGTATTTTTGTTTAGTTAATTTTGTACCCTGATGATGCTTAGGCTAAGCAAAACCAGTCGGTCATAAATTTCTTAATAAAATATGTGGTCTAATACAAAGTTATTATTTCATTTTATTTGTCAAACCACAAAGTGATTGCTTTCTACGAAAATAATAATATTTAACAGTCAATACTAGTCATAGACATAGGAATCCGTTACTATGGACTCCACGGTTAAAGCAAGTCGTTAATAAACCCAACCTGCATAATCTAGTCTCGAGATATCACGATCTTGCCGATTGAACTTGCTATGAAAAGTAAAAGTCTGGGCGGTAGCGATCTCACCACAGAAATCACTTTTAACACAGATACCTGAACACTCACCTGTTGCTAAACTCGCCTACAGTGGAAACATAGCAGCATCACTTGTCGTAGACACTGAAGAGATCGACCGATAGAAGCGCGTTGTGTTATATTTGTCAGTCATATTTTCGCAGTATTCTGGAATATGTATCTCAGGCTTGAAGTAACAATATATGAAGGGAGAGCTAATTATTTTTACCCAACCTACACAAACTTGCGATAAATCACTTTCTCCGGGCTTTGACGTCGTACACCATGAGAGAGAAAGAGACAACAAATTTCTTGGACCGCTTCTATATACTGTCGCAATGATCTTAAGGTCCTGGTTCACGGCGGGACTCCGCCCACATTTTTTATTATGCCACTAAACTTGACACAACTAAACGGTTTTTTAGGTTATATACTATATTTTTGTTGATAAAAATACTGTGAAACAGTGGCTATACGAATAAACAAAAACATTTACGTCGATATGTGCTATGAATGGATGTATAAATACCGTAACCTTAGTCTTAGCCACGCTCAGGTGCGCCGAGTCATGTTAAAATCATCAAAAGCAAGTCCAAAACTGACTTCACTGCCTTGAATAGATACTCTCTACCAACTCTATGGTCTCAGGCTTAGAGTATATAGAGTGGTATCTATCCAAGGCAGTGTAGTCAGTTTTTGATGATTTTTACCGGACTCGGCGGACCTGGGCGTGGCTAAGTCTAAGGCTAGGGTATTTATACATCCATTCAAATCACATGTCGACATAATGTTTTTGTTTATTCGTATAATCACTTTTTCACAGAATTGTAAAAAAAAAAAATGTAACCTAATAAAACGTTGAGTTATGTCAATTTGTTTCGCGTATCATAACGTGTGGGCGGAGTCAACGGAGAGGCGGGACACGAAGAACATTCTAACAATACTTTAAAACGGTGTGATAATTCTGGAAAATTTGTTGTCTCTCTCTTTCTCATGGTGTACGACGTAAAAACCCAGAGAAAGTGATTTATTCCAAATCTGTATAGGTTGGGTAGAAAGAATTGGCTCTTTCTCCATATATTGTTACTTCAAGATGGAGACATATTTTTAGTAATACTAAACTTGTGTTGTTGACGGAGAAGATAAAAATCTGTTTTAAACACCCGGTGTCATACATACTCAAGTCATTTTTTTTTTGAAGTGTGGACTTGATTCATATTTATTCTTAACCACCCATTTTTACCCTATCAATCACCGACACGCGAAACAAATCCGTACATGGGTACAGCGCCCCTGAGATGATTTTTCACAAAAACGGCGCTATACAAATTGTCCAAATATTATTATTATTTACTCATGTTGTGCGTTAGATATATATTTACCGCTCGTCCGGTTTGCGTATCAAAAATCTACATTGATTATTATTCCGACCAGTGGCGTACCTCTGCCTCGAGTTTACCCCGTTTACTAAAAAACCGTTTAGTTGTGTCAAGTTTAGTGGCATAATAAAAAATGTGGGCGGAGTCCCGCGGTGACCCAGGAGCCCAAGATCATCTCGACAGTACATAGAAGCAATGTATTATATTTGTTGTCTCTTTCTCTCTCATGGTGTACGTCGTAAAAACCCGGAGAAAGTGATTTATCGCAAGTTTGTATAGGTTGGGTAAAAATAATTAGCTCTCTCTCCATACACTGTTACTGCAAGGTCGCGGGTGTGAAACCCAGGCTATGCAGTACACAAAAACTGTTTTTTGAGATACCAAAACTTCATCTCTTTTCGATCTCATATTAGCAATGAAGACTCTGCACATTTTTTCAACTTACAAACATTAACTTGCCGAAGAAATGTAGCGGATTCAGTCATGTTATTCAAAATTGTAAAAAAATTAGTTAATAGCCCTGATCTTCTGGAACTCACGTACTTTTCATCTCCCTCGTTGTAACATCAACTCTAAGCAAAACTCTTTAATTTACAGGTCCACAAATTCATTAAACGTTAATTCTCACCACATCGACATCTTTAACTCAACTATACTACATAATATTAAACAAAATCCATGACCCGACTGCACCCAAACTTCTTCTTCCTTTATCCCATTCCCATGTTCCCTTCCACCTTTCTCTCCCCCCAACAACTTAGTTAAGTTACTAAATTAAAACTGTATATATATTGTCACACTTTATTCATAATATTTATCATCAGCAGAGGAAAATTTGCAATTGGCATTATTTGTTATTTTTATTACTATATACAATGACGTGACATATATATAGACATATTGTAACGCTCTCAAAATGGCAAGCAATAATCACGCTAGTTGGTGTGATCGGTGTTTAAGCCGATTTGATACTAAACGGTCACGCATCGCTTGAGGTCGTTTCAAGCAAGTATGGAACGGGGTTTGAACTTCGGATCTGTTTCGTTCATACACAAATATTCTATGAATTTCTATCTTTGTCATACATGACCGATATTTGAATGATGAATTTACTGGTAACGTGTGTGTTTTGCTTGCCACATTTTGTGTTAATGTTCTAAGGCTATAACGTGTCTATATATGTAACGTCATTGATTATATATGCATTAGTTATTGTTGATTTGCTGTTCATCTTCTGGCGAAATCGATCAAACATGTTTAAATACCGAATTTTTTATGGGCTCTTCAAGGCCTTAGAATCGCAAGGTCTTAAGTTCATTGGCGACATCAGTTTTCTTTAAAATCGGAATAGGTTACACTTCTAGGGATCAGTTATTCAGTGGTTGTAGATCCTACAACTTGAAACTTGCCAAGTGAGAATTGACCCGGTACAGAAAAGTAGCCTGTTTGTTTTATGTGGATTAATAATGTAATAATAAATAAAGAGATTAATATAACGAATTCCACTTGTTGGTTGTTGGAATTTATTACTCGAGGCCTTAAGTCAAATGGCGCCTGGAGCAGCGTTAAATTAGGCGCCTATTGGAATAAAAAATACCAATACAGACAATCTGGGTAACTTTGCCAATCAGGCTAACATTGGCCCAACGGCTAAATAATGATAAAAAGTTTAAAATCTTGCATAGTTGTAAGATAATAAGTGTGAGTAACGATGCCTGCAATTGCCATCTGATATTTAAAAATATAACCAATAATGCCTTTTTGATTTTTTAAAATGGAAATTTCTTCCAAACGTCGCGTCGGCAAGGTGCTAGATTTTTCTCGAACTTCAATTTGAGTTTTCGAAGGGTTCCAATTAGCGTTGTGACCGCTCTAAAAGAACCACTTCTTTTGGTAGCAGTTCCTACTTCATTTATGGTTCATTGAACAAATACTTCAATTAAAGTTGGTAGTTCATTTTAGCGTTCATTCGTTTCATTAACTTCATTCAATTCATTTCATTGAACAAATACTTCAACGGAAGTTAGATAACAAAGAACTACTTCAATTTGCAGCAGTTCAGTTGTGAAGTTGAACTTCAAAGAAGTACTTTAATTGAACTTCGATCTAAAGGAACGTGTGTTTTTCGTGAGTTCTTTCCGCCGGTTCCAGTGATTTTCACTTTCAAATCCCTACCGACTAGTACGTGTTTTTTTCGACGAGGAACCAGTTCCAAAAAGAACCGAACAAATAACCGGATAAATTCAAATCTCTTTTTTGCGATTTCGACTTCAATTGAAGTGTTCACTGCGAATGGTTCATTTTAAAGAACTAGCAATTCGTGAAGCATTCACAAAACATTGAAGTTTTTCCCAACGCTAGTGCCAATGCAAAAATTAGGTATACTGTATTTTAAAACTTTACTTTACATATAGTAGATCAAATTTCATGCGTTATCTTTGTACTTAATGATTTAAAATAATAATAGTTTGGTTCACTGAAATCGCTGCTAAATCTGGATAACTTTGGCCCGGGCCAAAATTACCGAAATAAAGTCAATTTTTAAAAGATGTAAATTTTTTTTTGCGGTTGATGAAATTGAGTGTATTTGTTTAAAAAATATTGTTAACAATACCACGCAGGAGGTAAGCACTTGCACCCGGTACACGTCAGTATTAAAGTAAATTCAGGTACACACCGGAAATACTAAATGAAGTTCTTCCCTTGATGTAATTTTTCACAAAAAAAGCGCTATCCAAATATTAATATTATAAGATAACTTCAGGTGCAATAAGTCGACGTGAAGCAGAAAAGGCCTGTACAATACCGAGAAGTACATTAAAAAATAAACTTCTAAAAAATAAGCTTCTTTCCTTTAGCACATATGAATAATTGACAGTGATATTGAATTACCTGTTTCAATGCATGCTGTCCGATTCATCGACAAGGTCGTCAAATAGAGACATTTAAAAATAATTGACCGGGCTGTCAATGGGGAAAACTTTTGTTGAGTGGCGCAAGATTCTCAGAGCAAAATTTACTGCGAATATTTAAAGAAAATGAGCCCAAGTGGATGAAGATGACAACTTGCAAAGTGAAATCCGGAAAATATATACAACTTTGATGAAACTGAGTAGCACGACAATCTCAAAAAAACTAAAAATATTATTATATCGTAAATTTAGACATCCAGGGGTCATGTGGAATTTTTTTCTACATTTCAGAATGCGCATCTATATTATTTTAATTACACTAACTAACTAACCAACCATCATGCCGCCCTGCAGGGTAGGCAGAGAGACGGACCGCCATATAACTCTCTTGGCACACTCCTTGCTTCATTCACATTCATATAACGTCTCATGCGTACTCTTCTGTTATTATGGCTCTTCATGGCCCGATTCAAGTATTTGATTTACTTTGGTCGTGCCATATGTCTTCCTCGGGCGTCCCTCGACTTCTTCTTCCATTAACTTTCGCGTCATATATTCTTTTTACACCATTTCTTCGTTAATTCGCTCTACACGCCCAAAACTATATAAGCGTCCCCTTTCTTGATCCCATTACGCGCTTACGTATTACGCCTTACGCCTTGCATTCTTTCCAGATATTAACATTTTTAACTGGTTATATATGGTTTTTACCACACATACGCCTCAGGGATCTCATTTCACAGCATTCAGTCTACTTTCTCCTCTCCTCCATGCCAGTTCATGCCTCACTGCAATAATATTAGTTCCCATTTCAAATTGAGATAATGTTCAAGCCAAAATACATTATAGGTAGGCACTTTTACTAGGTAGGTAGGGATTAGAAAAGATATATTTTTAAATTTGATAATTTCAATCAACATCAGTTCAGAGTTTGAAAAAGTTCACACACAAAGGAGAAATTATTTATAGTTAATACTCGTATGTATTTTAATGCTCATTGAGCGGTACCTACCCACTGTATTAACCGTTTATCTTCCATTCCCTTTACGGCGCGTGATGATTATAAATGCATTAATAACAGGTTTCAAATCTGGTAGCCATAAATTTAAAAAGAATTAAACATTTTTTACAGTTGGTAGTTATGTAGGTACTAGCTACTAACCTAACTTACCAACTGCTGCGTTTTCAGCTTGACACGGATAACGGGATAATTTCACCAAATGACGCTATAAATGTCAAAATAAGTATAATTATTTATGACAGTGAAATAATAACTTTGTATAAGACCACAGATTTTATTTTTTATTTTTATATATACATATACATGGCCTGTTCAAAAGAAAAGGTGAATTTGAATTTTCATGGGCTGTGAAGATTCGATTATCGATTTATTTTTTTGTTATGTTGGTACATATATGTTTATCGTATGTTAGCATTATCGGCCATTTTGGATTAGTGTTTTGTTTTTGACAACTGGAAAGGTTAGTCACGTTTTTGTGTGTTCTTCGATTTTTCACTTTTGAAACAAATGGATCAAAGAATATGTATTAAATTATGCGTTAAAAATGGAATAAAGTGCTCCAACGCACTTAAAATGTTGACTGTGGCATTCGGCGAGTCTACTTTTTTTGTCAATTTTTTACTTTTTGAAAAAATGGATCAAATAATAAAATCCCATTTTCCACAACTCCAGGACGCTCATCGTCATTAACATCTTCTCGGCCTTCTGTAAAGGGCTTGTATCACTACCCTTATAAACACTTTTTGGGACAAAGTAGACTCGCCGAATGCCACAGTCAACATTTCAAGTGAATTGGAAGCACTTTATTCCATTTTTAACGCAAATTTAATACTCCATTTTTTTCAAAGTAAAATCGAAGAACACACAAAACGTGACTAACCTTTTCC
>JAGWCC010000691.1:0-219653 GCA_022651775.1 Drusus annulatus
TTAAAATGCCTATCAATATAAAATGCTTGTCTGAACAATTACAAATTAATGCTGACAAGAATTCAAACTGGCGATTTGTTGGGAAGTACCAAGCTATGCAGATCTTATACTAGTCAAAGATATATTTATTATTATTATAATTTTGGTTTGATTTATGATAAATTACCTCCCTAATCGAGATAATTCTCGTGCTTAGGGAGAGATTTCAAGCATTGTTTATATTTGAATTGATTGTCTCTCATCTGGATGAAACTTCCACGGAAACAGATTGGTATGTATTGTAAAATATTACCATTCAGTTATGAAACGTTGCGTAAAATTCCTTTAACCGCGTTTAGTGATCAGATCTGAATAGCCAGGTACGTCATAATCATCCTCTTTCCCATCTCCTTCCCTTCATAATTCCCTCCAGCATTACAAAATAGCACCTGATTGGACGTGGTTATATATAAAGCGTCCAACCCACAATTTGCCAAAATCGAGTTTTATATGTTTTCTATAGATTATTATTTTTTACTAACGCACATTGCAGATATGTGACATAAATTGAAGTTTAAAAATATTATGAAATGCAGGATAACATAATAAATACTTTTTTTCAATAAACACATTGATAGATTATAAACTACATATTTATAATAATGCTCATAAAGAAAAAAAAACACTGATATTAACATTGAGGTATATAAATAGAGTCAACGTTCCTTGTAAAGTTCGTCTAAAATATTGTTCTAACCCAGGAAATCGGCAGGGGTCGGGGGAGTGCCGATCTCGACCGACTTTTGCCGAACGCGAACGAACCAGGCATCGACAAATCACCCGAGTGTCAAAATCTGTTAGGGCTGCCGCATTCCATCTTACATAAAAATTACAATTGATAATTGTTGCGAAAAAAAAATTTTTTCGGGTGTAATTATTTTTTATTCTTTACTTATATTGATAATAAATATTAATTGTTTTTGAATACCTCACTGTAAGAAGTTCCCGCCAAAATAAAAAGATGTAATACATAAATTATTAAATATAAGGTTATAAAATACCAATTTAATGAAGGTTTACAGAAGATTTAGATAAAAGCTTTGCAGGCTTAATAATATGAATAGAGAAGTGGATAAGAGCAAATAATAGAAGAATTATATTTTTACTGGTATATAGAGATTTAGTAAAAATATATTTAGTAATAATACAAGACAAAACACATGAAATGGGCAACAAAATTACACATTTCTTTTAAGTAACGTCGCCTTTGTTTTTTGTGATACATATCTAAAATGAAGAGATCAGATATATGTATTTTTGTTAGGTAATTAACACTCTTCACTGCGATTATTTTAAACAAATTTGATCCAATCTTCACTCTTTTCATGAACTGGGCGGAGGAATCTTAAATTAAATAACTAAAAACAAAAATTAGTTGTGACAAAAATACATAGATTTTTTCTAACTTTACATTTTTTATGCTAATAACGGCGATGTTAGTTAGTTTTTTTGTTAAATTAATCTATGTGAAAGTTTATGTTGTGTAAAAATATATTTGGAATTATTTTCAACATTCATTGGTACAAGCAAAGAGATAATGTTAATAAGAAATAAAATACAAATGAATTATATTATAAGTTAATAATAAATAAAATATAAATATTTTAATATGTTGCGTTGATTGTGGCAGCCCCGGTTCTGTCTCTTTTACACTACGGTCGGCCGAATGAGCACAACAGAGATAGCTTACGGCAAAATATGAATTAGTTGATTAACATTAAAAGAGCTGATTGTCGCTAAAATTGATAATGAAAACACTCTAGTTATTGATGAAAAGATCCACCATTGCTTTTTCCATCTTTTCCAGAACGACTTGTGCAGTATCTTAGCGTACATGTAGGCATTTTGCAGTTTCCGCAGGAGATTTATACACGGCAAGCGCTTGTAACCGACTGAAGCCAACGAAAGCTCAGAGATGCCAATTGGCCGCAACTTAGTGGCCCATCTTTTGAACGCTAATGTTTACTCCATTTGTATATCTCAATGGATATTAATGCTTTTTTATCGTCATAATTTCAAACGCATTTAAGTTTTATATTTTCGGGGTTGGATGCTTTCTACATAACTACGTCCAATTAAGAGTGCCTTATTCCCACTGGTTCCGGGCAGTTGGAACTCTTGTGCACTATTCACGCATAAAAATCAGTTGACGTTTTGCCTTTTTCATTTCACATTATCTGTCTCTTTCTCTCTGTTCCTTTGTTATAATCAAAATGTTACTCTTTTGTTTTCTTACTGTTCTCTTATTTTATTTTATATTCTTTTCTCCTTCTTTATGTACGAGTATATATAACCACACACTTTGTATTTTTTGTTTAGTTTAATTTTGTACCCTGATGATGCTTAGGCTAAGCGAAACCGGTCGAATATAAAAATTAAAATAAAATCTGTTGTCTTATACAAAGTTGTTATTTCATTTTCATTTAATAGGTCAAACCACAAAGTGATTTCTTTCTACGAATTAAAAAAAAAATCGCTTTGTATTTTAATTTTAAAAGGTTTTTGTGTTTTCCTCCGCGATAAGTTGTGTTGTCTTCTTTCAGTACGCGACGAATCCGTTGTTCCGCGGCCGGCGAGAGATTGATCGCTCTCCCCGAGGTATGGGCCCTCTGGCGGCAAGATTGAGCATATCTCTTTCTCCCGGGTCCTGGAATTGACCCCTCCGTATTCCCGCCCAACCGATAAGATCTTTGCGGATTTAGGGGTTTCTTTTAATATCCAAATTATTCAAGACTGTATTTCAGGTAGCTCCTGGATAAAGTTCGTTAATTTTTCTATCTTTAATTTAATTAATTTCAATTTATCACCGCGCACAACCTTCATTGCAGATTTTAAATATCATAATAAAACATAATCGAAATAACATAACCGACTCCATCGAAAAAATTTAACATAAATTTCTTAGATCATAAACTATAAACTTAATTTACCTATTGAAAATATCAACTATAACTACTTGATGAAAGAATTAAATTTATCATAACTTTCAGATCGAATAATTATTTTTGACTTGACTTTCATTTACAAAATTTTCAATGGTATTATAGACAGCCCTGATTTATTGAACCTTATTTCGTTTTACATACCAAAGAAAACTACTTGATCTAAAATTTTATTTAGCTGTAACAGTAACATCAGGACTGAGTCTTTTAGATACTCGCTTGTACCTAGATTGCATGTAGTTGGTAATACATACACAGAAGTGGCTGATGTATTGAACTGCACGGAATGTACATACAAGAAGACTATAACATCATATTTCTTTAATCAATAATCTTTTTAGTATTCAAACTCTATTTTCTACTACTCTACAACCATTCTTTATATTGATTGTGCAAATAATTCTCATTTTTTAACCGTCAATTGCAAACCTTTTAATGTAAAACCCCTCTCGGGCGTATACAATAAAATATTTCAATATTGCTCATATGATTTTAATTATTCTTACGTGCCCCACTAGCGCTTAAATAAATAACTACATAATAAAACATGTTTGATTTATGTCCTATCTCTAGCAATACACGCCTTCCGTTGAATACGCCCAGCAAAGTTTACCCACAGAAAATGTTTTTGAAAATGAATTTAACAGTTATTGTAGACAATTTACAACGCATTAAATAAGTATAATTTTGAAACAAGTCTCACCAATTTAATGGTGCTTGTTTTAGGCACCTTATTGGTGTCACATTGTAAGTTCTAATGTATTTCCATAGAAAGCAATCACTTTGTGATTTTAAAATATTCAATGAAAATGAAATAGTAACTTTGTATAGGACCACAGATTTTATTTTAATTTTTATAACCGACTGGTTTCACTTAGCCTAAGCATCATCAGGGTACAAAATTAAACCAAACAAAAAACACAAAGTGTGCGGTTATATATACACACAGAGGGAGAACACATTATAAAATAAAATAAGAGAACAAACAATAGAATAACATTTAAAATTATAATAAAGGAACAGAGAGAAAGAGACAGACATTATGAAATGAAAGAGGCAAAACGTTAACTGAGAAAGTGATAAAGAATAATTCGATTTATTAATGAGTTTACAAAAAAATATACCTAATATTGGACCACTGGACAAATTTAACTGATTTTTAAGATATGGCTATTAATTTTATTGATTTTATTTATTTCTAGTGCTTCTAAATTATTTAATCTATTGTCAAGACTATTGTTGTGTCTTCTACAAAGTTATTATTTCATTTCTAATGAATTTATTTTATTGTTTCAGGTAATACTCTATACTCCACTTTACTCCATTAGTTATCGTATGATATCTGTGACGCAGGTATACGGTAAGTTATAAACAAGTATATTTTTATGTAACCACTTTACGATCAAAATAAGTTTTTTGATAAAATAAAATTACATATATCGCTGTGCTAGTTCAATACTATAATAGAAAAAAAACTTGTTGGTGTCTTTTGACTCCTTGTGTTATAAAAAATCAGAAAACACCAAGAAGTCATTTTTCTTTAATTTTTACTAGCACAGCGATATATTTACAATTTTATATATTTTATTTTTGATTATATAGTTATAATAGAAATAAGTAAAAAGCAAGAGAAGTGTTAATTTAAATCCAAACGTCAATTCGATAGTTAAACGTGAATACATTGTATATTAAAATCTTAATTTAATTATTTAGTAGAATTAAGATATCTGAACATTATTTTAACATTGATTGAACCAATTACATTTTTTTTCAAAGTCATCATTATCACATTTGTATCATAAGAAACAAATTTCAGTACAAAATTTCCGTTGCCGCTAGCATGAAGCGCCTCACTGATAATACATTACGCGTAAGACCGAATTGTATTACCTTAGTTCGAATTGAGCTTCTTCAAGGGCAAAAGTTAGTGATTTCTCTAAGCAGCCAGATTACCTATTTTTTTACTCCAAGGTTTTCAGTCAGCTTCTCTAAACTGATTCGCATCTCCGGTAAAAATCTGAAATGGACCAGTCCACCTTCCTACATATTTAATATCTGATTCTGATTGAATTAGAACTAATTTCTGAAATAAACCTTAATATAGAACCAGACCACAGACGATGTGATAAATTTAAAATTTATGTTTAAATTGGAATTAACTTTATATCATTAATGTTGATTTATTATTAAATATTCAAATAAGAGACTCGAACTCGGAACCTCTACTCTATCCACGAACCTTCAAGAATCCAATAATACTCTGCCAATAGAGCCATTAGCACCTTATTAGAAAGCGGAATTTTTAAACGATCTCATACTTCTCGGTCATGACCATTGTTCTTTTTAGTTTCTGGCTTTTTTCTGTTTCATATTTGTGTTTTAGATTATTGATATTATTTAAAATTTGTGTGTCGCTTGTATAATGAAAATGGGATGAACAATGAAATGGACATATTCTCCAACTCATTTAAATAGAACAAACAGCTGTGAAATATCATATTTACTATTATATAATAATTATATGCATGTGGTTGTTTTCCTTGTCTTTACACTTATTAAAATTATTTTTCTTTTAAATACTTCCAATACTTTCATTTTGTCTTCGCTTTCTTAGATTATTTTTCTCTGAAAAAGTTACCATACTTTATTTTTGTTTATACTCACTATTATGTGTTTATTTATACTATTTTCCTCTCTTGAATGCTGCTCCTCTGTCACTCATTTCTTCTTTGCACTATTGTGATGACTCTAATCTAATATGTTTTTTTTTTTATTCAATACTAATTTTGTTCAACGCATGATGTACTCGTATATGTTTTGTAATTGGATCGATAACCTAAACTCCATTATTTTGTTTCTATAAATGTGTGTCACTTGTTATTGATCTGTTAAATGTTCCAAAATAAATACATGTACCTCTTATCTTCTAAAGAATAAAAGTTTTCCCATGAATTTTCAAAAGTACGCGTGCTACGAGTAGTTTGTAAATAATTCTATAAACATGTTACGTGATTCATATTTTTATCCCCCTTATCTTCAAAGATATTATTTCATCCGCAAAAAACGTTTCCAATATGAAAACTTACATTTACTATGACGGATAATACCAGACGATCAAAATGTCCTTTACTCTGTGGATCTAACCTTCTAAACATATTTATATTGAATCACAAATATTATGTTTACTTTATTTCATAGTTCTCACGAATAACATAAATTGTATCCGCATAAAGCGCCTCCCTCAATAAATAACAGTTCTTTTCTGCGAACACAAAAGGTACCAACTACTTTCATAAATGGACGTATCGAGAAATTTTATTCAATATTCCATCAATTTTTTTAGAGCCCATACATACGTAATTTTAGAGGGCTTTTTTTATTAAATATTCATTGTTCTATCTACCGAGCACTCAACCGGAACGTTCAATGTTTGACGGAATTACGCCGCTTATATAAATTTCCGCTATGAAAATAAAAATATTATTTCAACCGAATTAATTATGAAATCTGATAATTTCCGTGATCCATACAATATTAAAAAAAATAACGTTATCATCTGAATTTCTAAAACTTTAAGGAGTTCTCAAACAGTTTTGTTGAATTCGTATTTTTTTGAAGGGCATTCTACATCCGAGTCGCACTGCCCGGAGCCAACTGGAGCCATGGAGCCCTTGGTTGAAGAATGTTGTCGGACGGACGGAAATGAAATGGGAAGAAGTAGCGGGTAGGGCGGTAATGAATGAAGCTTTCAAGATCAATGATGAAGCGAAAATATTTATGTTTTATTTAAAAAAAAAACATTATTTGGCTCTGATTACAGAGGTTGCTGATCCAAAAATTAAAAACAATGTTGTTTTTTCACGTGAAGAACTTAAAATAAATATTAAAATTGGAATTAACTTTGAAGCATTACTGTTTATTTAATATTAATAATCTAAAACACAAATTTAAAAAAAAATTAAAATATTAATAATTTCCAATACAAGTATGAGATCGTTTAAAAATGCCGTTTTCTAATGAGGTTTGATGGCTTAATTGGCAGTGTTACTCTTGGTTAGAGTAGAGGATCCTAGTTCGAGTATCGGTCATGACCATTGTTCTTTTTAGTTTCTGTTTTTTTTTCTGTTTTAGATTATTAATATTATTTAAATATTCGGGTTTAATATTTTAATGCTTCGGGCACTCTTGTCTGTGTCACGTTAAAAATATACATTTTAATATATTTATGTTTGCTTGTTTTTTAAACTCGCGACCTCTGGATCAGCGCTAGAGATGTAACTACATGAAATATCCTATGAAACTGGATGATTGTGATGGCGCGAATTGAAAAGAAACATGAATAAATTTATCCCTTTGTATCCCCGAGGATAAATTTCGGCGGAATATATTTTCAATAAGTATATAAATTATGGGTAGCATTTCATTTGGTGTTTTTTTCGATTTTTTCTTTGTACTGTTCACCCATACGCTTTTTATTCAATTTTCAGTATTATTTTTGTGGTTTCGTAATATAATAACAGTCGTGCAGTATATATTACCACATACGAGTATATATCTAATATATTACATTGAAATATTTTTCAAAAATCAGTATTCCAATAAAGCGTAAAGCCTTAATAAGGTAATTTTAATAATAAATCTATATTAACTTATACTATTCCTTGTATTTTAAGAGGATGAATAATAAAGACTTGAATTTATAGAAAACATGTGGCAGTTTTAATCTCCGAGGACCTTATTAAGTTTTATTGTCCCTTATTTATAGGACAAAACTCAGCACGTGACTTTCAATACAAAAGTTTGGGATATTCGATATAACTAACCTGTGTGAAACCATTTCTTAGTCTCTAAAATGTTTTTTTTTCTTTTAAACAATATGTAGTTTTATCGAAAAATCGTCACTAGTGGTTTAGCGATAACACAAGTGAGATAATTTATCATTTTCACAAATTGTCCGTTTTTCATTTTCTTCAAATGGATATGAATATTTAAGTAATCAAAAGGATGGAATAATATTTTCGTAGAAAGCAATTACTTTATGGTTCGACATATATAATGACATTTTAAAAAAAATTACAGAAGTTTAATGTGGTACCCTAATGATGCTTAAGCTAAGCGGAACCGGACGGTCATAAAATTAAATAAAATCTGTGGTCATGTACAAAGCATTTTTTTCATTTCATTAGAACTATATTTAGTAAGTTTATATTTAATTTAAAAAAAGGTTTGTTTTTTAATGTTCGTAAGATTAGAACCTTATGTTTTGTATAGTATAAGCGTATTAGGTTAAATCTCGCTCCAGTCTGCGTTAATTGTGTTTTATAGTGGGTCGGTAAAAGGTGATTTAAGGGATGTGGTCTAAAAAAAAAGTTACCCGCACTGAGGTGCTTTAGAGATATTCCCAAATGGTACTTTTATTTAATTAACATATAAGATTATTTTAAGGATCTGCAATTCTTTTTGGACATAAATTAATGCTATTTACACACGGCTTTGTTTGTTTTTTAATTTTACTGATTATACGTTGAAGCAGCATTTGAGGTCACAACTCGATCTCTCTTTTCGTCCACCTTTTGTCTTCGTGTCTATTAGCTGCACTTCATCAAAATCGTGTTTTTAATATTGAATGCCTTTCACAATCGCTTAGTACTTACGTTGCTACCTGAAAATAACTCTCGAATGAGTGTAAAAGCAGGCAAATCTTAAGAATATGGACGTCATATCGGATTACTGTATTCTACCGATATGTCAATGTAATATGCTCCGAAATACAAGTAACATTAATTATTTCGGCGCCGATGCCGAACATATACACACAATTGGTACGGATTTACATGGGAACGGATCGTTTTTACGACTCATTCTACGTCTACGTATCTTCTTGTACTCAAAAGCTCGGCTGTAGAATGATTCGCCGGCGTCTTTCCCACCTTCAACATAAAAGGACCCAAGTCAACTCTTTCCTTCCTCCACACAGTATCCCCATGTAAATATAGTTTAAAAAAAAAAAATCTATTTTATTTTTTCAATCAATTTCCTTGCTGCACAGGTGGTATAGGCATTGCAATCAGAGTTGAGTCGAACACAGTACTCACACAGATGCATTGCTTGCATACAGCATGTATAAAACTTGCTATTCTACTTCAGAAAAGAAAATTCCAGTGAAAAATAAACGAAATTCCTTTTTAATAAAATTTAAAAAAAAAACACGCTGTTAAACTTTTTGAATAACTGTAAAGAAAATTGTATATTTAAATTCGATGATCGTTTACACTTGTTGTCCTTTTCTCGCTTATAACAATAAGTAGGCGTAAGCAAGAAAATGTACCATTTCTCAGTGACGTTTGGTAAGGAAATCACTTTCGGAAGCGTATAAATATTCACCAATACACACAATACTACGTTTGGAACCCTTAAGAGTATTATCATCCACTTTCATAACAATAACATTTTCCGAATAGGTGTTTTTTTTAAACTCCCGTTTCAAGGATTAAAAATAGTGAAAAAACGTTTTCCTGGAGTTGTTTTGATTTAATTATCTTTAAGATTCCTATTTCTGTACTCCCGGGAGACTACACAATGTAGTGCGGAATTTCGTTCAAAGAGGGTATCGTTTTTCTCGAAGTAATTAGGATTTTCCGTTCAAAGGCTCCCGGGAAACGTTATATAGCTGAAATGATAAAATAAAAACAGAAATGATCCACGCTGTGTTAACTAAATCACTCGAAAATATATATTAAACAAATTCGCAGAAATGTTTCATATCGTAAATTGGATTGATGTGGTTTGGTCGGTATTCAAATTCCAGCAATTGTCTATTACTCGGCTTAAGGAATTGATTCGTCCCTCTTGTAATATTGGCTGCCGTTAAAATAGTGATCCTTACCCATATAACATGCTCCGGTAAGCATGAAATAATATCCCGCGTGTATTCGCACCGAGACGTGATTTTTCTCAACGGACCACTCCTGATTTTTCCAACCAAGAAGTTGTGTGTGATGTGCTACGTGTAGGATTTACACAAATGTTTTGTATGGTTTTCTTATCTGCCAATACATTTATATAACACGCCTTGTACACTCCTTATGAAATCTTGAAATTTTTTTCGTGTTGTTTATGATAATTTTATATGTATTATTTAACATTTAATTTCAATAAAATAATATGTTATATTTGCGGCACGTTCCAGAGCCGTAGGATACTAACTACTAAGTATCGTCCTAGTGAAAAACCACCATTCAAAATCGAAACTTTGCTTGAATTGTCTTTAGTCGTGTTTGGTGACCAGACTACTAAGTATCGTCCTAGTGAAAAACCACCATTCAAAATCGAAACTTTGCTTGGATTGTCTTTAGTCGTGTTTGGTGACCAGACTACTAAGTATCGTCCTAGTGAAAAACCACCATTCAAAATCGAAACTTTGCTTGAATTGTCTTTAGTCGTGTTTGGTGACCAGACTACTAAGTATCGTCCTAGTGAAAAACCACCATTCAAAATCGAAACTTTGCTTGAATTGGCTTTAGTCGTGTTTGGTGACCAGACTACTAAGTATCGTCCTAGTGAAAAACCACCATTCAAAATCGAAACTTTGCTTGAATTGGCTTTAGTCGTGTTTGGTGACCAGACTACTAAGTATCGTCCTAGTGAAAAACCACCATTCAAAATCGAAACTTTGCTTGAATTGTCTTTAGTCGTGTTTGGTGACCAGATCTAAATATCCGGGTACTTCCCCCTTTTCCTCTTCCCCATATCCTTCCAATCTCCACTCCTTTCAGCCTCATAACATACCTCGATCGGGTATGCAATAGTCCCACTGGCTCCAGACGGTTGGGAGTAGTTCAGCAACTTAAAAGTGAAAAATTAATATATTAGTTTAAAAAACTTTATTATCTACCGATGTAATATTGTTCTTACTTTATTATATTTTGTAATACAGACGCATGAATGCATTTAGTTTTGTTTTCAATAGAATCTTTGAAGGTTCATAGCTTATGCGTTTAAGTATTTACATCAAACACTTTAATTTACTTATGATTATTTCCCGATGTATGAAACGCCGCACCAGATCCTGGAATATCGTATTGCAAAAGCCTTAGTCATATCCGGCTTAATAAATTCACTATACCGTCGCTGGAAAAGCCAAAGGGCTTTAGCGACACTTTGGTTAAAAATGAGTTGAATATGCAGTTTTGAAGATCAGTTTCTTTTTCTGCATCGAATGCTCTGACTCTGATTTGATTCTGAAGAATTTTGTGGCCCTTCAACCATCTTAAATGTATTTACTATTTGGGAGAAGGCTTGACTCAAGCGACGCAAGTGTGGGACTATTTTAGCTTTTTATCGCTTCAGGTAACTCAGTGAGAGGATTGAGTTTTTTTTTCGAATTCCGACCCGGACTTCTTTAAAGTGCTCTGGTGTAAACTTTCCAAAATTGCGCTTCAGCCCTTTTGCCTTTCCGGCGACGATATGCAAAATGAAGTTTTATTCATTACATCCCAACAGAAGTCAACAGCCGCCAGTGACATTGTATTCAGTACAAACGTTAACTAGAATGTGTTTTCAATAAATTAGTCCCGTGGTTATACTAACAGAATTAATCTCAAGCCATTGGATTGAATCTTGATATCCAATATGTTTATGGAGGAGATTAATGGGTGCTTAACCAATAATTGATAGACCGTTCTTAGGGGGAAGGGTTATGATTAATTATATACTAACTGGAACTTGATACTAACCTATATAGTAATATTATTTTGTTGAAAATTTGATACCAGTGGTTATATAATCTATTCGGTTAGGAGTTGATTGGCATTGTTTGGATAATCTGCCTTCCGGTTTCTTATATCTTAATTAATTACTTAATCGCCCGCGTGTGTGTGGGTTTTATTTTATTAACGAATAATGTGTGCTCCAGTTTATAGGTTGATTAACCTTTTCACTACCAGTGTTTTTTAGACAGTATTTTTTTCCCTTTTGATCAAATATTTTAAGAAAAAAAACTGAATCAACAAATATTCATATAAAAAGAATATAAGCTAAAATCAACTTTCGAACTACTTTGAATACAAAATTTCTTTATGTATTTATTTCATTTGAAAAAATGCAATAAAATGTCAATTTTATTTAGAGTTTTCTGCAGAAGAATTGTGATTGTTTGTTCCATTAACTTACTATGTAGCAATTTACTTCATCATGTGCCTGTGAAATAACACTCGTAGAGAAAATATTTGATTACTAGTTTTTACCCGTAAAACACGGGATGTGACTTGTCAAGAAAAATATATTAGTTACTTTGATCCACCCATTTCAAATATAGTATAATATCTGCTGATATACATTATGGGTAGGTAGGGATTAGAAAATATAATTATAATTAATAATTTGATAATTTCAATTAACATCAGTTCCAAATTTGAAAAGTTCACACTCGGACGTACGGACTCACATAGGAAATTATTTATTTTTAATGATTGTAAACGAATTGACAATTGGACGTAGTTATGAAATTCAACCCACAATTTTCCAAAATCGAGTTTTACATGTTTTTCTATAGATAAATACTAGTTTTTTTATCTGCGGACAACATCCAAGCTCCAAATGCAATAGATTTTAAGTAATTCATTTTTTTACTGACCCACATTGCATATATATTTGACTTAAATTGAAGTTTAAAACATTAAAATGCAGGATAAAATAGGGAATACAATTATTTTTTTTTAATAAATACATTGACGGATTATAAATTACCTATTTTTAATTATTCTCATAAAGAAAAAAACACCAATATTAACTTTAAAAATGCCGTAATATGCTTTTATATCGTCATATTTTCAAACGCCCTTTTCTCAGTCTCATCTTTTCGGCGTTGGATGCTTTCTGCATAACTACGTCAAATTAAGACACTGCTCTTGCGCCAATTGACTTCTCATACAAACAGCATTTTAAATATGAAACAGGTAGGCAGCGGAAAGATTGACGTCTTTATTATTTTGCCGTGTTTGTTCATACACGCCACGATAAAATGATTCCATGCGCTGTACGTTAGCATTCTTATCAAATATATAAAGTTGACCATTTGCACGCTTTAACAAGTAATAACATAAGCTTTTTATATGCGCTAGTCACGGAGTGCCATTCGCGACAGCCGATACGCAGAGCGTGACGTCTGCTAAGCGTAACTTCATGTTGCCAAGTTGATCATGCTTTGATTTAACGCTCATTGTTCTGAAGTAACAGGATTTCGATAAAAACGGTTTCAGTTGTGGTCAGCTAATTCCTTTTTACGTCTCTCTACTCGTACAGTGCAATATTCTAGATAAGATAAATGAAATAGTAAAGCTTAAAAAAAAACTGATCATGGGAAGGTTCACCACATAAATGCAGAATAACTTTAATCTTAAGGAACGAACTAATAAAATAATGAACTCCAACTCAATTTACAGAAGAAGTTGCGAAGTGTTTATATGTATACTTGTCTATTGTGATCACTTTTGTGAATATGCGGGATTTTTTCTTATATTTTTGCTACACCATATAAGATTACCACTGCCCGGAACCGTTGAGATTATGGTACATCCAAGGGAGAGTAATGTGAGGCGAAAAAAAATTGTGGGTTGATATGGGAATGAAAAGTAAGAAGGTTGAAAGTATCCGACGAACTGATTATTAAAGAAAGATAAGGCATCGATTCTGAATGGTTGTCATTCTCCAAAGCGATTCTGAAATTATCTTAGTATGACGATTAGGTACTGATTGGACCACGCAATGTTGTATAATGACTGAAAAGTTAAGAAACGAAAGAGAGAAATTAAAAAAAAATCCAAACTGTTTTCTCGACCCTAAAAAAAGCTAGCCTAATGAAACAAATTCTATATTAATATTTTAATTCACTTATTGAAGCTTTTACGCTTCATTGTGAAATCCATTATTAAAAGCATATTAATAAAATTCAGAGCAAATTAAATGGAAAAGTCTCGGTCGTAACCTTTTGTTTTTAAATATTCCATTTCATATTTTTTCAGTAATTCATAAAAAAATTCTAATTAATTTTATCGGTTATGGAAGAACCGTTCATTCTGAGAAAAAAAGTACTGTTTATGATATGGTTTATAACGGTTAAATTTTCTCCTGATAAAGCATTGTTATCTCCCGCAGTCGGTCGAATATTAACATTATTATTATTATTTTATTTATTTACTATCAATACAATAAATTTATTCCTAAGAATAAAGCGATTGATTAGTTTAATCTAACTCTGGTAAGCTATAAGTGCACTTGAGGTGACTTATCACAAAACTGCGCTATATAAATTCACTGTTATTATTATTAAGCTACAATATTACTGCTTCACGAAAGTGTAGCCTTATCCCAGTCATAATGTAAAAAACGTAATTACCATTCATAACTAAAACACCTTAAGGTTTCAGAGTTATCCGTGAAGTTTACAACTCCTTCCATGCGTACCTCGCTCTAAACATTACATAATTGCCATACCCAGTTGTAGACGTGGAGCTAAGAAGAACCGGGGATTATTTTGTTGTTGTTGTTTATTCGGAGGCCATCCATATTTCGTTCATTCCGTATGAGGATAAACAGAATCGCGAAGCATTGCTGAAGCTTTAGGCTTATTTGCAAAACGGGGGCGAAGACGATCCGGAACGGACGACGTGCTTCACATTCCAACTCGACCGTGACACAAATAATACTACGCTCATTCGCTTGCAATATTGTTATGTGGTATGCGACATACACTTGCTTAATTATGTGACGTAAAGTGACAGTAAACACGTACATTAGGCTGGGCCATCAGAGCTTTTTTCGAATTTGAACACGTCAGGGATCTCAAAAGTTGCGCACCTATTCAAAATCATACCTCTTTTTCTGTTTGACTTTCCCAAGTTTGATAATGATTGATGGGCGGAAATACATTTACGCAATGTATATAACATCCCCCACATCCAGCTTATACCTAAAATCACTGAAGAGTCAAACCGATAGACGTGTGTTGTAGGCCTGTCCGCGTGGTCGAAGTAAGCCCAATTTTTCCTTACTTCTAGTAAACTTAATCAAACATTTTCAAATAACGGAATTCTTTCTTGAGCAGATAAAAAAATAATCAATCCGTCCAGGGCGAAGGATTCGGAAGGTATCACGTAAATTGTCGACGTAAAATGACCTCAAGAGCTTCGCTTCACGAAACAATTTACGAATACATCATAGTACTCTCCATAAAGTATTTACTCCTCCCATGTGGAGTACAAGCAGCCCTCGCCAATCGAGGGCTGTGTTCATGGAACCGCCGCCAATATAGCGGTCGGCGAAACAACCTACCCCGAACTCCGCTGGGCGCTGGGCACTGGGCACGAGGGGCTCCGCCACTGACAATGTTTACGTTCATCAATCACTTAATTTGCTGGGCAAGGTCGATCAATGTGTACGCCACGTGCCACGCTCCAATGGTTAGCGGTGAACCTTCGCTCCCCCACGGTCGAGCTTAAACCAATTAGCGCTGTAAATATTTGCGAAATACCATTTTTTTTTTACTAAAACCTATCAATGTAACTCGCCTTAGGTTTATGCGTACTTCTTAACATTTCTCTTCTTCTTCTGGTGTCTTCTCCTATCGGCGGTTTGCTATCATCAGGGCGATCTTTACATTGAAGGCTGCAGTCCGGAACAATTCAGCGGAATACCGTCCGTAACAGTTGTTGGTTGCGTAATTAAAATTGACCCAAACAACTCAAACTTAGTATTGTGTGTATTGGTGCAAATTTTTACACTTCCGACAGTGGTATCCATGCGAAACGTTACTGAAAAACAGTTTTCTGTCTTTCTTACGCCTAATTGTTGTTTTCAGCGAAAAGAGGACAGCAAGTGAATACATTGTTTGGATTTTTTTATATTTTAATTTTTATCCAATTTAATATTATTATTAAGTTCTGCTATTTAAAGTTTTTTTTTTAATATTTAGCGACAGTTGTTTCGGCATTCAAGACCACTACCAAACCGTGGTTAGGCGAAATGGAAGCACATTAAATACCAAAACTTAATTATAATAATATAAAATTTGATAAAAAATAATTATAAAAATTAAACTAAGATTCTACAAATTAAACACCAACTAAAATGAAATTTGAAAAGTTTTTACAGTTATCTATTCGAAAAGTTTAATAGTGTGTTCTTTTTATTATATTATGTAGGTACCTAGAATTAAAAAAAAAAAATCTTTAAATTATATTTTCTGAAGTTTGTTTTTGTATTTTTATTTAAATGTATGCAAATTAGTTTTTCATACATCTAATAAAAAAAATACATTCCACAATAGTGGGACGAAGCACATAAGGTACACGTATAAAATATAAGTAAATATAAATTGAAATCTTAGTATGTATAAAAATCATAGGTTTTTCTTTACATACTCAGCACAAATCCTACGAAAAGTGCCAAAAATTGAGGCTTCAAGTAATGCATCTGTGCTTGTATCGACTCTGTCTGCGATACCTGTACGTTGGTTTCGAAAAAGCCATGAAGTGCGGTGTCTTTTATCAAACCACCCTCGATTATTAGTTTGGTAATCTTGTATTTGTCGCTTCTCACAACGTTAGATATTGGGGTTTTCTTATTTTTGTATGTAGTACGGTTCATCAATTTTTGACCATTCGATGAGACAAACGAGCTTTAATGAACTTTAGTAGCTCAGCTCAACTAGACTAGTTGGGCAATTTAGCCTGTTGCTTTTCTTGTACTTTGCTTAAGTGTACCCGTTTCTGGATATATACCTCCCCGCTGTCCTTCCATTGTTCTTCGCCTCTATTGTGATCCTCGGCCTTTGTGACGGTTCTCCTTCTGTCCTTTTATGTGATCCTGAACCCTAAAATCTGTAGTCTCAGTATCGCCCCGGTCAGAAAACAAAATTCAGAATCAAAACGTTTCTTAAAATGTCTTTTGCTATGTTTAGGGTCGAGATCTGAATAGCCATTTCAACCTTACTCTACCTCTTTCTTATCCAGCCTCACAACATTTACCAGAATGCGGATATCATAGTTCCTATGTTTTCAGGCAGGTATCTAGCCGAATTATTGCTGTATCTAAACTCTTAAGTATGCGTTTTTTTTTTTAAATTTTATTTATCAACACCAATCACTGAATACAGACAAAACGTGTGCTAAATTCGTACAATTTTATGGTGTTTAATCACTTGTTAAGAAATGTACCATGGTAGAAAACCTGTATCGGAAAATAGGTTCAACCCCATAAAATTAATTCCATTTCTCCAGCTATTTGGATTAACCCAACCCTAGAATGTTTTCCTTAGTATGGCATATTATGATAACACAATATAAGGCAATGATGGGTATTGTAGGTTAAAGCAGGGATGAAATTAAATTATCTCAATTTCCACAGCTTAGCTTCATTATACATTCCATGCCTCGGAGGTTTAGATCCTTGGATGCTGTAATGTAGTGGATAGCAATAGTCGTAATTCAACTGGAGTGTGCGAGAAATAAAATACGAATTGAAAATAATGTAGTCTTGTGAAATATGAAGGTTGTAAAAAATGTACAAATTCTTTAACTTAATAATGATATGTTTCTTTGAATAAATCTGTAAGCGCGCTCATTTAAACTCATAAAAACTAAAGGCACACCTTTTCAAATTATCACACCCACAATAACGTCAATTTGCTTCACTAGAGTTTTGATCACTCAGTCCGAGTGCTATACATAGTTTAAATAATATAGTTTACTATTACTTACTTCATTTTTTTCTACCCTAGGTCCGAGCACGGGCAACAACTATTATATATATATAAATGTGTGTTAATATAAATATGTGAGTTGTAAGTCACTAGTTGAGGTGATATTTCTGTCACGAAAACGGCCCTATGTAAATCAGCCAATTACTACTACTATTATTAACTGATTTTTTTGTATAAATACGACTGACTTTTTGACAGGAAATCAATATGACGCCTATTGGTGGCTTGGGTTTTTTTTGGGATAGGGCTTTTAAAGGATAATGTTGAAAAATCCTTATTATTTTTATTGCAGCTGTTTTTTTTTCAAAGAATCATTTTTGATCTAAAGATAATCAGTTATTTGGAGCGCAGTTCTAATAGATTCAAACAAAAGTGTGTGTCAACCTATAGGCTTTATAAAAAAAAAAAATCGCTCTGAAATTCTTAACATTCGGTTTTTACAATCTTACGTAGGTACCTAGTAGATAAGTAAAAGTAAACAAAAACCAAATCTCAACTACAAAGCAGAAAACGGTTTGTTAGTGTGAAACAGCAGTGAAATTATATTTTTTATTTATTTTCAGCTGGTGACGTCATTTGTATCGTGAGCTGTCAAGTTTTTAAATGTTTCATTTTTATTTTTCAATTCAAATATCTGCCAAAGCCGGGTAGTGAAAATATGAACTAAAATATTTTGTACCTAAAAATTAACAAACTCATTTTTATTTGTGTAGCAAGAATAGCGCATTGCGTTACATGGGTCTTGTGGCGCAACGGATAACGCGTCTGACTACGGATCAGAAGATTCCAGGTTCGAATCCTGGCAAGATCGAAGTTTTTTTTGTTTGTTGCTTTTATGTTGATGTAAAATAACTTTAATATTTCTAAATTGATAAAAAACTATCATTAAAATCTTTTTGCATTTGACCCTGAAATGCATAAGCTAGCATTAATGCGGGAGTTTTTTTAAATTAACATATTTTCGCATTTAAAAATACTGCCCCATAATTGGCTCATTTAAATTTGTGATCTTACTTAAAATTATGTAAATATAGTCAACATTGTCCTTTTTACCTCCTCAATGCACAATACCTCCTCTAGGTTTGTTTTATGTTCACCCCCAAAGCCACCCCTAATTTATTTTTTTAAAGTCATAAAACAATTTCTTTTCCGCTCTCCTTTGAATTCAATCCAGATTCTTTTCAGATCAAACATTGAGATATACAAAAGTAAAATGTGTGCAGTTAAGGTAGTACGTTTCCGATTTTTGCTTACCTTTAGCTAAACACAACTCATAGCATATGAAGAACGGGCGACCTCCAAGAATTCGAATTTCCGTTTCCGTCCATCGTTGGGAGATAATATATAATAAGATGGATTAATTCGGAATACTTCCAGATTTCTACAATAGGGTGAACACAATTGGCTGGCTGACTTGAATGGCTCCAATAGCGTCGGGTTTCCTCGAACTCATCAATCAATACGTCAGCTTCCTGGCAAGCTGGTGGTACACATGATTTTGGAAGCCGCATTTACCTGGCTGTTACGTAATGTGAACGCGTTAACCCATTTCGCATTCATTAGAAATCCGAAAATAAAATCATGTTTAGTGAAAATAAAATAATGACTTTGCATAAGATCACAGATTTTATTTTTTTTTTTATGACCGACCGGTTCCGGTTAGCCTAAGCATCATCAGGGTACAAAATTAAACTAAACAAAAAAATGCGTTGGGTTATAACAGAGGGAGAACATGATATACAATAAGAGAACAGTGAGAAAGCAATAGAATAACATTTAAATTTATAACGAAGGAACAAATAAGAGACAGATAATATAAAACGAAAAAGGCAAAACGTCAACTGAGAAGGTGCTTAAAAAATAATGATATATTTTACAGGAGATATACCTAATATTGGACTACTGGACAAATTTAACTGATTATTACTACAAATGTTAATGGTTTTCTTTATTTCTAGTGCTTCTAAATTATTTAATCTGTTGCCATGACCATTTTAGTGACGAATATGAGCAGTGTTTTAAACCGGTCCGTAAACCGGAAATTAAAATAAAATCTGTGGTCTTTTACAAAGTTATTATTTGATTTTTATAAATATGTAAAACCACAAAGTGATTGCTTTCTACGAAAATATATAATATTGTTGTTTTTGCACTGCCATCAAGAATTTAACTAAAAACGTGTTAATTTTAGCGGTATTGTAATCAGTGTGATATGAAACATCTTAAATTGACATCGGATTATGTGATTAAGAAATGTAAAAATATGCAACAAGAACAGAAAAAATTCCAAAATAAGGATGTTTCATTGGAAAGCTTAAAATGGTCAAAACTTGAAAGTCACCGGAATCACGTGTTTAGCTCATTTGACGGCCTCCGTGGTCGAGTGGTTAAGACCTTCGATTAGAAATCCAGAGGTTGCGGGTTCAAATCCCGGCGTGCGCAAATATTTTAAATTTAATTGATACATGTTATTTCACATTTAATTAATATAATATACGCAATTGAAATTATATTTGCGGCACGTTCCAGAGTGGTAGATAATAATCTAAGTTTCGCTCGGTGAAAGACCACCATTCAGAATCAAAACGTTGCTTGAAATGGCTTTGGCCGTGTTTGGTGAGCAGATCTGAATAGCCTAGTACTTACTGACCTTCCTCTTCCCCATCTCTTTCCCCACCTTCAGCCTCACAGCGTACCCAAATTGGGGATGCTGAAGTCCCACCGGCTGACAGTTGGGACTCTTTTGCGGTATTCACTTAAAATAAAATAAAATTATCAGCTTTACTATATTAGCCAACCGAAAAAATGTTTAAATATGCATTATTGACTAAAAAAGCATATGCATATAATCCGGCTTTTCTAATGACGACATTTTCAATAATTGTTCAATTTCATCATATGAATAATCACCTCTTTCTCGCCCTAATCTCATGCAATACCGCGCGGAGCAGCATTATTGACTAAAAAAGCATATGCATATAATCCGATGTCATGATATTTGTTATGAGTTTAATTGAGCATCATTCCATATAATGAAAAATACCTATTTTATGTATCGTCTTTTGAAAATTTTTTTTATTTAAAACGAAGTTCCATTTTTTAAGTTCTGCTGGGAATAAATACCCCAAAAAACAGACACAGAATACAAAAATAGCTTCAAAAACTACCAATATCTGATTCTTATTTTTCATTATGCGTCCATGTTCCAACTATAATTATAAAAAAAAACAACGGATATTCTAGAAGATTAAACATATTTGCTTACTAAAAACACGCTTGATAAAAAAATATCACAATAATAATTATCTACGTAAAAACATTTTTGGTTGACTTTTTTTCTGCTGAAGTATATTTAAACTTTGTATTAAAGTATTTAATTTTAATAATTTTTCACCTGAAATATGTAATATGATATCAGCTCTTACGTTTTCTTTCCCTGCAACCTGTCACAACATTCGGTTTCACCTCTCCATCTCCTTTTCAAAGACGGTCAACAAAGAAACCTTATACACGACATCGTCTCTGAGGGGACACCTGGGGGCTTCTTATTTGGGTGTACCTGTATAGAAAATATAATAACCATGAAACCATGATGCTTTTATCTGAGCTTTCATCTGTTGCAGAATCTTCTACATCTTCCGTTATTACCCATTTTTCGGAATGAATTGTTTAATTTCGGGCCCGTTTTCTAGTGAACTTGATAATTATTCTTTTAATAATATATTTATTTAAACAGCCCTGATAGCCCTGATAAATTATATGTTATATATATATATAACATATAGTTTATGCACTTGTACAGAGAATAAAAATAATATGCATGAATAAATTTTCATGAAAAAAAGTTTTTAATTACAGATAACAAAATTTAAAGCAATGGTTCTTAAATAATCTTTGCTACATTATTGATAAATAAATATATATATATTAAAACCAAGTAGAGTTTTTATGATACTAATTATTATTATAAAAACTGAATACAACAAGAATGAGATCCTTGAGGCGTACGTGCGTTCAATTAATATATGATCGTATTACCAAATCAAGTATTAATGAAAATATAGACTATTTCCTAAAAATTGACACGTGGAGCAGATGGACGGAGAAAGAAGAATTTATTAATATTATATAAAAAAAAATTATGACGTTCATGTGGATGGAAGAAAAAGTCGGGGACGTCAAGGTCTCAGTTATTTGATTCACACGATCAAGTAAATCAAATACCTGAGTCCAGTCGTGTCTCATTTTAATAGTCGGAAAAATAGAGAAGTTTGTATTAAATTATCAATGGTGCAAGGAGTACCAATACCGAGTAGTGCGACGTTGCCCCTTTGCAAAAGGAAAAAAAGAAAAACCTTGGAAAAAAAGGGCTGGTTGTTATATTATAATTATTCATTTAGAATTGTGTTTGTTTCGTGTTGGTATTTTGTAAAGCAGCGCGCTTATTCTAGTGTGAAATGTAGGTACTACCCGTGCTGAACGAGACTCACCAATACGTATATTGAATATTCAAATAATACTATCACTGTCCTCTAAACCAGAGGTGCGCAATCGGTGGTATAGATACGCATGAACGAACTATCTTTTAAGAATTAAAAGGTGGGGTAGCACGATTTAAATGAATAGCAGGAATTTTATAAATAACTACTTGTGACCCTTGAAATAAACGGAATGTAACTTGACAAGAAAAAATATCAGTTTCTTTAATCCACCTATTTCAAATATAGAATACAAATAATTGCACATTGTAGGTAGGTGCTTTATCGCTTATTCAGACTTATTTTTTTAAATTTGATAATTTTCTGAACACATTCGTCGGTTCCAATTTTGAAAAGTTCACACTCGTTCGTACTCTCAAAGAAAATTGAGTTGATAAGACCAACACCTAATTTAAATATCCTACTTAGATTGTCTTAGAGATACGACAGTGGTTCACGCATTGGAAAATTACTCCCTACGATGATGCCCTACGACACGTTATTTTAAAGTATGTACACTATTTTTATCAATACGAAAGTCATTCGTTATTCAAAATATAAAAAAAAACGTGAAGCTTTAATAGATAACTAAGGATTTATTAAGTATTTTAATTTGACCAAATTTTTTTAACTGAGCGTTTTCTTAATGGCAATAAACCTATTAAAATGGGACAAAATATCACCCAACTAGAAATTGAATAATACCGTTCTTCCATAATATATATACAAATTATATATATTGAAAGAATGAGGTTATTATTTGTAGGTTTTTTGTAATTATTACAATTTTCTAAATAAAGTCGTGAGTCATTCAGTTTACGCCCATCCCGACGTCCGTGACCGAGCGACCTCGCTTACGAATCCGGAGATCGCCGGTTTGAGGCCCCGCGCTCACGAATAAATAAAAATTATTAACTGTTTTTGCATATTATTTAAATCAATAATATGTGTAAGTATATTTGCGTGCCGTTCCAGAGTGGTACATACTCTAAGTATCGCCCACCTTTCAGAATCAAAAGCGTTGCTTGAAATGACTGAATAGCCAGGTACTTTCCCACCTTCCTCTTCCCCATCTCCTTCTTTTATCCACTGCCTTCAGCCTCATAGCATATTCTAATTCGGGATGCCATAGTCTAACTGGCTCCGAACAGTTGGGACTCGTGTGCGGTATTTACATTTTAAAAAAAATTACGGTCGCTCAGTTTGATTGTTGAAAGTGGCTGCAAATGTTTTAAAATTTTAATTTGGTGTAGGGATTATAATAAAATTTTTTAATTTTAATTTGATTTTATGTTTAGGGTTGTCTGTGAATAATTAAGATTTAGTTGATGTGCTTTCGGACCACCGCACTACCGTAACACTTCCACCCACTAACCCCACCATTGAAAACACGTCTACGCTCCCGGTGGGTCGCTACGCTAGCTCCATTCGTTATGAGGTTTTATTTATTATACGTGTGCACCCTCCTATATGCTATTGTATCAATGCTGTGGTTTGAACGGTGAATATTTAGAGCTAATTTTCCGTCGAATTTAAAGTGGAAATTTTATTTTTCGCGCATATAAAATAAACACGTGGTTCAACTCACAGCCGGGATTATAAACTGTACATTAGATGTGTGTCACTTGAATGCTATGGAAATTAAATATATTTTAAGAAACATTTCGAAAAAAGTGTGTTGAAATCTTGGGCGAAACCGGCCATTTGAAAATTGAATTTGAACTACTTTTTATGGGTATTGGAATTATTTTTTACTCAATAAAATAATAAACTCTTTATTTGAAGCTTTGAAATTGCCCATTTTTAATGCATAATCATCTTAAATATTGACGAGCTTTCATCTAGTCAAGATCTTTGGGGAATTATTTTAGTTGTTAATATTTTTAAATTTTACTCATTAATCCATTAGTTATGAGTTAATCTTTCATTTGGAGAAGTAATTTCGGACATGGCGGGTCGGGTCAAAAAATGTTGAAGCTGTTCCAGACTAAACGTGTAAGCTATGCAAGTAACCGAGCATACGTTCAGAAACTGAATAAAAAATCTTGAATTATTACGGTGAAAGGGTCAAACTGTACCTCCGTCAACTTTTTGCGAACAAGGACATCAGCATATACATATACACAGTTTCCCATTAACCGAGTTGAAGATTGCCATTACAAGATTGTCCTCATCTCTCTTCCTTGTGAGATTATTCCTGAGATCTAGATAAATTGCTAAAAGTAATACTATGTAGTCATACTATGTACAATTATTTGCGTGATGGCAGCATTTATCTTATATTCTCCAAAATTCTGCCTCCCCAACGAAAAATAACGATGTTTTTTACTAAAACTTTTTTGATTGAAAATTTTATCTAGCATCTTCAATTTTTTTTGTTTTCCACTCTAGTTGATGAAGGTTGGAAGTTGGCAGTCATCATTATTTATTATTATTTTCTCCGCGAATAAAATCGTTTGCTACTAGTAGCAAGGACTCGAAAGAACTCGTTTTAAATTATGACCCTTAAATCAGATTCCCACAATTTGTTCTGTTCTAGTTCATATATTTACCTTTGCTCTTAAAAGATGTTTCGCTTTCCGAAACATTGTTCAAATGGCGAAATTGCTGCTATACGTATTATAAACCTATAATTTTAAGTGCTATTTTCTTTGTGAATATTAACGTTTTTTTATATTTTTAAATGCCAGCTGGTTTCATCACGTCTCGTGACATCTTCAGAGAACTTTTAAAATAAAATTTAAACCGAAAAAATCACATTTATAATAACACTGTAAAAATACTATTACAGGATATAAAGGAATGAAATTAAAAAAAAAAAAAAAAAACAATTTCAATAGTTTAAATTTTCAAAGTTATGAAAAAACTATATACGGTTTGTTCAAAATAAAAGGTGAATTTCGAATTTTTTCGAAAAGTATTTATTTATTCATCAATATTCATTTTCTCCCCTTCAAAGTAATCCCCCTCAGATATAGTGCACTTATGCCAGCGCTTCTTACAATCCTCGAAGCACTTCTGAAATGCGCTTTTCAGTATGGCCATCAGCTCGTTTTTTGATTCTGACTTTATCTTATCAATTGTGGCAAAACGCTTTCCTTTCATTGGTCTCTTCAGTTTCGGCAAAAGGACAAAAGTCGCAGGGAGCCAACTCTGGTGAATACGGTGGTTGAGGGCATGATTACGGTGTTGTTTTTGGCCAAATAATCACGAACAAGCATTGATGTGTGAGCTGGTGCATTATCGTGATGCAAAATCCATGATTTGTTTTTCCACAATTCCGATCGTTTGAGCCGTATTGCTTCACGCAAACGTTGTATAACTTCCTTGTAGTATTCCTTATTAACCGTACGACCTGTTGGCAAGAACTCATGATGCACCACGCCATTGTAATTGAAGAAAACAGTGAGCAAAACCTTCACATTTGATCGAACTCGGCGTGCTTTTTTCGGTTTTGGCTCTTCTGGCCGCTTCCATTCATTGGGATGATTGGGCCTTGGTTTCGACATATACCCACGTTTCATCACCAGTTATGACCCTTTTGAGCAAATCTGGATCGTCGATGACGTCATTCAACAACTCCTGAGCGATACAAATGCGACGTTGCTTTTGCTCAAAATTTAGCAATTTCAGAACAAACTTCGCTGCCACACGTTTCATGCCCAAAACATCCGAGAAAATTGCATGGCATGAGCCGATTGATATGCCAACATCCTCTGCAACTTCCCTAATAGTGATTCGACGATTTTTCAAAACCATTTTCTTCACTGTTTCGATGTTTTCTTCGTTTGTTGACGTGGTTGCGATTCCAGGACGCTCATCGTCATTAACACCTTCTCGGCCTTCTGTAAAGCGCTTGTACCACTTATAAACACTTTTTTGAGACAAAGTAGTCTCGCCGAATGCTACAGTCAAAATTTTAAGTGCGTTGGAGCACTTTATTCCATTTTAACGCAAAATTTAATACATATTCTTTGATCCATTTTTCCAAAAATAAAAAAAATCGAAGAACACACAAAAACATGACTAACCTTTCCAGTTGTCAAAAACAAACCACTAATCCAAAATGGCTGATAATGCTAACATATCATAAACATATGTGTACCAACATTACAAAAAAAAATCGATAGTCGAATGTACACAGTTCGCGAAAATTCAAAATTCACCTTTTCTTTTGAACAGGCCTCGTATATATATGATTTAATTACAAGAAAAAAATAGTTTATGTAATTACTGGGACAAATTATTAACTTGGTATATAAATATAAAGAGGATAAATCTGGTGATAAAGCAGGGTTGGTTTAATACCAGAATAACTGTTTTAAAAAAAAATTGAAGTTAGGAGTGAGTTTAGATAAAAATAAGTTACTTATTTTAACTCTAATTTTTAAATAAAATTAAACAATAACAAAAGTGACAGTGTAATGTTTGCTTCTTTGTTTGTGATAACAAATAACACTATTATATTGTTCCTTACATTCATTTTATGCTTGCCTAATCCGTCCATTTAGAATGTATATATTTTTTTATATAAAAATCCAACTGTAGTAAGAAAATTAGATAACATATGCATAGTGTTACGTGCATATAACTGTGTACGTTTTAAAGCACGGTTTTAAGGAGGTTCCTACCAATATTTTGCACAAAATGAAGAAAAAAAAAAGGAATAAAACAAAATGTTGAAAACGTGAAAAAAAGCCTTTCCTATGGATTTGGCGCCAGAATAAATTTACGTATGAAAAAATGTATTATGCATGGCACAGTTTACAGCTCTTCCGGGACGTGTAACGAGATGATGAAGGTTTATGGGTAAAGTACATGGGTCAGGTGGAGCACAGCATACATCCTGGACGCCTGGCTGTCTGGCTGTATGGCCGTCTGGGCGTCCCGGGGAGTAAGTAAATAGTTTATACTAAATAAGACCGTTAGACGCCGGAACAATTTATCGAGGGCCTTGTGAAAGTGTTAGTTTAGTGGTGTAGGAAAAAACGCATTAACAAACAAACTTTCGACCGCCATGAAATGGGTATCTCGATTATGTTCATCGTTAAGTTCGAGACAGTCATTTTCGGATTTAAAAATGTTTTTTTTTTTAATATATTTCGTTTCGGAAAAGTAAACCTTGGCACGGAGGCATATCTTTTCTTTAATTTTTTCATTACTGCGTGTTGTAGCGATGGGAAAAATTTCAAGGTTTTTTAAAATAAATCCATGAAAACTGCAACCGGTTCCTCGCCAAAAATAAAATTTCACGGGGGGAGGGAGGTTGCTAGCGAAATTCTGAAAACGAAATGAACTGGAACAGGTTCCTATGAACTGCCGTGAAGTAAAGTACTTCTTTGAAGTCAAATTACAATTGGTGTGTGAACTGCTGCAAAATGAAGTAATTCTTTTTAGTGTTTGTAGTCGAACTTCAATTGAAGTATTCGCATACTGAAAAATGTGTGAAGTGTGAACTGCCGCAAAATGAAGTAGTTCTTTGTAGTAGTTCGCAAAGAGCGGTCACAACGCTAGCGTGTAGCCGTGTGATGTGGTTAAGCGACTTATGCTTTGATTTTACTTATAAAACCGCTCATGTAATATTTTCTCTTTAGTTTGATCGGCTTATCGCTTAAAGGAGCAATAATCTTCTGTAAATTAAAGCAGCATTTATGTCTAAAGAAAATTATACTTCTCGTTAGTAGATTTAGTAGATTTAGTCTTAAAAAATTATAATAACCTATCTTACATTCCATAAATACGTATCTTATTGATTTTTATTTTGTAATTGAAATATCGTTTGCACTGGACCCAGAAACAATGATTTATATCGCAATAATCGTGATTTACTTCGTGATAATATCGGTGGCCTTTGGGAATAACTTGATAAGTGCATAACGGTAGTTTTCCAGCAGTTTTAAGCTTCGAAGTGCCCCCATAACTCCCAGTTTAATTTTTAGTCAAACCTTTTGAAAAATTTTTTAATTGAAAAATATAGTACATATTGCAATTATTAGTTGTTTGATCAATACCTGTTATCTGAGCACTCAACCTTACAGCTTTACTCTTACCTTATAGCTTCTACTCTTAGTTTGATCGAAATATGTTGAGATCTCTTGTCATGTGTTGACCCAACCAACCGTTATGATTATTTACATATTATCACATGACCATGGGGTTTATGGCGATTTCAAATTATATACCGATGTAAGATTTTTACCAAATGAAAGTAAATGCACCAATAACTTAAAATAACCAAAAACATTGCCTTCAAATAGCTGCCTTCCAAGCTTAGCTATTATTATATTGGGCTTCACTTCAACAATCGAGCCACTAATTATCATTTGGCATCTATTGACACTTACGAGGTTGGCACCTATGCCCATGATTTCGGTACTTACGCCTTTAGTTGGCAGCTATTTCAGATTTCGGGCGTTGAAATTTCGCAATTGCATTTCGGTGCACCATTTTGACGCAGCAAATATAGTCGCGTTTAAAGCCAATTAAGGACGTGCCACCTATCTATATTTGGGGGGAGGTATAGCGCTGTGAATTTGTCACATATTTCACCCGTAAGCTTTCCCGGACAAGGATTTAAGCCTTGCCAAGTTCGGATAAGGGTAGGTTTAAATATTGCGGACACGCGTGGCGTGTCGTATTGGCGCCGTAACCATTTGTTTCAAACATTTAGATGGTTATATATTTTCTACGTTAAACAGTAAAAATTATTGCCAACCTCTTTAACCTTTTTCATTCCCTCGCTTAATTTCCTTCGCCTTTCAATGCTAGCCAATATTGGGGGTATCCCAGTTCTACTGGCTCCTGACATTTGAGACTATCACGTGATCTAAACTCAAACAATGTAAACAAAAAGAGTGCCCGGTTTAGCCAACTGTGTCTTGCGGGGATACTTTGAAGAAACTTTTCAACATGGAAAATATTATGTAATGTGTTCTCGGCAAAAATCTATAATGGTAGGTACTTGCCATGAAGATATTCGCCAGTGAACGAGGAAGAATGATATTCCGAAGCGAGAAATTCAATAAACAAGATGTTTTTGTATTGTGAACCTTTCATAGTAAGAAAGCGGGAAGTGTAAAGAAGTGAGTAATAAAATTACAGGCCTATCGTATTGATTTATTCATGTTTTTAAACCTGGTTATAAATATTGTTTATGAGGTAAAGTAGTATGTTCAATGTGTGGTTTAATGTATAACGATTATTTACTTTATTTTATTATTTCCTGTAAATTACATGAGCATCAATGTTCATATAATAAGGCCCTCTAATGTGGATAATTTTATTTGCTGTTTGCGTTAACAGGCTTTGTGTAAATCTAGTTTTATGTTTATGGATTGGCTGTTGTAAGATTGTCTGGGAACGCCCGCACTAATAAGGTCAATTTCGTTTTGTAAATGTCTGGGTTGAGGAGTGTGAGTCGAAAATCTCAGAATTTATATTTTTTCTACACATATCTTCTCCAAATTATAATATTCTAAATCAGACATTTTGAATATTATCCCTATTTTCACTATACAAAACAAGCACGGATTACAAAAGTCCGCATAATTCAATACATGTGTTTTTTTCGGTTCTCTCAGAACACAATTGAAACTTTCAATATAATACTAAAATATGATCCTTCGAGTTTAAAATTGAATTCGAATATTTTCTCAGTAGCGAATTTGTTGACGATTCATTCCCCTTTCCAATGATTTGTTTTTTCTTGGGATGACTTAAGATGTACAAAATATAAGAACTTTAGTTTTATCCGTATTTAAATAACATCCTTTGTGATATCAGTCAGTTGGATCAACACGTCTCACTGGCATGTTTTTCTAAATCGTTGTTGGTTCGTGCATTCAAATAGTAAACTTATATTATCGAACAACCGCACATTCCATATTGGGTATAATAATTGGAAGATCGTTTTTATGGACTGAATATAAAAGATGTCCTAGAATGGTTGCCTGTGGTAGACTCCAATTTATTATATAATAATAAATGGATTACTTTTATAGCGCCGTTTTTGTGGGAAAATCACCTCAAGGGCGCTTTACAAATTAATTTATCTAACCTATAATTTACTTAATATAACTAAAAACTTACAGCTAAGATTTATTACTAATGGCTTACAACTAATATTTTCAACTAGTGACTTACAATAAGGACTTATGGCTTGTAACTGGAGTCACTATTCTGATTACTACATGTTTTGCAATGGAGACTCGATAAAATTGATGTTTTTTTTTCCTGTGTACGTCCCTGCAGAAGCTTCGGATCATCGTTATCAAATATTTTTAGGCACGATTATGTGAAGTTGTTTTGCATAAATTCTTCTAAGGCTTAATTCACACGTCGGGGGTTTTATCGCAGCGGTTCCGCACTTATGGCGCGAGATGGGGCGCTGCACACACCGCACGGCGCCGCCCATAATATTCGCGCCGAATCGCTGACCCGCAGCAGAAAAGACCCCAACGTGTGCACCGGGCCTAATAGCTCAATTAAGAACGGTCGTTCACAGCACAAACATATTTAAATTGCTTCGGTTGTGAACAACCTTTTCAAAATTAGAGTTCTTTGGGATATATTATATATTTGTTTGTATTATATCACAGTTTTCTGGAAATCTGTAAATACCCCTCTGGTATTAAAAAAGTTGGGAAATACGATAACGATATATTATATTACGAACTTTAGATTTTTGATGTTTTGATCCCTTTTCATGTAGGTAGTTTCAATTCAGTATTTTTTGTTTTGTGGGAAATTCACAAATGTAAAAAAACTGAAATATTATTTTGTAAGGATTGTTGAATATATTTCCACCCTTTAAAAACTTGGATATGGATTCAATGTTTTCCGATACAGTTTTTTTGTAAAGCATTACATGTTATTATTTTCTCAATATATAATACAGTGCGTATAATAGAGTGCGGTGGAAGGTCGAATAATATATTAAATTTATTTGTTGAATTTGGAATTGTAAAATATATGATTTAAATTTTTTTTGTATTTTTATATGCACAAGTTAAAATATAATCTGACATGGCTTATTTTATGACATGCGCAGGTACTCACATTTTTTGTTTTTAATATTGGCCTACAACTCTCTCCTTTTTTGTCTTTGCATTGACTTGCTTAATCAAATGTATGTTGAATTATTTTTAAAAATACTTGCCTTTTATTAATCTCAGAAAATGTAACTAGAGAAAAGTAAATATAATAAAATTAAAACAGCATAATAAAACACTAATCAGTTTCTTAGTAAGTCAATATACGAGTATATATTTTTTTAAATAATCCATCTTTCAACTGGATTATTAGGCAGGTTTTTAAAAGAATTTATTCCAGAGGTAATTTGTAAACCACCCCCTTAAAGCCTTCGCTGTCAGACAATTGAGTTGCTTCGTCACGCCGAGGAAGTGTTCATGACTAGGGATAAAAAGTAGAAAAGGAACCAATCATAGTGGTCATAGAATTCATAATTATTCATGTGCTTTCTATGATGAAGTGTCGCTTTAAATTCTTTTATTAATCCACGTCTTTGTGTTTTTATCATTCACCACAACAGTTCCGGAAATGTGGCACGTATACACATGCCTAACACATAATAAAAAAACAGGCTTTTGTTTTACTAAAAATTAATAAATAGGTCAATCGTCAATCGAAATATTTTCATATAATATGTAGGTACAATTTCCCTAAAATCTTTAACCATAAAACATACATTTGCTTGTATTTCTCTCAAACACTAACACGCGAATGGTTTTTTTTAATAAAATTTCTGGGTTGACACAACTTGATGTTTACGGTCGCAATATATTTTCAATCTTGAACTGTGGAGCTTTGAAATATGAATTATTCTTTAAAAAAAAATATAGGGGACTTTCTATTGTTTTTATTACATTTTACAATTTATTGTTTAATAGGGGAAGATGACTTTTTTCTGTACTATATTGCTAAGATTGAAAAATACAGGAAGTTATTCATGTTTTTCCGGCCGAAAATTATATTTATTTTCATAAAAATAATTTTGCCGTACGAAGATTTTCAGGATTTTTTTAGTTTTGGTGGTATACTAGTTTGGTTGTAAAATCTACACAAAAAAATTAAAATTAGCATAAAATAATATTTAATATTTAAAATATATTAATAATCTAAAACACAAATATGAAACAGAAAAAAGCCTGAAACTAAAAAGAACAATGGTCATGATCATTATTTAAATATTTAATAACAAATAAGCATCGATGCTTTTAAGTTAATTTCAATTTTCAAATAGTACTCTAGAACATAAAAAAGACATTTAAAAAAAAAAACTGGACACTAATTTGATGAATTATGGGGCTTCGGTATGCATAGTTCAATATAAATGATGAATATTTTCAGGGTGGGAAAGCAACTTCTATCGAGCCATCTAACGTGTGATCCTATCCGGGTGTTCGCTAATACCGGGAAGTTGGGGTGGGGGGGCAGCAGTACTGGTCTCCGGAAGTTAGGCCTGAAAGACCGGAGAAATTAGACCTGGCAAGCTCTAGGCTGTTAGCCTGATAGGCCCCGGGAAGACCTTGCGGGCCTCGGTAATGGGTCTCGTTAGTATTCACCCTAACAACACAACACGTGGCGGGACAACCTGACGTACCTACTCATTTTTAGGCTGGTCATTATTTTGGATCGACCTCCAAGCTCAGTTTGCTACGTTAACTCGGGACAGATCCGGATTAGGGTTTTCGGAGCTTTGAACGGGAAGCTTTCTGACCCAATTGTCAAATTGCATATCACGAGCTTCTGAGATCACAATTTCTTGTTACAATTTCTGATTCTCTATTTATCCAAATACTTACCGATAGTTAATAAGACAATTAAATTCATGAAACTCTTTCCTTCAGATATTTTTTTTAAAAACAATTAATAACGGTAAAATCTTCATTTCAGAGATTCCCGTAGTAGGTAACCTAAATTCGATCGTTTTTGTTTTAATTTTATTTTCGTTCATTTTACTTCTTTTAATTTATGTATTTCCGAAGGTGGTTTTTAAGTTATGTCCCTTTTTAAGGTGCCTGTTATTTCATTTCATAAAAGTATTACTTTGTTAACCAAATGCTTTAAAGTTTATATCAACAAAATGTTGATTCCTTATCAAAGAATTTCTCACTGTAAAAAATATTATTATGTAGGTGAATCATATTTTTAACCTTGTCGTTGTGTAATAATTACCGTCTGTAGGCAATGTTAATTTAGGCGCTCGGTTAAACGGTATGAAATAATGTAAACCTATTAGGTACAAAAATATACGACTTTAAAAAGGCTCCTTAGGTTATTATGTCCCGGGTTGTGAACTAGTTTCTCGCTAGTAGCTAATCCGGCCCCCACGCGCAGTATCGATCTTTGCTTTTTCGCTCCCCCCATTGAGTGGCCCCCTGCTCGCCGGGCCTTATCCCATAACACGTTATGGCCCCCGTCCCGGACCGGATCCTTTATACCAGTCAGTACTCCTTCCGAGTCCTTACCACGGGCGAACAAACTTTTCCAACTGAACAAACATTTAGAGGAACGGAGTACTGGAATTTTTTCTTCTGTTTATCCTTTATACATGGTGTACGTGGTACAGCAGAACCATGTGATCATCTGCAGCATAGATAACCTTTTTTTTCGGCATCTTATCGTTAAAAAAAACTATTGGAGCCGAGTCTACGCTTCGCCGCATTAAAAAAAATTGCAACTTCGCACTCGATTTACTCGAAAACGAAAGCTCAAATAAAAAAAATACCACGGAATCGACTCCAAATGTGATGTTGAGTTAAACAGTTTCCCGTTTGTACTAGTTTCTCGACAATTATTAGAAAAAGACGTGAAGATATTATTGTATTTGACAAGAACGAACAACATAATATTTGTTAAACCCTGCACTCAGGTATAGTTTCTTTTGATTATTTCATAGTGTTTTTAGTTTTGCTACCCGACTTTGACCTGAGGTAGATTTTAACATTATTTTATAGACTTTTTTTGAACAATCGAAAATAATAATTAGTATGGCGTTTTGTATTAATTTTCGACAGTTTAATTGATATTTCGAATCATAGCTCATTATAAATGCAGGAAGTCAGTAAGATGGCACTTTGTTCACAAGTACTCGCTGCCAAACCCGGTCAAAGGCCTTACAAATGTCCAAAGGTCGTTCGTTATGTTGTTCTTCTCGAGGTATGTGAGCAGTTTTTCGTTGATCACATGTTCCATTACCTTAAACAGAACTGATGTGATCGCTATGGAGCGGTAGTTGGGCGGCTTGGAGCCGTCACCCTTATTGGGAATTGGATGAATGACCGCTTTTTTCCAACCGGTGGGCACAGATTCACACTTCAGATACATTTTGAAGAGCTACCAGTGCAGGTATTCCGTCAGGCCCACTTGCTTTGTTAACTTGCAGCCCCCGTACAACGCGGAGTACATCGATCCTTAGCCTTTTCATAAAACAAAACTGCAGTGAGAAACCGACCGCGACGGTGGGTTAGCACCTTGATCATCGATGGTCGAGTTTTCAGCGATCATTTTTCCTAATATGTTTGAATTTTCGGTGGTGGTGTTTGCTAGTGAGCCATCAGGTCTGGTAAGAATAAGGTGGCAGACTGCGTTTACGGAAATTGCGACGTATGAAGCCCGGTAGCGACCGGAGAGCTCTGCTGCATTCGGGCAGGCAGCCAACTTTCTGTTGATTTGCAGGTCGCGCTCGAATTTCGACCTATTGATGATTTTCTTGCTTGCCTTTGTAAATTTGAACTGATGCAAAGTTAAACTTACCAGAATTGTGTGAAAATATGCAAATAAGCTCAAAAGAATCGCTACACAACTTTGTGTTCGCCACAACTGAAGTTATATTAATTTACTTAGTGTCGCAAGGTCTCGATATATTATTAAAATCATTAGATAATTTAATGAAACGTTTATAGGGACCACATCTTGCACACCTACCACGATTTGCGCACCTCTGTCCTATAACTTTGCTACAAATTACGTTGTACAGCCCCCCGATGACAAGGGATTATGGAGGTAAGCGGATGATCGAAGGGGTTGATGAATTTTCCCTCTATGGCCATCTCCCCACAGGGCGCCAATCTGCCCAGGTTGATTGAATCGAGTTGAGCCCATAATGCCGCCGTAATTGAAAAACTTAACTACAGAATATGGGCAAAGGCATATTGTATATATCGTAGGGAAACTATCGTAGTCTAGACTGACATATGATGCAATTCAATTGCCGTTTCCCGTCAAGAAAAATTGACTTCGTTTCGACTGTCATTTTTTTTTCAAAAGTAACTTTATTTTTTAACCGTTGCTACGGTGATTTCGGTCATCCAAACTCTCCCTGGATCATTTTACAAGGTGATTATATTAACTATTCAGCTGTTTTTTTTAATATATGAAGTAGTAGTGTCTCTTAAACGATGAGTTCTGGCGTCATGAAATATGCATAGCTTTTTATTTATAAGAATTATTGGTAAGAGCAACTATTTTCAAACGTTATCAACGTTACTTCCACCCCAAGTTAATGTTCATGTTGTCCAGTAATCCAATATTAGGTATATTTCCTGTAAACTCATAAAATGCATCATTATTCTTTAATCACCTTCTCAGTTGACTTTTTGTCTCTTTCAATTCATATTATCTGTCTCTTTCTCTCTGTTCTTTTGTTATAATTGAAATGTTATTCTATTGTTTTCTCATTTTTGTGTTATTTTTTATTTTTTTTTTTCCCTCTGTACCTATATATGTATAATCGCACACTTTGTATTTTTTGTTTAGTTTAATTTTGTACCCTGATGATGCTTAGGCTGAACGAAACCGGTCGGTCATAAAACAATAAATAATATCCGTGGTATCCGCTTATGCAAAGTTGTTTTTCCATTTATTCAAATATGTTAAACCACATGCTACGAAAATCCATTGTTGATCCATCCCACCTGTTAAAAAGTAAAATAAGGCGCCGTTCTTCATATTTGTATTGTAAACTCGGGCTTAATAAGCTAGTTGTGTTTAGACATGTGTTGACAATGAATGGAATCCCCAAAGCTTTGCCTGAATAATATATTTAAACAATGTGATAAACGCGTAGTGCTCAAAATGAGTTATTAATCAGCAGTGAGAATCTGAAAAAACATAAAGCATTAATAAAATAAAGATTTTTAGGGTACCCCTAAAAATAACACGCAGACTCTCACAATTTTCACTCTCGTAATAAACCCACGACTAGAGCTCTAACTGCCGCCTTATTAAATTCATACAATTTCGTATAAAAATGAGTTTAATTGAATTCTTATTGCCTTTAAACTGCGTGCTGCCCGACACACAGTGACTGCGAACCGCCGAGTTAATGGCGCCTAACTCATATTATATTGTAACATAAAAATGAGCGCTGTATTTGTGAGAATCTAAGTTTTACTGCCCGTAAAAGCCTGAATGGAGTTCGGTGTGACCTGCTTTCCCGGAAAATACAAATAAGTTACCTGGGCCCGGGCACACAATACCGACCCGTTAATATCTTCAACCCTTAAACACACATTTCATTTTAAAAGGTGGTAATGTGTTTACTTGCTGTCGGGTTGGAGGCTTTTCGAGGGCTGTGTCTTTTTTACATGCAGTCTGGATTTTATGCACCCTTATCTGTGCGAGTGAACGTTTTGGGGATGTGACTCAAACACGTCTGGTTTTTTTCGTGTTCCAATGGAATTTTCATTATATCTGTTTCATATTTCACGCGTTGTCAAATATATCTTATTATTCGTGGAAATGTTTAAAGGTAGTGTTTCCATTCTATTCACGATCATGGGAAATTATAATAAAATAATGTTTTTTTTGTTTTGCGTTTCTAGTATTTATTGAATTTAATGTACAATGATATCTCAATTTTGTTTATACGATTTTTATTCGCCCTTCAAAGGCACGTTTTGATAATGACTTCAACAAAATTTCAAGATACCATAAACAAAACTGTACATATACATACATAGGTATTCATTTTACTACACTACTTTGCCCTGGAATAGATTTCGTCACTGTTTTTTAGAAAAAAAAATTTTACTGAAAATATTTTACAAAATTTATGATAAAAAATGTGACGTCTGGTCGTTTTTCGACAGATTAATGTATTTTTAAAACTCTTTAGCTCGTAATGGAAATTATACTCCGACCAGGTAATAGTTAACCAAGAAATTTCAGCTTATTAAGTTTTCGCTGCTTCAGCACACATCTTTTCTTTTCTACAGTAAATATAATATAGAGTTGGAAATTATTCCGGCTGCAGCCTAAAGGAAAACATTGCCCTGATGATAGCCAACCTCCGATATGAGAAGGCGGTAAAAGAAAAATAATTTTACATAAAACATATTGCAATAAGTACACACATTATCATTAAAACATACATTTTGTAGCAAATACCTTACAATATATATTTATGAATCTACATATTTAAAAAAAATATATATTTAATAAATCGACTGTTTTTAGGTCAAAAGCGTTATTCCACATTTTTTTGCAAATAAATTTAGGCTTTAGCGATAACATTACGGCCCTGTTGTTATGCTTAACACCCGATCATAATTTGATTAAATGCTGAAAGGGGCCGATAATCAGTGGTTAACGGGGGCGATTATTTGAAGTGATTGCGGAAAAAAAACAGTGGTTCAAACCAGATTTAGATTTTTAATTTGGATTGCCCTGAAAATTTTGTGGACTTGACGAAACTAGTTGACATAATATATATTTTTTTAAATAGTAAAGTATAAAACGTGATCGAAACAAAGTTATTTATTGACTTTGAAAAAAATGGATCACACCACACGTCCTAAACTAGAAACAACTCTAAAAATATCCTATTGCACCAATTTAATAATTATCCATATGTTTAAAGAAAGGAAAACTTCTAGAACCTTAAGGCAGTCACACACAAAATTATTTAATATCCCAGCCTATAAAACCGTTTACGGACAAAAAAGTTTTAAGTACAACGCCACTAAGCAATTCAATTCTCTGCCCAGCACCATCAGAAACATACAAACCTAAAGCTCCTTTAAAAGCAATATCATTACTCACCTTAAAAACTATGTTTAATTTAGCTCTTAATATGTAGATTTTATATCTTCAAATTTGTCATTTACTTGTATTATTTTTTTATTTTTTATTATGTATGTACTGTATTAACATATTACTATGTAGCTAAAAAACCACTTTTGCAAATTGCCATCCCAACACGGGCAATTTGCAAATTAATAAAAAATGTATGTTCAAGTAGAATAATAAATAAATATATCAAATATTTTAAAGAATATTATATTATATATTCGTAAAAAGCATTAACTTTGTATTTTGCCATATTTATAAATAGAACACATATACTTTGTTTTTAACCACTTTTTTTTTATTTAATATTTTGTCTACCGGTTTTAATTTAGTACCCTTCCATCATCAGGACAATATTAAATTAATCTAGACAAAATACTGAGATAAATATACATATTTAGGGTTGTAAAAACAAAGTGTATGTAATTACAAAATATTAAATAAAAAAGTGGTTAAAAACAAAGTATATGTGTTCTATTTATAAATATTATATTAGTTTATCTACTTTTGCAAACAATTACCAAACGCACATTTCTGCAGTAGATTTTATTAAAGCAACAGTTTTTTGCAATAAAATATTCAGAGCAGGGGTTCAAAGTGTAGCTTCCAACAATATCCTTTAGAAACAGAAGAGAGTCCGACCCTTCATCGCCAGAGGTTTCAACATACCCTCCTTCTGATTATTATCGCGGACGCCATGCAAAAACCTTGTGCTTTCTAAATGGGGCGCAATAATTGCTGCCCTTGATTAAATTCGGAGAAAAGACTGCGCCAATTGGCCGAAGGGAACCCTCGTTGTGACGCAATATTCAGTTTGTACGATGTGAAACAATTGAGCCACTTTAGTACTAAATGCCCCTTGATTAGTTTTATACTTTAATTAGCTGTTAATGTTTGATGGCGAAACATCACATTCCACGAAGAGCTTAAATTTTTTTAACCGAAAACAATTGCGATTTATTCTTACATGTTGACATTATTTTTTTGTTTTCCTTGTTAAACGACTGAAAAAATATGAATAACATTCTGGCGTCTTGTCTAATTTTTTGAAAATTTAATGAATATTTCAAAGCTCTGTAGCTCATAATGGAAACGGCGATGTTGGTAGTCGAAAACGGTTGCTTGCTAACCTCTGTTTTGGGTGTTTCAATAAATATCATTCGTCAATGTCACTTTAATTAAAATAAAACAAACACTTTAATAAAGCGAAAATTAAAAATATTTTTATTTTCTCACTTCCTCATATTCTACTGGTAATGCCGGGTCTCAACAGATGGTTGAATATATATTTAGCCTAAGCTGAGAAAATCCTGCCCTTTGATAAATGTTTTGTTTTATGCCTACATTTTTATTAAGGAATGAAAATCATTTCTTAAGGTCTATTGTAGAGATAGAACAAGGGTTGATTATTTCCGCAGAATTCGCAGATTTTTTTCATCTGTCATCCCTTCCCTTTCATGCTTTTAGACTGGAACAAAAAAACTCTGTCCATTAGAATGAAACGCTATTTTCTTTATTTTTCAATTCTCTCAGCTTTATTTTTTAAATGATTCGATAACCAATAGATTAAGAAAATAAATTATAAGTAGTACTGACAAATAATAGGACACAATGATTGCTCTTGCGGAAGGAAAATTTGAATTCTTACTGTGCCGAAAATGTTGAACATCACTATCATAATGAACCACTATCTGACCCTGATGACTTCTGGATGTCTCTCTAAGCTGCCCCACTTCTCAGGGTCCCACTTTTTGCGGATGCCATGCATTTCCGACTTGATTATTTCCTTAATTCTCTTGGGTACCATTAAATGGTGGCGGTCCATCCTCCGAGTGGGATGCCCCTCCCAGTGCCATTAGTTTTTTTGGTGTTTTCAATTATATCGGTTACTTTAATGTGCCTTCTCATCCACTCCTTCCCTTCGGTTCTCTTCGAGTGATGCATCTTTCCATCCCTTGTTACGTCACGTTTAGTTAATGGACCTCTTTAGTTAATAAAGTCTCACCTTAATAACGTGTCCATATTTTACATCCATTAAAAAAACTCCTATCACAAATTAAAGATCTCCTTCGATAATTTTTATTTAATTTAATAAAAAACAAATAATAATAATGTTCCTCTTTCTAATGTTTGTCATCACGAAACTACGGTGTTCTCTGAGATTCGTTTAAAATACACGATATTCGAAAATATTTTTCGCAAATTAGCTACTTCGGAACACTATTAATTGAAACGTTGTAACTTTATGTATGTCATAAACTTGTACAGTGCGTATTTCATTTTTGCTCTGACAAAGGTACGGCTGTGCCGAAGCTGGTTGGCGAATATAAAAAACGAAATGATTTATACAAACTAACAGTGTTTCATGTAACGAAAATATTTTTTTGAAACCTAAGAGACACTATGCCAGAAATACCAGCGATACACACGTTATTAGATTCCAAAGTTCGCACCTAGAACGTGCTCTCAAATTGTTTTCTTCCAAAAAGGCAGCCTTTTCATAGTTTGCCCATTATGGGGTTGTATTTTCCGAATTAACCAACTTAATTTGTGAAGGCTGTTGTATTGCGTAGTAGGTGTGAATTTCTAAAAAAGGAATACTGTACCCTTTGTGTTGTAGTTCTAAACAGTTCTCAATCAATTTAAGTAAGGGTAGGCTATTTTGTAGAGGAAGTTTATCGGGTCTTTGTTAGAGAGAAGCGATTTTTCTTATGTAACGCCTAAACCAACTGCTATTAGATAATAAGCATGTGCACACCGTATACCAAACGCCTAGTCCATGTTCGGGGTATGAACAAAGGTAGGAGCTCGAGAAATACTCGGTGTGCATTTATTTTTCTTTGCTCATTCAACATCGAATTATTCCTCAACCATGTAGTCGTGATAAAATTTATCGGGTTAATTGACTCCCAACTTTCTGTCGAGAATTCCGATGGTTTGGAGGTGAAGAAGTCGAATAGCCAATTTTGAAGAGCAGTGTCGTTTTTTCGGAAATAGTTTGGATGGTTTTTGAATTTTTATTATTATTACTATTTAGTTTATAGTTGATAACGCCCAAGAGTCCCAACTGCTCCCAATTGCCTAAAACCAGTGAGACTATGGCATCCCCTATTGGGGTATGTTGTGAGGCTGAAGGTAGTTGGGACGAGAAGGAGATGGGTAAGCGGCAGGTTGGAAAGTACCTGGTTATTCAGATCTGGTCACCCAATACGGCTAAAGGCATTTCAAGCAACGTTTCGATTCTGAATGGTGGTCTTTCATCAGGGCGATACTTAGAATATCTACCAATTTTGCATGGATTAAATATGTTATGACACATATAAATAAAATAAAAGTTATTTGCGCACGCCAGGCTTGAACCCACGGCCTCTGGATTCGTAGTCGAGCGTCTTACATTCGACCACGAAGGTTGCCAAATATGGAGCGGGACAAATGAAAATCTGACGAAACAACTTTCGTAGAATTGCTCTTCGTGTTATTTTAATAGTACAAATGTTTTGTACAGTAGAATGTAAAAAAATGACGTTTCAATAAAAAAAAACGAATATGCGGATTCGAGAAGGAAAACGAAAGGCTGGCTGCATTCAGCATTATTAATCAGCCTGAAAATGAGGTTGCGTATTCGTGCTGCGGGCATTCACACAAAAAAAAAGTTCACGGGGTCCTTGATAGATTATAAAACGTTAAAAGCAATTCTGAGTGAACGCGTGTTTGACACGATCGACGTCTACTGATTTATAACTTACAAACTTAATAGGATTCTCGTGGGATGTTAGACTTGTCTATTCACTGGCGATTTGCTACTTTTGCTGTATTCCGAAGGATCGCACATTGGGTAAAATAGTGATAAGAATTAATTGGATACAAAATGTCTCACGCATTATAAGTTCTGCTGAAACCTGCCATTGTTCATATCACTTTCATATACTTGTTGATACCATCTAAGATTGATTCAGTCTACTGGTAAAACTATTTGTACTTTAATCTATCGCGCGTAGTGGGTATTAGAATATTTTTAATTGAAAAGAAAAACTTTTTATTATTTCTAATTTTGAAACTGTCAATTCGTGGTGGAACTCCATTTTAATAATACCAAATTTTTAACTTTATTTCAATATTTTTTATTAAATACCTGACCGGTTTCACCTTATGACGGGCATCATCAGACTTGTGCAATTTTAAGTAAGTCTATAGGATATATACTATTAGGTCTTAAATAAAAAAAATAGTGGAATAAAGTTTAAAAAAATGTTATTTCTAATTTTGTAACTGTTAATTCATGGTGGAATTCCATTTTAATGATTTAAGAAAACAAATTTATAACTTTATTCCACTTTTTTAATTTTTGACTGGACCGGTTTCAGCCTATAACGGCCATCTTCAGACTAGTGCAGGTTGTTCTTATTCTATGGCTTATATACTATTTTTGGGATGTCAGGGGTAGTAAACCATGATTTTACTTTAATTATATTTATCAGTATTGCTGCATGATTTTACTAGTTACAAGTTACTTTTAGTTTATTATTTTATATATCTATCTGGTATGAATTTTTGTTGATGGGTAACAGTTGTATTTCTCTAAGTATGATTTTACGATGTATTTATATAATGCAAGGTTGGTGAGTACTGATTATTAATGAGTTTATTTTAGGTTTTCCCATCTTAATTGTAATGTCTACATTTTCCATAAAATTTCCGAAGAACTGGTACGATAGCAACATGCATTTGATTGGTAAATATTATGTAGGAAAAAATAAATTAGGAAATGTGTCGTATTTGAATCGCAAGGTTATGCCAACCTTAAATTAACATAAAAATAATGTATTTCTCTATTTATGATTTGTATCTGAACACCCGATTTAACCTAACGCTGTAATCTCATTTCTAAATGCGATAAAATATTAATAACTTTAAAGTTTATTAGGCACCAACCCATCGGCTTGAATAAGAGCCACCATTGATAGGAGCAACAACAGCAATGGATTCGTTTGTATTGCTTAGAAGCTGTTTATGTGTGCGTTGCAGATGTGGTAAAATGTTCGTTGACGTCACGAGTCGGAAGACGGGTACCAAGCTGCCACCGAAGCGTGATGACCAGACGTTCCTATCAACGAGTCCATATATCTGTGAAATATCTACTGGGTGGTGCTAAAGTACACGAGCGCTGGAGTTAAAATAAAATTCATTAAGACATATTTTTAATGATTTATCTTCTTTCATTTAAATAAGGATACAATCGTATTTTTAACAGTTTCTGCTCAGTTATTTCGGACTGAGGCCTGCCGGGTAAATATTGTCCCGATGATAGCCAACCCCCAAAAAAAAAGAGCATCAGAAGAAGGAATACTAATATTTAAAAAATAACAACTATTGATACCTAATCTACCAGCTTGACCATTTTAATACAAATATATTTATCTTTTTAGTATTCGTATGTGAAAGGTGTAATGTAAATTTAAGTTATATAGCAGATTTTAAAATTTAAAACAACTATTTTAAAAATATTTTCTTTCTTTGATCATTTTTACAAAGCTAGTAGTTCTATACCCTACCCTACCACTATCGTTAATTAAAATAAACAGTTTTCAATTGACGACAAATGACTTAACATAATATTTCAAAATTTTAATAATTTATTTAACTATTTGAACTGAGCCATTGCGATTTATTGCTATTGCGAATATTATATAGTTAAGCCGCATTTTATAATGGCCAGTGAAAACAAGCCATAATTAAACATAGTTTGACACGTTTCGGAATTATAATAATAATGATCGTCCGCTTAAAATGATAGTATTCCCGAATTATAAAGAATTTCGAATCATAAATAGTTAAAAAATACATTCATTTGAGCTCATTCATCGATATTTTCAGTTTAAACGTAATGTAATGTTATGAAATATGAGTTGCGCAGCTTTTTGGCGGGAAACTATAAAAATAAACCAATATTTTGACACCATTTTCATAGCACTTTGGTAAAACCCTATAAAAAACCTTTGTACCGGAATACAGTCGCTACCCAGAGCATGCGGAAACCGTGACGGAAGTGCACGAAACACGGAATTTCCTGGCGCGCAATATCGCACTACCCACTGCACTTCACTTCGATTTCAATATAAGATCAAAACCATTTGACGAATTGATTTTCGCAGTTTTACAACGTGAACAATACTCTTTTCTGATCTGAATAAAATCTGGAATACTGTTGCATCTTGCAACCCATTCTTTTTTGTTTTCTGTGTCTTCTTCTGTTGCGTATTTAGTTGAAAATTATTAATAATGTTTTAATAATAAAAAAATATTGATATATTTTGAGTTACCGTTGTTTCAAATGGGTGAATTATTTTTTTTACTTTTTGTATTATTAAATTATGTTTATACAATAAATGATGACCATTTCTATAAAGTGGAAAGTGAAAAACGTGTAACGTTCCTTTGTAGCTTTAAGTGTAATTCCGCAAAAAAACTTCTATTGGTTTAGTGTATTCCATACAAATAAAGTTTTCCATTGTTACGAGTTTTAACTACGAGTATTTTCACATGTAGATCCGTCTTTTTTAAACCATTCTTAAAGAAATAACTTTACAAGTTGTGTGATAGTTAGACCAATTAATATATATTCCCACCAGCTCAAAGTTTCATTTCCACCTGTTTTTTTTTTTACTTTTCTTTCTCCCATCCCCATCCCTTTCTCACTTGGAAACATTTATATTATTATTAAAATTTAATTATAAATTCATATTGAAATGATGCCAAAAACTCTACTTCCATTTTTATAAACACTGATGATCTGGGTTTTTGATAGTGATCATCAACTGGCAATAAATCACTTTTCTGTTACGAAAGGAAATGCAAATAAACTTTTTACAACTGATTGATATAAATATTTCTCAATTTTTTTCGTGTGTCCTATCCAGATACAACGCATGCAGGTATACCAACGTAATTTTATACCTATGTTCCTTACCTACTGAACAACAATTCCTCTATGATAATATGTTTTCTTTGGCACAGTAACGTTGAATCAAGTTTAGTTCACCATTGAATGCCAACTCGAAACAATAATTTAAGCGGAGATTTATTTAATTTAAATATTTCCAGCAATGGCGAAAAGTAAATTATATCTGCCAACTGCGGACGCGTGTTTAGAAATAATAAAGGCTTCAAATAATAATTTCAACAAACCGTGATAGACGGCGCTTTCTCTAGTCGGCAATAACCCCGGGTTTTCCGTGTATTTTTTTTTTTGCTTGGCGCTAGCAAAAATCACGGTTTTTGCCTTCATTTATCTAGCTTAGATTAAACGCGGTTTGTTATGTCAGCATTAAAAAGGAGGAAAAAGTTCATCGTGGGTAGGTTTTTCATAAGTCCATTTGATTTTTTACGACATCTATTCCCTTTTGTAGTTATTATGAAGTATTTTATTTATTGAAGATCTCAAAAATACAGTTATACACCAAATTATTTAAAAAAAAAAAAAATTAAAAAATAATATTATTTTTAAAGAAAGAAACGTTACGAATAACCTGACAATATTTGAAAAACTCACACTAACATTATAATAAGCGGAAAATATTGCTTGTGCAATGATGGAGGACTTAGCCAGTAGAATTATTGAACCCACGATGCCCGGGTAGGAATCCAAATGCGTTTGTCCACTCAGCTACCGACCGATCAAATGATAGTGGTACAATAGAAAATAATATACCTAAACATCACAACAAACATAGCATAATAAAATATAATAGAATATAATAAAAACAATGCATATATATCTTATACATAGAATAAAGTAAAGTAAAAAACCTGTAGGTACATGCATAGTGTAACAAAAAAACTGAAAGTATTTATTAACAGCCCGAGATAAGGTATAGCCAAAAGAGTAATAAAAATATAATGTAAAAAATAGTGTAACATATTAAATATAATAATACGAATAATGTGAAAAACGAAAAGATAGATATGAGAGAAGATAATACACGTATGCTGGTATTACGATTACCCTTGTACACATATAAAAAAACATTCGTTGAACTGTGTAAATGTGGACCTAAAGATGTCTAAAGATGATACAGCTTCATCAAGCAGTTGGATCTGCTTATGTATGGGTGTGTTTTTGATATGAGGATGTTCGACTCTGATGTATAAAACATCATGTGATGCCCCGCACAATTATAGCTATTTGAGACAAACATGTCGTAAGTGCCTATGTCTACGTTCTCTACCAATTTTTCGTTTTTATCAGAAATACTAGCAGAATTGATTCTTGCGAATCGGTAAGAAAGAAACTCGGAGAAGAGGATGGGCACCCCCCATAGTTTTACTATGGCATCCACAATTGGGGGGTGTTGTGAGGCGGAAGGAAATGAGAGGGGAAGGAAGGAAATTAGTAGGGAAGGATGTGATTCAGTTACTAAATATAGCGAAGTCCATTTCAAGCTTGTAAGGTTTTGATTTGACTTTGGTGATGGCGGTCCTCACCGGGGAGATTTTGGAAATAGGTATCTTCAGTACGGATTTTAGTGAACCAGTTATTCCAGTTATATAAGTATATATTTGCACTTTTTCGGAAGCAAGTATTTTACCGTATGCCACGGTAGCAATAAAAATATAGCCACTTATGACGGTAGCATGAGAACTTTTTGTTTTAACGAATGATATTTTTGTGAAATTACCCGCGTGGGAATCAAGTTGCTTGCATTCGTTATCCCACCTGCATTTCATCGAAGCCTCTTCAAGACGCGGATCACATACTATGCCTTTCAGCTACATCATCAACCTACCTAATGACGTCATCCAATCACGTGTCGACATAACTCACCTGTTTCTACGACAGCACTGCTATATGATCCCAGGAGAGGTGTCTCACAAAGAAAATAACTTTTATTTTCACTATATGCAGTAATGAATTATACTGAGTTTGCACTGTCACGCCGTTTACGCCTATTCCTGTCGTAATAATAATTTTAGATAAGTAAGAACCTGCAAAAGTAGAAGCCTAAAAATTAACGGAATAATATACCATTCCATTTAGTAACTCTCGCGTCGAACCGAGTTTTAACGACATGGCTGCCTAATCTTTTCAGTTCAGCGATAAGTTATACAATTTACTTTATGACTGTTTTAAATTAGTTTTATTTCACCCGTTTACCTCTGAAATCAGTTTAGCGAAATAACGAAGATGTGAGAGGCAGAGGTATTACTATGAATCAAATTGTTTTCAGGAGCCCAACATAATCTCTTTTGATAAAAATTATGGGTTTTTTAACTCTTTGTTTTTTTTTTCAATTATGTTTTTAGTAGAATATCATTTTATACTGCATAGCGCACACGATGCTGTTTTAATGTGACAAAGATGTGATAATAAATATTGACATCGGTAAATAATTAATTCATAAGTAATTCACGGTGGGTCTATAAGTTGCTTTGATAGCTCATAGATTTAGAGAAATCGCCTGACTAGCGTGATTCCTTATTTTCTATTGAACTTTACTATAATTTATCATTTGATAATACATTTTGTTTTAATATCTATGTTTTTTTTAAATGTAATATCGCACTAAAGTAACATTCTGGAGATCGTGGATCTATGACATCCCTATTTAGGGGATGTGGGGCAGAAGGAAGTAGGGGGGGGTCATAATGAAAAGCAGGGTAGGAACCACCTTGAAATTCCGATCAAACCTCTAAAACAAGCCTTTGCAAGTTACGTTTTGATTCTGAATAGTGGTTTCTTACCAGGGTAATATTGAGATTATTATTCCATTTCGAACGAATTGTAAATGAACTATAATTGGACGTAGTTATGCAGAAAGCATCCAACCCCAAAAAGATGAATCTGAGAAAAAGACGTTTGAAAATATGACCATTCAAAAGTATACAACGGCATTTTTGATGTGAATATCAGTTTTTTTCTTTGTCATAATTATTATTAATGGGTGAAATATAATTTATCAATGTATTTATTAAATATAAACATTTTAATGTTTTTTAACTTCAATTTTAGTAAAATATCTGCAATGTGGGTTAGTTAAAAATTGAATAGCCAAAAATGTATTGCATTAAGAACTTGGATGTTTTCAGCAGATAAAAATATCGGTATTTATCAAAAACATGTAAAGCGCGATTTTGACAAATTGTGGCTTGGACGCTTTCTTCATAACTACGTTCAATTAAAGCTTACATCTCTGCCTCGGATGTAGTCTATTTAAATAAACAGAACTGTTAGCGCTTGTCACGTTTGTGTGTTTATGGATCGATTCAATTTCGGTGAAGAGAGTATCATCGAAAGATGCTTACGCGGATCCAATATTTCAATGATTTCATTACGACTTTTGAAACAATGGCTGACAGGTAAATTCTAATCAAAACTTATGTAATTGGAGCGCTATTTGCGGGTCGTGTCGCCGTCATAATGGATCACTTGACAAGGAAATGGCCTCTAATAATACAACTCAATGATTATAATTGTTCCGGACCATTTGCCGGCACGGAATAAGATAATGATCCTCCCCCACTGTGTTAAGTTTGTCATTTAAATTATGATAATGCTTGTTCGCTCGTAAAAGCTTTAAAATGCGTGTACTTTTTTAAATATTAAAAAAGTAAGCCAAATTACTAAAACTAAATGAGAAATAACTGTGAAAAATACAAAATGTAAATACAATCTGCTGTTTTCAAAATTATACCGATCGTACGACGTGGAAGCTAAAGACGCCGTACCATGGTTTTGGAAGCCACGTGATGGGCTACAGCTTGCAGGGTAAGAAATGCCATGATGATAGCTAACCTCAGGGAAGAAAGTGCACAAGAAGAAGAAGAATTCATGGATATATACTGTGACAAAGAAACAATTTCGGAAATTCAACCTCGATGGAAGTTTAGTTTTATTTATTTTATTTAAGTTGCTTGTACATTAAAGTTTGCAAAGTATCCAATTATTTCATTTTCTTTTTGACTTAATAATAATATTTTAACTTATTTACTACTTATTGTTTTGATTTATATGTATTTTAAATGGTTCTTATAGGCTATTTTGAATTTATTGATTTACATAATTTTGATGGTTTCTGGCAGCGTATTATAACATTTCATCCCTTTATAAAGTGAGCTATTTTGTGTATTGGCTTTATTCTTTTCTGATAGTCTGATTTCTTTGGATGTCTCTGTATTATGTTTGTGAATATTTACATTGTAGATAATTTTGTCATAAAAATATTTTGAAAACAAGTTGTTCTTCATTTATAAGTGCTTATGCGAAGCGGATAATCTTAAATTTTAGACATTTTTGTCAGAAAAGTACCAGTTTATAACAATATTTGCCACAAAATAGAAAGCCACGCAAGTACTTACTTATGAAATAATGTTATTTTTTTCTGTAGAGCCCTTGTGCAGTAATGATCTCGACTAATCTGTTCAGGGATTTACTTGAAAGAAAACATCACAGCGCAGAACGTGATGGCTTTCCGCCTTTGTATTCCGGTGGGAGGTTGTCCGATTCAACAAAATCGATTCCAGAAATGCCCGTGGAATTTGTAGAATGGTGGGAACGAGGAATTCGGAACCCCTCGCCATGTGCACGGCGTTAATTCGCTTTAAGTGTACGTGTAAAAAATAATGTCCGAAGCGTGTTGAACTGTTTTTTTTTTAATCTATAGACGTAGGAGTTGTAAATGTGACTTTACAGGCATTTAATCTCTAGAATTCTCGTTAAAAAATGTAAAAAACATCATCCTTATAATCAACGTATGACCCTTTTCCCGTGTTCAAACATTGTACGGCTCAGATTTAGAATATAGTAAAACTTCGGATTGCGAGTAACTTGGTTTGCGAGTGTTACGCAGATAAGCAATTAAAAAAAATGCTTGATTAACGAGTTCTTGTTATACGAGCAACGTATCTGTAAACTGTAGGAAACAGTAAAACATTTTCACTACTAGAATCAGCGGTACATTTATATCGACAGACCAAGCATATCTATATCGATGAGTGCGAGCGATGAATCTGTTCAACGAAAATACAATATTAGATTTTCGCGAAACCCTCAATAGAAGGCAAAGTAATTCAGATAGTTAATAATCAATAAATTCGACTATTTGTGTGTAGGTACTTTGTAATACATTGAAAACATATTTAAAAAGTACGTGCATATTTTGTATAAATCATTTTAAAATACTGTATATTTTTTGGAACGAATTATCATAGTTTCACTCTCAGAACAGACATTGTCTAGTGAAGCGGGTAACGTACATGTATTTGGAAAAAAAACTAAGACAATAAACGCCCGGATTGCCGGCAAAGAATTAATAACAAAATAAAAATTATAATATCTTTATAAATTAATACACCTTACCTTTTCGCGTGATTATGCATTACACAGTTTATATTTGGAACATATCGATTTTCTAATTGTATTTTTTGTCGTCCCAAACTTTCACCTTAAACTTGAAATGAATTATTTTTATAAAATCATGCAGGATTTCGGTTTACACTTAAGACTTCTAACTAGAGACTAGAAGGAGTATTTTTTATGTTCATTACAGCTTCCCAAAGATTATTTACAATCATTCACATTAACTTGACAGTTCATGCGCTCTCTGATAGTTCCTGATCCTTCGCGCATATAAAAGCCTCAATTAATACTCGTAGTTTCCAGTGAATCTGCCCCCAGTCCCTCATTGGATTAAAGTATGTCCTCAATATCAGGAAAATTATGAAAACCTGCCCCACAATTTCGCTGGCTAAGCATGAAACGCCAAAAAAGTGGAGCGAACCATTTTTTGGTGGCTTTTGTTCCTTTGCCAATAAGATTGATTGTTTTTAAGATAAAAAAATATTTCCCAGTATTTTTTTTAGCCAACCTCTTTTGATTTTCCATGAATATAAAATAAATTTATGAAGGTACTGTACTTGTATTTATGAGCAAATGGCTTTTTCTTTTTCTGTTGCCCTCTCTTATCGGAGGTTGGCTTATACTCAGGACAATATCCACCTTGCACGTAGATTTCTAAGCCATCAAGGCTGACGCATTCTTCTGATGCCTCTTCCATCAGTATTCCCCTGAATTCTCATTTGGATAATCTTGTAAAGGTCGCTCCTCATGACCAAGATTTTTGAGTTTTATTATTTTTATTACTAGTACAATTTCTCAATATTCGGTCATTCGATGAAGAACTTATTAATTGTCCAGGGCATTTTCAGGATGCGCCGAAATATCAATAAGTTTAAGTAAATAATAAAATCTATTGTTTTCGTTACTATTTTTCTTTCTGAAAATTTACTACACATAAAACACGAATCTAAGGCATGTGTACATTGCAGTATTAAAATTGCCGAATTAATTCACTTGATGAAACATTTGGACGATATTGATGATGACAACAACAAGTATGAGTAAAATAAAATTGTTTTTTAAAAACTTATTATTTCATTGGACACGCAACATCTCTGTTTTCAGTTGAAATTACCAACCAAATGAGAAAAGTGGTCCTTCGGCCCAGCGGGCTAGCGCGGGCACGTGGCCAGCGACCCCGATCGCGTGTTAAGCAGGCACTCGCCTCTACGGAATATTCAGGCAGCGCGGCAAAGAGCTTTGCGTAGCCGAACTTACTGGGGACGCCAGGACTTATTAGCAATTTATCGTTTTGTGGAACAAAGTAGTAAATCACACTTGCTTTATTGCTTTTGTCACTATGTTCGGTTTATTCCAAAAGTTGGAATTATTTGTAATCCAATGATTTTTTGTTGAAATAAATGAGTCGCACTGGCGCTAATGGAGCCTTCCGATTCTGAATTGTGAGAATGTGGACATATACAAACTACAGAATATATCTTAGAATAATATCCCTTCCACCAGTTTCCCGGAGGCATAGTTGTGCTGAGCCCCGATATGACTCTCGATGCCGTTGACTGGCTGAATAACCTCAGCATTCCACCAACTCTCCTCCACCATACGATGAAAATAAGCCATACTAGCCAGTACAATGATTTTATTTGAATATAGCATGGAGAATATAAAAGTTCAGGCATATATGTAAGGAATCATCTTGAGAAAGCAATAGAGCGTGGTTGGGCCAGAATAAATTGCAATTTGATAGGGCCATTCCGATCTAAGTATAGAACAGGGGCGTGCCCTGACTTTTTGCTGTTTCTCTTCCACTGATATTGAACAAAGATAAACCTCATTCAAAAAAGGCACATCTCGATACTGAATTATCTAATTCATAGGCGATACCAAGGGTAAACAAATTCATTCGCAATAATAAATATTTATGCATTTTGTGATAAATGCTTTGTTTGATTTGTGGTGTCTGTAAAGTTGTATTCGAGAGTAAAATGGTCAAATGTAATGCGTTTTTTTTTCTTTTCCTCTATGGCGAATGGCTGTATACTCGTACATAAGTTGGATTGTTTTATCCGGGGCATAACCAAAGTCGGTGTTTAGCTATTGTATTTAGCCAAAACTTCATATTTTAACTCCGTCCTTACATATAGGGGAGGGACTATTATAAAACAGCAGATGTTGCTTTGAGGTTAATTATACAACCGTTTTTTTACAACAGGTCGTATTTTATTGTATTATAATTCATCGTCTTGTGTTTCCTGAACTCCTTCAGTAAATTACATTATTAGTTAATTATTGCAAAGGACAATATTGAAGCTTCAACCGAATACTTTCTTTGTATATCTCGTGGAAGCTGTAATTATTAATTAACGCTATTTGTTAACTTAGTAATTCGAGATTTAATGATGTCTACACAAAATTTCAACCTCTTCCATTTGCTGTCAAAGCACAGACTAACCATTTACGAGACATACCTTAAACATTCTACCTTACCTAATTAACGATTTGTATGCTTTGGGTTAAATTCGCATTAGGTACCTCCTTTTATTAACAGAATAGTAGTAGATGATATATCTCTTTACCTTTTTTTAAAACTATTTTGATTTTATGACATATTTTCTCGCATTTCATATCGCATTGACTTTGGGGTGTATGCTGTGATGTTTATCTTTATCGCAAAATGCACTTTAAAACAGCTTCTACCGGCTAAACAGAGAGTAACCTCGTCTGATTTAATATTTCAAAGACCCAATCATGTCGACTAAAAGCGATTGTAATAATAATTGACTCCTTTAATGGAAGTAATCTTCCCAATACGCCTTCCATTGATATGCTTGGTATAACCTTAAGTGACCAGCTTAGGCACGGGGTTCCATCGAAGAAATAGTAAAGTAATGTACAGGGCCCGCAGATACTTTAATAGTACACACAACTGACGACCTTGTACAGATCGCGAGTACGCCCCACTGTTGAATTTGGCAACCACCTCTGGTCTGGTGCCCTAAAATATATAAATATCTGAAAAAAACATTGAGTCTGCAGAAACGGCGGTCCGATTGGTAGGTTTTCCTATCTTAACAAACGTATTGTTATCTTTGGAGCACAGACATCAGGTGGGAATGCTATCCTTGTTCTGCCGGTATTTCAATGGAAGATGCTTTGACAAACTTGCGTCATCGATCCCGTCCACGATTGACATTCGATGTATGAGGACGGGGCCCTTTTACTACTCGTTCTTGTGTTTCAACAGCTCGACTGTGGAATGATTTGCCGGCTTCTGTGATTCCTCTCTCCTACAACATGGGCCTCGTCAATACTTAGATTCACTCTTTCCTTTCCTCAAACAGACCCTCAACACAGCACCCCCAAAGATGACCAGTCGGTAGCCGAGTGGACAAACGCGTCGGATTCCTACCCGGGCGTCGTGGGTTCTATTTTTCTGCTGGATAAGTCCTCCATCATTGCACAAGCAGTTTTTTTTAAGTATAAAAACCGCTTGTGTCCAGACTCCTGTTTTTAATTATGCCTTTTGACGTTGAAACTTTCGCTTTCTTTTATCAGGGCAGAGAAATAAACAATTTCTCTACAGATAAAGTGAGGATCATTACCGTATTATTATTATTATTTACAGCCGATATAGACCAGCCCGATCGATACATTAACATTATAAGAGTCCAGTAGACAAAGTGAATCGGTATTAGTTCTCACTATTAAATAAATATTCCAAATATAATATACAGATTAAGCGGCACATATTGAAGAACGTAATTGGAGAAAGTTCTGTGAACAAAGTATTGGACTTACTGAGAGATCAGTATCTGCAAATCGAAGAAATCCGAAAAGTATAGGTAATGGAATGATCGGAAAACGGTTACAATGAACATTTCAAAAGCGTGTAGAGTAAACCGTGCCGGTCGATCTCCGCTTCTACCGCAACCGAAGGTGTCGAATGTTCCGTTATCTAGCCCAGTTCGGTGAGTATTTAGATAAATTGTTTTTCAAATTTTAACGTGTTCCATAAAGTACTACTGAACTTTGTCTAATATTTTACTCTGCTTACGAGTACACGAACTTAGTTTTCTAGTGTAATTTCTCCTCCATAACGTTGCAAGTACCGTCACCCAGTAAACACGCTTATACTTGTCGGAACACTGTCGTCTTTTTGAGAATCACTTGACACCGTAACACTTCCACCCTTCACGGCAGCGAGATAGAACCTCCAACCTACATCCTGCATATATTATAACATAATACCGTGGCGGGCGAGCTTTTACCGTCATATTCGAGCTCGCGTCGTGTGTGCTGAAAGCTTAGAGCCCGGTTTTAAATAAGGGGTGTAGCTGCGGGCGTAGCGCGAGCGCGATATTGCCGCCGGTGTTACAGGATAGGGATGCAATTTCCCTGGATTATTCAGCATCGATGTATGCTAAGTAGCTTACGATATATTGAAAACAGGAAGAAAATCCACCAGAATCGGGAGCTTTCAATTTCCAAACAAACTATATTGCGTGGTCGACAAAAGCGGTTACATTCTGACTTGACATGATTTATTATGCTAAATAAAATAGATGCTGTTTTGAACCGCAATTTGTATCCTCTGTCGACCGGCTTAGGAAAAATTCTTCCTTCGCCAGGAAGAAAGTTATGTTACATAATAAAAAGGCTATACTATACGCACAGCCTATAATTTTAGTTCAAAATTCGAACATTATTGAACGAAAATGAATATTTTTAATATCTAAGGTTCCTGCATATTTTAAATTAAATTAAATTCCCAACTTTCTCAAAGTTGTCCAGCAATGTTTAAGGGCACAATGTTTTTATGTTTCATTTTCAATATTACATTGAAAGTTGGTTCGTGAGCATGGCTGTGGGTATTGTACGGAACGTTTAATTTTTGAATAAATTAACATTGTTTACCATTTTTCTCAACGTTAAAGGGGAAGCGAGAATCAAATATGTAACCAAAATATTGATCAATAATCGCCTTACTATCGTTATTGTGGTCTATGTATTTGACTTTAAGTGCGGAGGTTACTGACTCGATTCCTACATTATCTTAAACATACCACATAGTGTAAAATCGTGGTAAATTTGAAAACTACATTTGTATTTGACTATTATTGATGATGTGTAATTCATAGTGACTCCCATCATTCAGATTCCAATATAAGAATACTGCATTTAGATGTTTTCACCACATATTTTTATTATTATCGCTATCCATCTTATTTACTTTAATTTTAAATTGTATATGTTGAATGTGCATGTGCATACGAGTATAATTGTATGTACTATATAGAACGTGTAGGACACATCGAAGTAAACCACCTACTATTATCATTATAATGATTAAAGCCTTCAAATTTACGGACATTTTTAAAGCACCCGCATTTCACATGCAGTTTCCTCTTAATACTGTTTTACACCCAGCGTGCGAAATAATACAACGGATTTTTCATTTTACATTTCTGGGGGCTGCGATGTTGATCGTTATGTCCAATAGGCCTTAAAAACATGGCTTTATAGCTGCCATAATAATGACATTAAGGTGACATAACACTACAAAAACGGGGGGCTTGCCCGAGATTAACAATAACATCAAATATTTTCAGAGGATGCACCCGGGATGTGAATAATTTTTATTTTAGATTAATGAAAACTGACCTCTACGTAAAACGATTGCCGAAAGATCCAAATCGTTTTTCAGCACGTGCATTAGTGGTAAGGACCAGATTTTATTTTTCTATGCGATTAGTTACTTTGTTAAATATGCAGTTTATATCAGTTTTTTTTGCATCGAATGTTCTGACCCTCGTTTAATTCTGAAGACTTGTGGCCCTCAGCCATCTAAAAAATATTTACCATTTAGGAGAAGGCTTAACTCAAACGACTCAATTTTGAGCCTTTTTTTAGCTTTTTGTCATTTTAGGTAACTCAGTGAGAGCATTGAGCAAATTTTTTTTCCAACCAAAAATCCAACCAGGTACTGAAGACTTATGAATTTTATTGTAAAACAAAAAAAAAAACTTTAAAGTGCTCTGGTGTGAAATTCCCAAAATGGCGCTTCAGCCTTTTTGCCTTTACAACGACGATATGTAAATGAATATGTTCTATTTTTAAGTCTTCGCCCATTTTTTTTGAGAACGCCTTTCACCGTTTTTTTTTTATGGTACCTACTATGTTTATATATACGAGTACATGTAATTCACCTGATTGTGTTCGTCGATATAATATAATTATTCAAATTGATTAAAGCTCTTTGTTGTGTTGAATCAATATCAATGGTTAAAAATATTGATATTTAAAAATCTCGATATTTAAAGTTTCCGATGTTTAATACATTTCGATGTTTGATTTTGCATCCTTACTGGCTTAGTGCCCTGTCAAGGCGCAGGGCTGACACCCCGATGCTACTGAACTCGAGGTCCTTTTGTCGTTCAGGCTATTGTATCGCATTACTTCAACAGAGGGAAGTAGTTCTCGCTGCTGTCTCGCATGCGAATGTTCAGACTACTTATGAATATGTCAAGGTTTTTTATTGTAATTATGAAACGGTAAATTTTGTTTACTGGCTTCATTAAATACAAATGCATGCAAGTGATTGCTTTATAAAGGTCAGAAACCCGCTTTGTCCGAGATTAGAAAACCCTTTTTTAGAATTATTTTTACGCATTGAAGAGTGACACAACAAAAGATACAGCACCTTATTATATTTTTATAATTAAATTGAAATTTTAATGTTCCATAGCTTATTATGAAAATGACTTGGTAAGCGAGCTGAAAATAGTTGCGGTGACTTAAATTTCAGAGAGGAAAATCTGTCAAAATTTTATGACACCGGATCTCACCGTACACGTGTTTAAGGAAGGCATATTTTATGGGAAATATAGGTTTTTTGCGAAACTCACGTATAAATACATCAAACACGGTATAAATGTAGTATTTTTTAAAAATTAAATACTAAAATTTTCCTTCAAGCTTATTACAGAATTTCCAAGTTTAAAAAAAAAAATTGTTGTATTTATTTTATTATTTATGGAGATAATTATCTTTCTTCTCACAAAAGCCTTAGAAAGTGTGTCGTTAAAGTAACATGAAAAATGTCACCTTTTCCGAATTTCTATTCGGTTCCTTGTCGAGCCGGTGGCGACACTTTGTTGTTTGAATATCCCGAGACGAGGGATTAATCCCTTTGTTGCCCGCCCTTGTCCGAAAGCGTTTTCAATGCGCCAGCTCTTGAGCTAGTGCGAACTGTAAATGGTACACTACCTACTCACCCGGGGAGGCCTATATTTCCAAGTGGTGTCTCAAAATATGTCGCGTCAGGTGTATGTAAACCCTTTTTTATTGTGTCACTTAAATAATAAATTGTGTGAAAAGTCTATGAAAAAAAAGAAATTTATAATTTATGTTTTTTTTATGAAATAATATTCAATTCAGTGTATTCTTTCTCTTGTTTTTTTTAAACATAAGCATAAAATGTATATTCATTTATTAAAGAATCACAAAAGACTATACGGAACGCTAAGAGGATTCAGAGTTCACTGGCTACAATTTTAAATGAATCGGGTTCTTTCACGTGTAATATTATATTTAATATATTTTTCTTACATCCCATGTAAAACATGTACGAGTATTTTATATTTACTCTACGTATTTCTTTTTCATTTATCCCACACAGTAGGTCTTGAAACCAAACCAGAGGTGATCGCCAAATTTAAAAGTCAGGCAATTATTTACACATTGATGTTCCGGTCAGGGTCTGTTTCCCCTAGGAATAATTTGTCATCTGTGTTTTTAAGGGGTGGAAGGAAGGATTGAATCTGGACATTGACAAGGAGAAATACAATAGCTGGCAAGATAGACTACCTTTTAGAATAAACTTTACTTTAAACATCTTCTTCTCTTTTCCAACCCACAACATTATATATTATCTTTGCCATACGGGATTCTTTGATAATTTGGGTGCCATAGTTCCACTCGCTCCGGGCAATTGTGCGCTGTCATGTGAATACAGGAAGGGTTCGTTTTTTTTATGTAATTATGTTATAAAGACAGGGTAAAAGTTACTTGCGCAATGTTAACTACACCGATAATTACGTTTTTTTTACAGATTTACTCATAAAATAATAGCGTTCGCGTACCACCATTAGCATGTGCATGACGGACACGATAACGCATACGTGTGTATTGGTTGTCTGTTTGTTTATGTTCCGATACTTCGTGTTATTGTTGTTGTTATTGAAAGGGATTGTTTGTTGTTTCCCTCGGCTGTTGGAAGAGCGAGAAAAAAGCAGCCGAGTGGAACTGAAATTCGATTATCGAACCCCCTCACTCGACGTACAAAAGCTGCCTGGGATACCTTTTGTTTGACATTATTTTAACCGTGGATTTTCTATTCAATTTGTTATTTTGATTCTCCGGAGAAAAGAATTCTTTTCCGTATTTATTTCACTCTGGCATTCATAGTAACGTGATCAATATCACGAATCTGTTACGGAGGATGCGTCTACATTAAGGTGTAATAGATCTAATGTGATTTCTAAATTACTGGTTCTTGGAAGGTATTTTCAGTAGGGACCACTGAAGGTCACGTCAACTGTGACAAGGGTGTATCACGGCTTCACAAATTAACCTTATTTTTCTGCACTCTACATGATGATGAACACTCCAAGGCTGTCTGAAACGTTGGCTCAAGATAGAGGAGTAAGCACAACGCGGCTTATCACCTTAAGTCAAGCAATATCATATGTACTAAACGACTAGGACCAAAGTTTAAAACGTGTTTCCACTCTGAAGAGTCTTGGAATCATGTTTAATAGTAGGCTGATATTTCATGCTTATATTGAGATGGCTTGAAGCTCTTCGTTGAGAATGCTGGGTTTTGTTTTACGCACTGCAAGGATTTTTAAAAGACACATTGGTTCTCCAAATTTTATTCAATTCCTTACTAAGGAGTAGACTTGAGAGTGGGTTGATCATTTTGAGCCCACACGAGGTGAAGTACTCCCTCATGTTGAAGAGGGTTCAGAAAAAAAAACTGAGATTTCTCTACTTGAAGGAGTATGGTTACTACCTGTGGCTCTATCCTACCGTCTTTCTCTTGGGTATGCTTGGAACATACCATCTAGGGGTCAGGAGGAATGCGTACATTACTACACATTTCTTCAGATTGCTTCGTGGATGGTTGAAAAAAACTCAGTTATCATGGAGAGCATTCATTTCTATGTTCCTGAAATTTATCTTTATCATCGACAACATAAACTGTTTTATTTCCCGACGTCTAACTAACTTCGAATTATTAAAATTGCTTTAAATGACGATGTTTTTGTGGACATCTCACTTTATTTAAAAACTCCTCGAAATATCATTTTTTTAATGTTATATATAAAATTTTAAATATGATTTGCAACCAAGAGAGGACATCACCCAAAACCCAGTTTTTTGTAAATTAATATCACGGATTGAATATAGGAAATAATATAAAATAGTTTGATGTATACAAGTTGTTTAAACACAAATAAACTTTTTATCTTTACTTCACACTTTTCCGTGTATATTCAATGTTCAACGCGAAAGAAAATACACATTATTAAAACGCGCTGGGAGAAAGTATGAATATCTTAGTTATGTTTGAGGTCATTTTAATTTTCCGACGTTATCTCCGCTTTTCCAAAGACTCCTGAAATAAAATTATAACGTGTCTCTTGGCAACAGAAAATCAAATAAAAATACCAACTGCGAAAACGTTTTAATTCGTTTGTCAAAAGTACAACGTTCAACAGCGTAGAAATATTGTATTTTTATCAAATTAAAACGTATTGGATACCTGGATTCGAGTTTCAAAAAAATACAAACAAAATATTTCGAATTTGAGTTACCTATATTTAGCAGAAAAAAGTGAGGTGTCGCGCCTATCCAGATTACGGTTCCCCCTTTCCTTTGGGATTCGAGATATGAAATGAATATTCCATATTTTCTGTAGCGAAATGAGGATTTGCCGAATATTGGATTCACAGTGATGAATTTTTCAAAGCCCATATCGATTTATTATGCATGAGGTTTCAACATTTTGAAACGAAACCCATTTGTTTCGTCCACTTTGCCGAGTGTATTATTTGAGCGTGCTTTCACTCTTTACCGATTGTGGGAATAAATGCCGATTTTAAGCAGCTGGCATTTTAAGCGTACTCGTTAATAAAATACATTTGCCCAAATAATTTTTATACAATCCATATTTTTTTATCAATTCTTATCTTGATAAAGTTATACTAGATTGGGCTTGAATTACGCAAGGATTGAACGTGAATTATTGTATATTAATTTGCTGTTAACAGTATGTAAATATTCCACGAAATGTTTTTTTTTTATATCGAAAACCATTTATTCTCATCAAAAAGTGTTAAAAAAACACGAAGAACAATATCGAGGATCATTTTTTTTAAATATCTTAGATCTTTTTTGTAAAGATTTCTGAAATATATTCTACGAACGGAGTATTTTCTTTACTTATGAAGCATATTCATAAAAAAAACACGTAGTATTAAAAACTTAGAGTATACAAGAGGTAGCCCAAGCCAAAGCCAGTGAAGTCAGTTTTGGACTTGTTTTTGATGATTTTAACATGACTCGGCGCAAATGGGCGTGGCTAAGATCAAGGCTACGGTATTTATACATCCATTCATATCACATATCGACATAATATTTTTGTGTATTCGTATAGCCACTTTTTCACAGTATTTTTATCAACAAAAATATAGCATCTAACCTAAAAAACCGTTTAGTTGTGTCAAGTTTAGTGGCAAAATAAAAATGTGGGCGGAGTCCCGCCGTTAACCAGCGAAAATAACCAGCTTAAGATCATTACGACAGTATTTAGAAGCCGTCCAAGAAATTTGTTGTCTCTTTCTCTCTCATGGTGTACGATGTAAAAACTCGGAAAAAGTGATTTATTACAATTTCGGATGGGTTGGGTAAAACAAATTAGCTATTCCTCCATATATCGTTACTTCAAGATTAAAAACCATTAATTTTACTAAGACATCTTTCGTAACAAATTCAAGAAAGATAAATATTTGGTTATAAAAAAACAGCCTTGTAAAATTGAGTCAACAATTTTAGTGACGAAACTTCCGAAGATAAATGCCGTGCAAAGCTCAAATTTACTCAATACTAATATAATGAACGACCCTTATCACATCGTCACAGTGCCATGACAATTCTATTGATTTACAAGTTCAAAAATTACGGTGCGCCGGTAAATAAACACTTCACAACGCAAATTCTTAATATTTATGAATGATGATAAGTGAAAAATGCGGCTGATCAATTTTTTTAAATGCGTATTCAATTTTTTTCTTTCATTAACTCTATACATTTTCATAATGTATCCTAAATTAGCAACTCACATTCTCTACGTTAGGAATTTATAAAAATAAAAAATACCAAATCAGCAAAAAAAAATTTCTCTCAACATAATGCTTTTTTGGGATGTTCATATGTTTTTTTTAACAGTTGGGCCAGTTAAACCATTTGTCAATTGTTCGCGGGCCGCACAGGGTACAGGAGTTTAATATTTGCTTTTGAGACTTTGCGCTAAGGGAAGCTTCCGGGGAGAACCATCACTAGCCCACGTAAAGTGGAATGACTTCTAAAACTAGACCGCACCTGAACTGCAGCGGTACCAAACTATTTCGAAAATATTTAATTTATTAAATTTAAAAAAAAAAAATTGCAGTGGATAACTTTAGTACGTAGTTAAATTTAAATAAAAGTTCGTCATTCTACATGTTTATATAGCCTCACAAAGAGAGTGAATGTGTAGAAGCTACCCTTGGCTATCATCTTCGAAGCGCTGCAGTAGCGCGGGAGCCCGAATAATATTCGCGTTAATGTAGCGCAGTTGATTGTTTGTATCCTGTTTTTATTGAGACCATAGTAATGTATTATTATCTTACTTACCCTCGAAGCGCTGCAGTAGTAAGGGAGCCCAAATATTGTTCTATACATTTTCGTTATTGTAGCGCAGTGGTTGGTTGTATGTAGCTTGCTTACATTAATTTATAGCATAATTCGTGGACGTACGTTCATTCCAAAAACTTGAAATCGTACTCGTCATAATAATAATTGTGTTATCTTTGGTGTTGTTTCAGATCCGTACCGGCATGGTGCGAGTCAGCGACGGCAAAAGCCGGCCCGAAGGCGCGCGCCTGCGCCTGTCCATGGAGACGCTGGCCGTGCAGAAGGAGATGCCTCTGAGGGAGTGCAGACCCGCCCTGCATGCGAGGGTACGCTGTATATTTTAATTATTAGCAAATGGTTTAAATTGGGCAATTCTCATGACCGGGACTTCTTCAAACCACTGAACTGTCGGGGAAACCTAACTTCGTGATTGAGCAATGGAGTTTACTAATAATGTTTTTTCGTGTTTTGTTTAGTCTTGTTCAATTACGTCTTTCGTTGGGAAAGAGAAGCGAAGAGCGCCCACAAATTAGAAAGGCTGACTGGGTAAAAGCCGCCAAATATCGGGAAATCCGGAAAAAAATGGAGACCTATGTCCAAAGCAAAGAAGAAGAAAAAATAATGTTGAAACGCTCCAACGTTAAACGACCTTTTGGTCTTCCCTTTGTTTTTTTTTCAATTTTTGTTTTAGTTATTCTTTTAGCACCAATGCAATAGGTACCTTTATTTTTATTATTTCTAATTTTGAAACTGTTAATTCGTGGTGGAATTCCATTTTAATGATTTAATAAAATTGTAACTTTATTTTTCAGCCTATGACGGCCATCTTCAGACTAGTCTGAAGATGGCCGTCATAGGCTGATTTTTTCCCCAGATCTGTCAAATGTTGATGGTCGCTTTTATCTTAATTCTGTAGGCACACGCAAATAAAATAAATAGTTTTCCTCCATTCCGTAAAATTTTCAAAAGTGAAGTTGATCAATATTATAATTCAATTTATCTTAAACTATCATTTTTTGGTAAAAGGCCTGCGTGTCTTATAAATCTGTATATTTTCGTAAATGTATTTTACCATAAGTGAGAACAATGAGCATGGCAATAGGAACTAATTTACTAACCCAATTTGCCCGAAGGATTTTATCATAGTGTGTTTTGTATGAAGAAATAATACGGTTCAGCTAAATTGTAACCCCTGAATATTCTAAAGGGATACGTTTGGGACGAGAATGCAAGGGTTGACCTCAGTAGTTATTAGATACTTCTGTACAAAAGAGTGGAGCAGGTCAGAGAGTTCAATGTGTGGCTCTTCGAACACAAATAATCCAAACGAAAATACCTTGCAAATGTTGTTTTGTTATCACATGGAAACAATCACGCTTTATACGTTTTACTTTTTACGTATGACGCAAAACGGAAGTTGTTTGTTTTCCACGAAAACGGTATGTCAATACCGTTACAATGAAATAATAAACATTTTGCTAAATGATAAAATAGCTCTCCGGTTCCTGGTCATTCTTCTCCAATCCTCTAATCCTGTTCTAATCTTCTGAGCATTCAGTCAGCCCACTTCTTTCTCGATCTGCCTCTGGGTTGCTTTAACTGGAATACCCACTTGGTCATGATTTTCAGTATCTATCATCATGCGTTCTTTCCACGTGATTAGCTCATCGCAGTCTTTGGGATGTATACAATCTTACGATGATTTCATAAGGTTCTCGAGTTTAGTTGCCTGATGTTAGAATATTTATAGATAGCTCAAATATTGATGATGTAATTTTCCTATTGAAAATAATCCTAATTTTCTGTATGCCTTCTCTTATTCTCAATGTGGAGCTTACTAAAAATCTCAAAAACCAATTAATTAATTTGGAAAGACATATTTTTCATTTTCCAATAATTATAAAATTGAGTAAACCATTTACATTTTGGTGTAAAACAAGTAAAATGGCCATCCATTTCTGAAAACCAGAACCTACCTAAAACGAACTCCAGACTTATACTGTGTACGTTATGGTTCGAAGCCAGGCAGAGTTGGTACAAAGGGCGTATCATCCGAATCTATTTTCTCTTTCGTCCCTCTACGTTTATCCAAGCTCACTTAGCTCCGAAGCTTTTCCCTCATTTTCTCATAATATTTAATCTATGTTTAAAGCCTGTCTTATTATAATTTCGTATTTTATTCCGGGAAACACAAGCTGGATACATAATTTCTGGCAATAATAATATTATGATGAAAATGAGAGTTGAAAATTTTGAGCCTTCTTCAAAAATTTAATAAAACGTTTTTCGTGTACGAACAGGTTTAAAAATAAAGTGATAATTGACTACACTAACTATCTAAATAATTAATTATTATTTTAACTAAATTACCGTTTCTACGCAGCATATATAGAGAATTTTGTATTCAAAATCACTTTAATAACAGAATTAAAACACAAACACACCGGGTACTCGCTAGTTTCTTAATATTTTTCATGACTTACATCAGCCTTGTATTATTTTCGGAATTTAACCCGGTCATACACGGTTTTATCACATATTCGCCTCACGGATCTCATATTACTGTGTATAATTATGCATGTACATATAACAAACAACAACGGTAACACAGTGATTTGCTACACAGTTAAATTAATAAATAAAAAAATATGGTAGGAGCATGTGAAGTTAGTTTGAAAGGCAGTAATATTTAGTTAACTATTAGGTTGTCTAAGGTTTGGTAAGATTTCATATTAGATTTGCTCAAAAGCCCGTTCAAGAACATGCAATAATATTTACTAAGCACCTGATTATAGTTAAACCTACTTACATTATTTCCCATTCATCGGAGAACGAACTTTACACATATTACACCCCATATAGTAGTTTTTATTTAGTTTAACTCCTCCAGGAGAGAATGGTCCAGATCACGCGGCAGAAGGTGGGCGGGCTGGGACTCAGCATCAAGGGGGGCGCGGAGCACAAGCTGCCCATACTCATCTCCAGGATATACAAGGACCAGGCGGCGGACCAGACGGGGCAGCTCTTCGTTGGAGACGCCGTCATCAAAGGTTAGACCTTCTTAGTAATAAGTCTTATTCATACTTTTCAGATCGGTTTATAAAACTTATGGGTGAACTTATTATTAAGGAAAATGAAATAATAACTTTGTGTAAGACTACAGATTTTATTTTATTTTTTATGACCGACCGGTTTCGCTTAGCCTAAGCATCATCAGGGTAAAAAGTTAAACTAAACAAAAAATACAAAGTGTGCGGTTATTTATACATACAGAGGGAGAACACAGTGTAAAACAAAATAAAAGAACAGTGAGAAAACAACAGAAACACTTAAAATTATAATAAAAGAACATAGAGAAAGAGACGGACAGTATGAAATGAAAGAGGCAAAACATCAACCTGAGAAGATGATTAAAGAATAACGTGAAATTTTATGAGTTAACAGGAAATATACCTAATATTTTTTGTTTAGTTTAATTTTGTACCCTGGTGATGCTTAGGCTAAGCGAAACCGGTCGGTCATAAAAAATAAAATAAAATCTGTGGTCTTATACAAAGTTATTATTTCATTTTCGTTTAAAATGTCAAACAACAAAATGATTGCTTTCTACGAAAATAGAACTTATTATTTATCGGTTAGTTGGTTAAGCGGTTCAAAACTTAGGGTTTCCACCCAGTCGTCGCCGGTTTAATCCTCTGCCAGCTAAAGTACTCCATTATTGCTCAACAAATGAGAGCTGTTATGGTTAATTTGTAAATAAATATGTGGAGAAGATCATAAGCGTATTTTTGGGAGATTATTGGTATTCATATGAAGAAAGACGTAGAGATAGCTGGGTAAGGTGCTACTGCGGAAATATGATTTGGGCGACTATTGTGGCAGAGTGGTGAGATGTTCTGGGTAACCTCAACCCAGCCATATGCAAACAAACAAACAAATTCGATTCGTTTCAGTGTAGGAGATTTTTTCAATTTTCCCAAAACCATTTTTTTAAAGAGACGATTATTATGCTACAAATACTGTTGATTTAATGGTGCTGGTTACCCAAAATCGGTATATTATGAATTAATACAATATTTGACTGGGTTTGTGACATATTCTTTATTTTAGACTATGAAAAAAAGAGATGATTTTAGGTAGGTACTACGCGACGATGAAAAATTTTTAGAGATTATAATTATTGTTATTATAAAGAAAAACTCGTAAGTAGTATATTTGAAAGGTTAAATAATGATGATTGCAGATACCATTTTAGTGCTCACTTATCTTTTATGACATTTTCTAGGAATAATTCCGATCCCCTCCCCCATTTATACTGCAAAGTTATGTTGTTGTTCTATTTCATCCATTAGGCATCGGGGATCTTCAACAATTCCACCCGATCGCCTGTCGCGGCCACGGGCTAAAAGTTTAAAAAAGTTGAATTAAAAAAATATATGTTTTAATAAAGAAATATATTTTAGGATTTGCGAAATTGAACTCTTTTTACTCGTATTTAGACTAAAGTGAGTATATATTTATTGTGTTGAGAACTTCTATGTAGCTATTTTAGTTAACTTAAATGTAAAATATTAATTAACCGTAAAAAAGATACTCATAAAAGAGTAGATATTTTTTTAACAATATTAGCTTAAATTCTTATTACGAAATAAATTCCTCTCAATTTATGTTTTTACAGTTCCCAAGTCTATACCCCGACATTCCGACTTTGTTTGTGTTTTTAAGGCAGAGAAATGACCATCCCGGCGAAATAAATAGAAATTCTCGTAATAATATTGTTTTATTGAAAGTTAATGGGTCACCGGGGGCGTAGCGGGTACAATGGCAAGGGCAGGGCGGCTCGGTCAGCCCCGGGGCTCACCGCATCTGCGTCATTGTTTCCGCTCTCTTGTTCGGCATTAACTGCCTCTCCATTCTCTGGAAACGGTCACGTCGATCGGGTTTTGCTGAATACGAATGGCATGAATGTTTTTATAAGTCTTAAACGGGTAACGCGACACGCCACCCTTCATTTAAAAATACTAGTAATTTCATTCCAACATCGCAATCAATATTTTCGCATTCCCTTTTTTCAGGGTGGAAAATAATTTGAGTATAGACGTAAAACTAAGACACTACTTGAAACTTTGGTTTAGCATTGACGCACAGTGATATTTGTTCCGATTTTCGAAATTTTTATAGTGCATACTGCACAAAAGTTCCAACTGCTCCCAACCATCTGGAGCCAGCGGGACTCTGGCATCCTTAATTGGGGTATGTTGTGAGGCTGAAGCTATTGGGGAGTAGAAGGAGATGGGAAAGATAAAGGTTGGGAAAAGTACATGGCCATTCAGATCTGGTCACCAAATACAGCCAAAGCCACTGCAAATAACGTTTCGATTCTGAATGGTGGTTTTTCGCTAGGGCAATACTTAGAGTATCTACCACTCTTGAACGTACCGCAGATATACTACATATTTGTGTCGGACGCGATAGCCACGATGGCAGTGCCTTCGACAGTGTGTAGCGTTTAAGTTAGATCTAAGATTATTTTTTATATTAATAATAATAATAACAAATGGATAACTTTTATAGCGCCGTTTTTGTGGGAAAATCCCCTCATGGGCGCTTATATTATTTATAAAAATTTTTGGAAATGTTCATCGATCATTTTAATGTATATTTCTCCCGGCTTGATAGGCCCTAATGACGCAAAAGAGATTAGCCCTTCGGGCTGGGTCGGCCCGACTAGGCGAAAAGCTAACGCAATGGCGAGAGCGTAGCGCGGACCAATCCCGGCCGACCCGACGAATCTCGCGTCAACGGGTCTGGGAGAAAATTAATCTGTCTAACCCTTTTACGGGGGCCAGGTTAATCACCCGGCCAAATAAAATATACCGTGGTGATAACTCAGCCCCCAGCTACACAATTGTCATAAATTCATTTATGTAAATATTAGGATAAGATAGTTATTAAGAATTTAGCCCTAAAAACCGGGAATTATTTGTTTATCTGTATCTTTGTACCCCCTTTGTGAACTTAATAAAAATGATAGAGAGGTGGAGTAAAATTGAGGTGAAAGCTGGTGAAAAGGAGAAGGGAATAGATTAATCGCATCTATCCCACAAAATTGCCAGCCGGCCAGGGAGAGAGGAAAAGAGGGAGCTAAATTCTCCCATACAAAGTTCCCTCACCCCGGCTGTGCTCTTCCGTGCCAATTATATATTGCGCAAAAACGGAAGAAAAGGCAGATCACCACCATCCTCCGCCAGCATCACTCACCTTGACTACTCTCCGCTTCTCGACATCGCCTTCATCTTGACTCCTGACTTTTATTTGACCATCGCCTGCCCCTCTGGACCGCCTGACTACACCTCTCTCTGGACCAGACCCGCAGCATCTTCACTTGGAAGCAGAACCCTACAAGTCAACCCCGTCGTCTCGCCTACAACGAGATCGACCACTTGGAGCACTTCGCAGATTGGGACCGCCACCTATTACAGTTTACTTGTGTGCCTTGATTACGTCGGGTACAATATTATTTTATGATTTGAATCCCCAACCTCTGGATTCGTAGTCGAGCGTCTTAAGCACTCGACCACGGAGGCCGCCATAGCTGAAAATATTTTTCTATCAATTCAATATTTTTGTATGAAAAAAGCTTGGAATGCCTTTTTCAGGACTCGGGCTATGTTTTCTGTCCATTGAAAATTTCCACTGTTCAACCAGGTTTTATATTTCTCTTTTATTTTCTTCAACTTCTCTCGCTTATAAATACCTCAGAACTTACCTCAGAACAGGTTCTTATCACCTATGAGGTATTATACCATCCTCAGAGGTGTGAAAATATATTGATTACTCGGATAAAGTCTGGAATACACTGCTTCGAGATACTCGTAGGTATAGTGTTCCTTCAAAGCAACATCCTTTTTTAATGTCGAGAAGCGAGAGGTTAAATTCATTCTTCAATGTTTACTTAAGTTTTTTACTAACCCTCTACAAACTGTCTCTAGCCAATAGGAACGCCTTTGCAATCCTTTGGAATGCGAATCGGTTATTTGTTGAATACTTCCGAATGTACATCTGTTCACTTGTGCAGTGCTCCGAATTCAGTCATTTCTCCTTCGAAATCTTCCATCTCCTGGGTCAGCCCCGTTTGTCGCCCTCTGTCTGATATCTAAACAAAATGACCAGCCCGGGACGAGGCAATTGAAAAAGCACCACGACACACTACAGCGCACCTGGCGGCGAGTTTTGCAATAATTCAACCTTTTGAAGTAGACTTACAGTGTATTGTAAAATTTCTAGACGAGTCAAGTGTTTCTTTGTGCGGGCCGCTAATTTAAAATATTTTGGTATTGGTCATTGTCATTACTTATTAGATTTGTATTTTTAGGCACACAAGGTTACTATACACGTATATTTGGGGTTGTAATGCACTGTTGATCCTATGACGAACCGTCACTGGTGGGGACTTAACATATAAAGCATAGAGTAAAACCAAAACGCTTATAAATTGTATTTATTTATTATTATATAATGAAAATGAAGTAATAACTCTATCTGTTTATTTCTTATAATTTAAATGTTATTGTATTGTTTTATCACTGTTCTCTTATTTTATTTTATATTGTGTTCTCCCTCTGTTTGTATATATAACCGCACACTTTGTATTTTTTGTTTAGTTTAATTTTGTACCCTGATGATGCTTAGGCTAAGCGAAACCGGTCGGTAATAAAAATTAAAATAAAACCTGTGGTCTTATACAAAGTTATTATTTCATTTTCATTAAACATGTTGAACCACAAAGTAATTGCTTTCTACGAAAATATATAATTATTTAGGTAGAAATTGGGTTTTTGGTAATTTTTCAGCTTTTGATCCAATTGTGATCAGCTCTCAAGCATAACCGCCATGTTGTTATGCTTGTCCGCTTAACATAGTTTGTTCAAAACCGGAAACAGACCGAGAATCGGCGTTTAACGGGGACCATAAAAAAAAGTTGAAAATATCGAAATGGCGCCGATCGTCGAATTTGATATTCATCAAATGGGACGAGAGTTTGAAAAAACCTAACCTGAGCTTCAAAAAACAATATTTTTTAATATTTTCTTAACTAGTGTTTTATTTAGAGAATCATTGACTTTATTAGGTTAAAGTCAAAATATAATAAAAATTGACGATTTGATGTTTATCAAATGTGACTAGAGTTTGAAACATCCCTACTTAAATAATATTCATTCGATGAAAAATTAATATACGTTCGATAATATAAATGCTTTTTTTTATTATCATTACGAGATCCTTTGTTTACGTGGGACTAAAACCTCTTATAATACGTGTGATTATGAGGAGCCTTTCGTTTAGATAAACTCAAACCCCGACAGTAAACAAAATGGTTGAACAAACACGATAACACATTCATTTGCCAGTAACGAGTTATTGCCGTCGTTAATTATTTGCGTTATGGTTAAGGTCGCTCGCTGAAATTATATTGTATTAGATGGGATTGATGGGGGAATCATATTAATTTAATTTATGTTACGAAGTTACCGAAAACTAAACACTGCGTATTGTAATGCTATAGTGCTGGTTTTATGGAGTATTATCATTTCATACCGTGGTCGGCGTTCCAGTCTGTTTATTACTAAATTCAAACAGGACACCCTATAAGTACAGTCAGCTTTATTATGATAATAATAATATTTTGATAATTTGTATGGCGCCGTTTTTGTGAAAGGGCGCTGTAAAAATCTTAAATTTCTACTCAATATTAATTCTTAGTTTATATAAATATACAGCAACATACTTACCTTATATTATGGAATTGTACTCCGAAGATACAGCTGAAAATAAGAAAATAATACAACTTTCTGACGGCTTGCATGGTCGAGTGGTAAGACGCTCGACAACGAATCCAGAGGTCGCGGGTTCGAACCCGGCGTGCGCAAACAAATTTTATTAAATTAATATGTGTCGTAACACATTTAATTGATATAAAATAAAATATAGTATATTTGCTGCACGTTCCAGAGTGGTAGATACTCTAAGTATCGCCCTGGTGAAAGACCACCATTTAGAATTGAAACGTTGCTTGAAATGGCTTTGGCCGTGTTTGGTGACCAGATCTGAATAGCCAGGTACCACCCAACCTTCCCCTTCCTCATCTCCTCCCTCTCCTCACTACCTTCAGTCTCAAAACATACCCCTATTGGGCATGCCATAGTCTCACTGGCTCTAGGCGGCTGGGAGCAGTTGAGACTCTTATTCGGTATTCACTTAAACATAAAATGTATAAAAAAAATACATTACTTGGTATATTATTCCCAAGGAGTTAAAAAAAACTCATTCCGGGAAGGGCAAAATTATAAAAAAAGGAGTAATATTTTTACAAAAATATACAAATTTTAAAAAGGTAGTACAAAAAAAGGGAACAAGCAAAAAAATACATAAAAAGAGACTCATAAGAGTAGAGACAATGAGTAGAGATGTATAAACATCATAAATACAAGATGAAAGATATTCTCACACACAGAGGTTTTTAAAAAATTAAAATGGAGTTCTACAAATTAAACACAAAAACTATAAATAAAATATATATCACTGGTTAGTAAAATTATCGAGAAAATATACTTTGAGTGCTTTTGTCGATATTTTTTTGTTCGTAACTGGGAGTTTTAATTCTTAATAGGGTAATGCGTTTTATTGTGTAATTGCAGTGTATTGTAAGGATAATTTATGATTAAAAAAGTTTTGTACCTTATTTCCATAATTTGTTTTTTACCAAACCGATTTTACCTTGCAACGGGCATCTTCAAACTTGACAAGGCGATACTGGTCTGGTTAAAATAAATAAGTGGAAATAAATTATAAAGGTTTTTAAATCACAAATTCATATTGAATCGGAATTCTACCACGATATAACAGTTTCAAAATTAGAAACAACTACATTTTTTAAAGCCTATCTTTGTATGTTCCTGAGCAGTTCAAAAAGATATGAAGAATTACGTTACATTTAAAAAGTCCCTTTATAAAGTGCGTTTGAAGAATCCAATTATAAGGGTGTATTACATTATGTAATATAAACGTAGAAAATGTTAATGTAATGGGTAAAGAAAATTATTTAAAAAAACATTCAAGGTTTATGATAATTTTTGAACTCTCCCAACTCGCATAAATAACATTTCTAATTGTAGCTTGTTCTATGATGGATGATTTAGCTTGCAGCGTACTGAATTCGCGACGCCTTGATGCGATCCTGACGCTTTGGACTACCCGACCACAGTTAACAGTATGATCATTCTTCCGAGAGATGTTATCAATTGTAGTTAAGTTTTGCTTTTTGGAGCAAAACTCAAGGTTTAAAAAAATATATATATTTAATGGAATAGCCATTTCCAAAATTCTTTTTAAATGTAACAATAATATCAGGACTGAGTCATTTAAATACCCGCTTGTACCTAGATTGCATACAGTGCGTAATTCTATTGCTGAAATAGTAGATATATTCAACTGCACCGAATCTAGTTACAAAAAGGCTATAAAAGCATACCTCTTTCAAAAATACTAGTGTTAACTTGCATTATAAAATTTCTATCGACTTAATCATGTTTTCGGGTGCTAATCATTGTTATTTTTTATGTCACTATTATTTTATGTTTTATATCATATGTTATGTAAAAGCCCGTGAGGGCGTCTATAATTAAATAAATAAATTTTCCAATTCTTCACTGGCGAGATAATGTGTCAGAAAGTAGCAATATCAAAAACTGAAATTTTATTTTTATATTAAGGAATGGATAATTATTTTGTACATTTTTTTTTAAATCTTCCTCATCGTCTGTCACTCAGAGTTAAAGTTCTTACCACTTTGTCTCAGGGGTCTTTTTTGAGGTTTCTGATATTATGATTTTCACCTTTAAATTGAACCACGCAATTCATAAAAATCTCAATCAATATGTTCTAGCAGAAAATAAAATAAAACGTCGAACTTTATTTTGAATTTGCAATACAGACGTCGATCAATTATCATACAACTGTGACGTGCGTTCAATGTCACAATTCCAACCAATGACAGCATCGAATACAGGCGGAGAATTTAAATAAATATTCATTTTTGATTGGTCGAACGGGCTGAAATTAAAAGTCGAATCAATATTGTATTTATAAAGCCGTCTATACACGCGCATAATGGAAATTTAAAAAAAAAAAACGGTTCCTGCACCGGGACATACGGACGTGCTTGGACATTGTTGTTTTGTATTCAGGACCAAAAAAAACATCACGCATCGCACTGATGTGCTGTTGGAAGAGACATCGAGCCCATGATTCGAAATTGGTCAGTTGAAACTGAGTTCTTTGTAACTGACTTAATACATCATCTACATCATCGTCACCGCCACAACCGAGTGGTAGATTCTCTCAGTATTGCTCCGGTGAAAGACCACCATTCAGAATTGAATTTTCGCTTGAAATAGCTTTAGCCGTGTTTAGTGACCGGCTCTAATTAGCCAAGTACTTCCCAACTTTTATCTTCCCCATATGATTCATCTCTTCATTTTCTATAGCTGCACTGCATACCCAAATAAGGAATGCCATAGTCCCATTGGCTTCGGGCAGTTGGACCTCTGGTGAGGTATTCACATTTTTTAAACTCTCAGAGACTTTTGTCTCAAGAAAACGTCTCCGCTACTGCCTTTCTTATGCTGTCTTTATGTATGCCTAAGGTCAGAGGTGTGCACTCTATATAGGCACGTAAGCACTGCCTACCCTATCGATCTCGCAAAAAAATATGAATTATATTGGGTTAAATAATATGAAATTATTGCAAAAAATAAATCTACACTTTCAAAAATACGTGCGAAGTTCAACTAATCGTACCGCCCTACTGATCGTCCTACTACAACGTGTCGAAAGCAGTAACTACATATGCCCAAACGCCGCTAACGTCAGAGTAGATTATTCTATTTCACCATACTACACAAAATATGTATGCTTGTATGCTATGCGCTGTGTGCGCGTTCAAGTGGCTCGTTTGTGTTAGTATCTTTGTTATTGTCTAGGCAGTGCTTTCACACAATAAATTTAATAGCAATCAGTGACATCTGTTGGTACCTATCTCGATTACCAATTAATTCGCTGTTTTTCCTACTGCCCACCCTGATCAAAAACTCTGTGCACGCAATCTTACATACTCCAAACCCAAAGTTTATGCCTTCCAACGCTTCTTCGTTTAGCGGAATTATAATAAAAACATCCTGTTGTTTGTTGGTCGTCTATATTCCACCCTCGATGCGTGTCCCGCCCAACGGAGTCGTCTCACTTTTATGAATCTCGTTATTGACGGCATCATCCAAATATTTTCATCAGCTTTAGTGGCAGCTGCATGGACGTACAAATTGCGTGCACATGGATCAATAAAGTGAATTTCTGTTGTACGCCCGCTTTGATAAAAAAATATTATGAAGTAAACCTTACGGTTGAGGATTTATTAGGGTTCCTAAAATGAAATACATCTTTTCATTTTTACTATTGATGAGTTTTCCTTTCAGATGGAAATTCCAATTTTCAATTCGGTGAAAATACTTTTTTGAATTTATTTTCTTTTCTTTTCTTCGAATACTGAAAAAAATTGCAACTATTATGCGTTACGAAGACTATTCCATAAAATGTTCCATTTTTTTATTATATACGCTCAAACGATAGGAAAAGTATACCCAAAGTATTTAATACAATTTTTGAGACAGCTAGGATTGAGATTTTTATGACGTAAATTTCAATTTCACGCTTTTTGGTAGATAGACATTTTTTTTAAATATCATATCGTCGCTGAAAAGGCAAAAGGTCTTAAGCGACACTTTGATAAAAATGAGTTATACGAGTATATCCAGTTTTGATCACTTCTTTTTTCTGCGTCGAATGCTCTGACTCTCGTTTGATTCTGAAGAGCTTTGTGGCCCATCTAAAATATATTTCCCATTTGGGAGAAGGCTTGACTCAAGCGATACAAGTTTAGGACGTTTTTTTAGCTTTTTGTAGCTTCAGGTAACTCAGTGAGAGGATTGAGTTACCTAAGTTAACTTTTTTTTCAAAATCCAACCAGGTACTGAAGACTTATGAATTTTATTGTTAAAAAAAAAACTTTAAATGCTCCTGGTGTAAACTTCGCAAAATGGCGCTTCAGCCTTTTCCGTCGACGATATAAGGTCGTCTATCAATAGCAAGGACTGGAATTTGAACTCTAAAACTTCCCAATTAACGGGCGACTGCTCTAAACCGCTGAGCTTTAGAAGTCAAGAATAGTTTTTTAGGTAAACAGTGACGTCTTTTGTCTCTCATTTCCATCATTAAATCAAATAATTTTTATTTTTTTATATGAATATCGCACAAGAGCTCAACTGCTCCCAAGCGTCAAGAGTCAGTGAGACTATGGCATCCCCAAATAGGGTATGTTGTGAGGCTGAAGGTAATAGAGAGGGGAAGGAGATTACGAAGAGGAAGGTTGGGAAGTAACTGGCTATTTAGATCTGGTCAACAAACACGGCTAAAGCCATTTCAAGCAAAATTTCGATTCTGAATGGTAGTCTTTCACTAGGGCGATACTTAGAGTATTTACCACTCTGGAACGTGCCCCAAATATACTTTTATTATTATTTTTCATATACATGTTAATTAAATAAAAGTTATTACCGCACCCCGGGTTTGAACCCGCGACCTTTAGATTCGTAGTCGAGCGTCTTACCACTCGACCATGGAGGCCGTCATTATAATTAACATGAGAAAGGGTCACTTCTACGACTCTTTCTTGTGTTCAACAGCTCAGCTGTGAAACAATTTGCCGACTTCTGTGTTTTCTACCTCCTACAACAAGAGCATTCTTCCAGATCCTGGTTCACCCCTTCCTTTCCCAAAAAACCCTCCACCCAGCATCAAATAAAAAATATTGATTAAGGCTTTTTAACATTTTCTGACAATCTATGAAAGCACTAAAACATTAATAAATCAATATGTCTTACCACAACGCTCCAGAAACAATGATTTTATTTTTTAACTTCGCTTATTCTTACCTACATTTATTTTTTGTTCAGTTCACGAAAGCGCTAGTTTTATTCCAACGAAAAATACAAATTGAATTCACGTTTTTACAACATTTGTAATACAAATGGCGAGATCCTGACAATCTGAAGAAACGATCCCGTGACACGGGGAAAGCTATTTGTGAAACTTTTAAATCGTCCCAAGACAAGCTAAATCTGGCCTTATCTTATTTGTTTCTCTTGCGTCTCCTCTTTTTATAACAATGAAAATAAATTTTATTTTTCACGTTTCTTTTCCGTTATATGTTATCCAACCCTATAATGGAGATGATTTTGAAAGAAGCTCTTGGGTGACAAGTAGACATGTACATACGTGCTGTAGTCTCCGGTTCGATTCCTGAGGAAGTAAACAAAATAATCATCTTCGAAACGAGACGTATCACGCCTAGTACATAGAACTGTGGATAAAGCCTGATTCACACCAACGTCCGGTTCCGCTCAGTGCCGATATTGTTCCGCAAGAAAACTTATTGATATGGTATGAATATCAATCAAGGAGTATGTGCCAAGACAAATTTGTGTGGCAGTATATCCTTCTGCCCACCCTTGTGATATTTAACTACTTATTTAGTTGAATAATTATTTTGAAGTGTAAAAATACCAACATCGCAGATTTTTTTAAATCAAAAACCATTTTTTTATCACTAAATAATATTTTTATTAATTATTAAAAAAATCATTTAGTGATAAAAAAATGGTTTAAAAATTCAAGTCTTCAGTGCCGGGTTAGATTTTGAAAAAAAAAAGTTAACTCAATGCCCCCACTGAGTTAGTTACCTGCAGCGACCGAAAGCTAAAAAATCCTAAGCTTGTGTCGCTTGAGTAAATGGTAAATATATTTTAGATGGCCGAAGCGCCACAAAAGTCTTCAGAATCAAACGAGAGTCAGAGTATTAGATGCAGGAAAAAAAATCACCAAAACTGCATATTTAACTCATTTTTGACCAAAGTGTAACTTAAGCCCTTTTACCTTTCCAACGACGAAATGATAACATTATCAAACAATTCGTACAGCGCACTCAGTTGGTCTATCGCCTATCTGGAACTGTAAGAAAAATTACACATTTTAAATATCTTTCGCTATCACATGACGGCCTCCATGGTCGAGTGGTAATACGCTCGACTACGAATCCAAAGATCGCGGGTTCAAACCCGGCGTGCGCCAATAACTTTTATTTTATTAATATGTGTCATAACACATTTAATTCATATAAAAATAATAACAAGTATATTTGCGGCACGTTCCAGAGTGGTAGATACTCTATCAACCTGGTGAAAGACCACCATTCAGAATTGAAACGTTGCTTGAAATGGCTTTCAACCTTCTTCTTCCCCATCTTCTTCCCCTCCTCACTACCTTCAGCCTCACAACATACCCTATTTGGGGATGCCATAGTCTGACTGGCTCCAGACGGTTGGGAACAGTTGAGACTCTTGTGCGGTATTCGTATAATTTTTAATTTTTTTTAAATATGTGGTAGAGAAATGGCAAAGATGATTAAAACGTGTCTTGAAATAGTGGCATCTGCCGATGTACCTAACATTTTGAGTACACGTTCAAAAGAAATATTCACCATCTCCACTGTATCACGCAACTTCAAACGGCGGTCATCCATCTGGATAATAAAAATGAAATAATAACTTTGCATAAGGCCATACATTTTTTATTTTTTTAAAACCACTGGTTTCGCTTAGCATAAGCATTATCAGGGTACAAAATTAAACGAAAAAAAAATAGCTAGTGTGTGGTTATACGAGTATATATTCATACATATAGAGGGCGAACAAAATATTTAAAAAAAGAGAACAGTAAGAAAACAAAAAAAAATTAAAAAATTATTGTAACAAAGAAATAAAGAGAAAAAGACATACAATATGAAACAAAAAAGCAAAACGTCAACTGAGAAGGTGATAAAAGAATAATAAGAAATTTTGTGAGTTAACGGGAAATATATCTAATATTCGACTACTGGAATAATTTAACTGATTATTAAGAATACGATTATTAATTTTAATGGCTTTCTTTATTTCTAGTGCTTCTAAATTATTTAATCTGTTGCCACGACCATTTTATGGAGAATATGAGCTCCGGTGCTTTTATTAAAGGTATGATCTTTTTCAAAAGGTAATTGGCGAATTCTGAAAAGCCGCGGTTATTTAAACATCTAAGAAAAATATAAAATGCAGAACAATTACTGCAATCTAATTTATAAATTCTTCTGATTTGTAGTATAATTGATAGAGTTGTCACTTGACTGTGGGAGCACCATTTTCGGCCACGTTTAAATCAGTAAAACGAGGTTAAACTATTTTGAATCATACGATTTTATGACAATACGATTATTTTTTCCATTTCGACAACTATATTCACAACTAAAGTCCTGCCACTTTCACGTAAGTGCTCTTGTGTAAACTTCCCAAAACTGCTCTTTTGCCTTTCCGGCGACGATATGTTTGATCGTAATATTAGCCAAATGTTGATTTTCTTGTTTTTACACTTCTTTAAACAATTTTTTTTGTAATATTTCCCATATTTTTATTTTGTCTACACTTTCTCAGATTTTTTCTCTCTTAAATGCTGCTGTCATTCATTTCCTCTCTGCATCACTGTGATTAATATAAAGTGTTGTGATGTTTTATTCACCGCATGATGTGTACGTTGTGTAATTGGATCGATAAACTAACCTCTATTATTTTGTGCCTGTCAATGTGTATTACTTATTTTTAATCTGTTAAATATTCGAAATAAATAACACAAAACTTAAAAAAAAAAAAACAGTTGCACCCACAATAACAAAGATATTTATATTCCTAGCACTACAAGAAAAAAACACATCAAAGTGTATGCCAATCTGAACATTAATTAAATATTTGAAACTACGACGGAAGCATGCTTTTGCTAAATAATGTACCCACGTAAATCAAAAAGGTCCTACTCCAATATCTCAAATTTACCCCCTTCGGGAGAGCGGTTTGACAGTGTTATGTTTGCATGTGTTTTTGTATTTATATATGTACTCTAATTCTATTCTGGTCCAGTGCATATGATGTCGCCTAGGGTCGATTTAATTGTCCGCTGGAGCAAGTTGACCGCGATTGCCTTTGTTAAATTGGAGTCAATTAGTAATGTTCCAGTGAGCACGGCCTGTAAATAATTATGTCAACGATAATAGTATACCTAATTTAAAATGCAGCCAATTGACTACCGGTAGGAAAAATAGTGTTGTAATAATAACAATACTTGGCTAATTTATATAGCGCAATTTTTGTGAAATATCGCCTCAAGGGCGCTTTACATTTAGTTCACTTGTATTATTACTCAAATTATTCGCTCTGAGATTTGTTTCAGCGCGTAGTCAAAGGGACTCTTAAAAGTGAAACATAACTTTCTCCATTTTTATTCTTTAAAATTATAACCAAACAGTCAAACAATAAGTAATGTCTCTCAGCAGATCTCAACACTATTTTTGATAAATCTCGCTTCTTGTAGAGTAATTGAAAAATATGAAACAAACAATATGGAGTTCTTTTTAATGTTTTAATAATTCAATAGATATTTCAAAGCTCCGTAGATGTGGTGCAAATGAAGTTGCGAGCTGAAAATAAGTATGTTGACCCAGAAATGCTAAACAGAAAAACCACCACAAATTTCATGACGCCGTATTTTCCGCTTTGTGGTGAGGACGTCGCTACATTTTGACTTTATAGGTTTTGTTTTTAATGTAATTCATCATTATTCACAAATTTTAAACATTTTATTTATTGATTACATCACAATTCATAGATTTCTGTTGGGAACTTTACCTAGATTTAAGGGAAAAATATTATCAGAATAAGTTTAAAAATATATTAGATGTCTTAGAAATCTTAACTTAAACATATCAATAAAAAAAAATAATGTAATAACATTTTGTATGCAGCTCATTTGCAACCCTATTCAGTTAACAAGCATCTAATTTAAACCTTCTAGCTACACGAACATTCTTCTTGTTATTAGTGTAATCAGCATAACTCCACTTTCTAAGATGAATATCTAATTCCCAATCAAAATTAGCAACCGTTGAGCCGATATTTTGCCTAAAACATGCTCAAATGCACAATTACGCTCTTCTAAACGTAACCTCTACATAACTTTCGCCGTTGGCTAACCGAAAGAGAAGTTTGATAAACTATCAACAGATTGAAATAAGTACCATTTTAGACGTTCACTTGATTCTAAATTTTAATTTCTTACATATTTATTGAAATAATCACAAATAATAAAATCTAAACAGTGAGATTAAGCGGTGTTTTGTTAATATCATAATGGCCAGTTGAAATACGCAATAATATCTAATACGAGGCCTGTTAAAGAAAAAAGGTGAATTTTGAATTTTCGCGGGCTGTGTGCATTCAATTATCGATTTTTTTTTTGTTATGTTGGTACATATATGTTTATCATATATGTACCAACATAATCAGGCATTTTGGATTAGTGATTTGTTTTTGACAACTGGAAAGGTTAGTCACGTTTTTGTGTGTTCTTCAATTTTTTACTTTTGAAAAAAATGGATCAAAAAGTAAAATCCATGATTTGTTTTTCCACAACTCCAGGACGCTCATCGTCATTAACATCTTCTCGACCTTCTGTAAAGCGCTTATAAACACTTTTTTGAGACAAAGTAGACTCGCCGAATGCCACAGTCAACATTTTAAGTGCGTTGGAGCACTTTATTCCATTTTTAACGCAAAATTAAATACATATTCTTTTGATCCACTTTTTTCAAAAGTCAAAAATCGAAGAACACACAAAAACGTGTATATAGAGAAAAACAGCATCAGAATAAAATGATAACCGTTGTCAGATGTCGTAATGCCTGTTTACGGGCCATTCGAATTTCAAGATCAAGAAAAAACTGCCGTCGAGCTGATAATATATTATTGGTATATTTTTTGAAACATGCAATGTGTGTGTTTACGTTAAATATAATATATAATTTTGATTTGTAAAATAAACAATTTATCAATGAAAAAAGCGATAGTATTTGGTTTTTGATGGATTTATGTTTAAAAAGTTTCACTCTTGATGTCATTTTACTGTCTATGGGATGCCGAGGACGAAGGCGGAGCAACTGAGAACAGGGGCGGAGTCACCTAAGCTAAGCAAACGTTGGAAATAGGCAAATAGACGTTGCTTGTCATTTTAACTTAATTTAGCCGAAAAATAGCATCGCTTAGCGAAATATTGGGAAGACGGCCGTAAAATTCTTGGTCGGAATATTTTAATGTGAGAGGCAGGTTTCAGTTTACTAGCATATACGAGAATCCTCTGAAATTCCTCTACAATATAAACATAAGTAACAACTACTCACACTCGTAGCTCCTATGTTTTAGGGTGCAAGCACATTTCGCTACTTACGAGCTGGTACTTAAGCCACGAGTAATTAAGTCGTAAGTATGATAAGTATGTCGGTGCTTTAAGTAATAAATTTATTATACAGTAAATGTGTGCGCGAATATACTCTGTAGAGTCCTGTAAAATGGAGTAATGTTTTTTTTACAATGATATGGTGTTTCCAGAAACATACATATTCCATTTTATTATTACACCGTTCCCAACATTTTTTCACACACTTAATTTTCTGCCTCCATTGTGGTTAGTTATACATATATTATAAATATACTTGAGTTTATGTACTCGTATATCATAGTGTAGAACAGCTGTTACCAATAAATGGGAGCTGTCTTTTTGCTTACGATGGCAGAATTTGTGATATTTAGGTAATAATGTAATGTTTTACTTTCACAATTTTTATCATGGCTTAGACATTCACCAATGGATATTTGGGGAGGGGGGGCGGTGCAGTGTTTTTGCCTTAAAATAATTTTAATTTTCAATAAAAAAAACAAAATCGGGAAATTCTCCATACTTGTTCATAGTGTCATATCTATATTATATTCATAGGGAGATCAACTAAATTGCAAAGGCACCATTTTATGCAATAATCAACCGTGTTGTCGTAATTTTTTTATTCTAGAAAATCTTGTGAACAGAAAAACAACCCACCGCCATTCCGACTCTAATGGACACATTCCTTTTAGATTTTATTCTTTCATAAAACATCGAAAGGCTGCATTGCCGCAGAGGTTTGTTTTCCGTAGCAGGGAAATCTTTATTTTCTTGGCGTTGCACTAACACATACGTGCCGTACCCTAGGTGACTCACCTACCCACACCTTGATAAACGGTCATCCATATTAATTTCTTTGAAAGATGTCGCCGAATCTTCCCACTTTTGTATCCCTCGTGACACAAATTTAGCTTGTTTGATGTTATTTTAGTACTGACTTTTATTTACCTTTACCTTTGCCCATTGTACGGATATGTTTCTATCCCGAGGAATACCCCATTTCACTACACTGTACATTAGGTACATATCTCGGGCATCGCACATCTGGGGAGTTTGCATTGAGAGTAGTTGATTTGCATATTGACTCCGACTCTGAGAACGGAAGTAAATACACTTCCGGAATATAACGTTCGGCGAACGGAAGATGTACTTCCGGCGGTGTCACGTACGCGTGCGGCTTTCTGCTTTCGTGATGGCCGATATTCAACCTACAGTATGAAGATTTTCTTGAAGAAGATTGAGATAAAATTAATGTAGTATGGACGTGGTCCTTTTCCGGAAGTCTGCCAGGAAATTAGCATAGTGGTGAATCTTACCTACGTTCTGTAAAATGTAATTATTTATTTACGCATTTTTGCTATTACGTGATAATACGTGCATATTTACCTTGTGCAATTTGTAGAGAAATGTATAAAATATAAACACACAGAACTAATAAGGAAATAATAACACATTTTCTGACCTTGCAAAAACTCGCAAGTACGCCTTTGGATAGACGTCAGGTGGGAATGTTGTCTTTGTTCTACCGGTATTTCAATGGAGGAGCTCCGAAGAACTTGCACCATTGAATCTCCGGCTGAGCACCGGCGCACAGCCAAGAAACTCGTTAAACGCGCCCCTAACATTTGCACATGGTTGACATTCTGACAACTAAGAACGGGTCGTTTCTAAGACTTGTTCTTGTATTCAACAGCTTAGCTGTAGAATGTTTTTCCAGCCTGTGTGTTTCATCCCTCATACAACATGAGGCTCTGGGACCATGGGACCAGGTTCACTCCTTCCTTTTTTCAAAAAGATCCTCCACACGGCATCCCCAAACATAACATAGGCCTGATAGAAACTATTTTCCTCAGCGCCTCCTGTGTAGGAGTTAATGTGAAACGTTCTTAGTTTAGTAAGTAAACCTTCTTTGAAATTGATCTTAGTTGTGATATTGAGGTTGTGATTACTGATTCTCTTTCATAAAAGTCATTGGAATTTTCTTCTCGAGAATCTTATTTCAAAACCCGCGAATTAATACGAATTTCTCGCAAATTTCAAGGGCTAGAATGTGCGCAATGTGGAGGAATGGACACGTTGACGCTGGCGTCTGTATCTGTTTTCGTGAGTATTTCGGCGAATATCGTGTTTCGTCTACGCTTTGGAAAATCCATTAGGATCGGATACGTGAATTCCAAGACTAGATAAACAATGGAGACTGAGGGACGAAAGTTCATGAGGCGCGCCAAGGACGAAAGTTCGATACTTTTTCAAGGGCGAATAATCGAAAACGTTCGTAGAGTTGACTACACCCTCGGGCTTTTGATATTAAGTAGGCACACTGAATATTAACAAGAACGTACTTGGGGCCCGTTTCATACGGATTTAAGGCTAACATACCCAACCAACATTAATGGTCTTTTGTAAAATGTTAATATATATCTATGGCAATTTATTTATTTAACAAAGATCTCATAAAAAAACAGTTGTTCACCAAGTACATTAACTCTTTGAACGCGTGACGTTTCTATGCTAGGTACCCCCTGTACGCGGCACTTTTTTGTTGATAATGTTTCACATTATAGCAGTATAATTACCAGTGTTAAAAATAATCTATCTACTTGGATCTGATAATTTATACATAAAGATTATTATTTATCACCAACTGACTTTCAAACGTGCGTATTTATGATGATAAATGACGAACAAAGATCTCAGTATAAACAAACCCACCATTTGGAGACGCCATTTTCGGAGACGGCTCGTTACGCTTTGACCGAGAACGGACACCGCGCCGATTAACTATTGCAGCCAGTCAGCACTTGACGTATTTATACACACATCACATTTCACAAACAAAATATTTTTTATAAACATGTTATTTTCGGATCCTATTCTGTTATGTATTAATATGATTCTATTATTATTATTAAGGCTTGAGTAAATAATTATGTTTAGATAGGCAGACACTTGACTTAAATATTTATAACCGTTAAAATTGTTTTGAGGTGTGGTATATTTTATAACAAGGAAATAAGCACAAAGAGATTTCACACAATTTGACACACGAATCTTGTATTTTGTTTTTTTCTTCTCTCGCCTACCACTATTAGCGCATACGTAGCATACCTGCGGGCTTTTGTTTTTTTCTGTCGGCGGAATTAGTTCAGGCATATGGTCGGTAAAGTTTTTAGGGAAGATTCTGTGTGGATTTGAGCTCGGGATGTGCTAATTCAAATGTTTTACATTTTTGCCATATTTTCCTATGAGCTGCTTTATTACATTTAGCTGGAAATCAGCTAACGGTATTTTTATTCCAGTAACCGATTTATAAATGGCGAAAGCATTTAACAAATATAAATCTATTATGTGAAAGGCCGCTTTCTTATACCACTTGGTGGATTTCCTCATACAAGACAAATTACTTAAAATCATGTCAGTCTTGTCAACTGCACCCATTGACTTATTGTAATCAAGCACACATTTTGGCTTTAGAATGGGCTCATTGGTTTGATGGTTTGTTTTACCGGAAGCTTCCATGGAATCGTCATGCAAGGTGGTCAGCATATGCACGTCTCTTTTGTCGCACCATTTGAGGGCAAGTAGTGATCCACGAGATTTTGCCTCAATTTCGCCCCTTTTTAACTTTCGAAAATCAGGCATCATTTTCCGTTTTTTTTTAACAGTCCCACAAGCATTTGTCTTATTGTTATGCAGATATTCGAATAACTTCGGACTCGTATACCAATTATCAACCCACAAATTGTGTCCTTTCCCAACATAATCTTTTAATAGCGTAGTAACAACGGCCCCAGTCATTCCAAAAATTCTGTTCGTCTATAATATCACTTCCATCTCCACAGTAAATAATAAAATCAATAACATAGCCAGATGTCACATCGCATAACACAAACATTTTAATACCAAAACGATGTCTCTTTGATGGAATATATTGTTTAAACATAAGTCGTCCCTTGAACACTACAATACTCTCGTCAATACACAAGTTTTTCTGTGGCATCATTGATTCCTTAAATATTTTTCTAGTATGTTCTAAAAGTAATCTAATTTTAAAAAGTCTGTCATGAGGAACTGGGAAATTTGAGTCCGAAAAATGTAACATTTGTGATAATAATTGGTACCGATCTCTCGCCATTGTTTTACTAAAGATAGGAGCTCTGAGGAAAATATCACTACTCCAATGTTCTTCCACAGTCAAATGCTTATTCCGTGTCATCAACATGGACAAAGCAAAGAAAGTGTACATTTCTGGTATATCCGTATCTATCCATTTATGTACGGGATTTTGGAGTCAGTTCCATCTCGCTAAGCTTAAAAAGTAAAATTTGTTTGTTTCTGCAACAATTTTCTCCATTATATCCTTATTCAGAAAATGTTCAAAAAAATGTCATTCCGGAGAATTTTCTGTTAGGCTGTTGTTTGTTATACCTGACTGAAAATCATCGAATTCATGAATTATTGGGATATGGGGACCAGATGTCCAAGACCCAAAATTATCATCATTTTGTTCCTCGACGACCTCAATGGGTTGCATTTCTATATACATATTTTCATTTGATACATCAGATGGCTCATATTCTTCTTCGGACATTTCATAATCCGAATCTAGCGCGCCGACAAATTTGACGATTTGTTCTTCGGATAGGTTTTGGTGCTCCATTTTGGGTTAGTTATCTAATATTACAAGAACATAATATAATGCTGAATTAATGTGACTAATTGAATCGTATTTGTACTCACAATTTGTATACATACAAAATCCAAACTTCACTATTTCTTCACGTAAATTTTCACAGATCACAATATATAAAACGTAACCGACTTATTATTAATAAGAACACTATACTATACTATTTTAAACAAAATGTAGAACAATGAAAAGTTTTTTTCATAAAATAAACATTTTCTTAAATGTAAATAAACTAAAGTAATGCGCTTTCACGTAATCAACGCACGGACCAATCTACACAAACTCGGTGAATCAAGTGCGCAGGCGCGCGAGTCGGTAGGGCGAGCGGCGGGGAGATTTGAATGTTTACGCAAAGGGGATCCCGACCACCGACCACGAATATTTACGATTTGAGAACGAATACAGAATGTTAAAGTTAAAATATTATAGGTGTCGCTAGCATGACGAATGTATGAAGATATTTGTGAAGATTTTACAAATATAGAGCACAGGATTCCGACTTTATCGACGCCAAAACTTCAGGTCCCAACTGTTGAGGCATCCGCAGAGAAGGCACGGGCGGTCGCGCCTCATATGCTGAGGCGTCCGCGTTGAATGGGTTAAGAGATAATTGATATATTGTAGATACATGCATGGTGAAATAAAATAAACTAAACATTTATTTATACACATATATATTATGATATAATAACACAAATAATGTGAGCAATTAAAAAAATGATAAGATATAAGAGAGATTCACTCTTATACACATGTTATGAGATAATCATTGAAATGGCAAGTGTAAAAATGTGTGTAAAAAAATATTTTATTTAAGAGTATGTAGATCGTTATGTACCTAACGGTCACTCTGGTACGTACATCAAGAGATAGTGACAGAACTCTATATATGTGGATTTAAATATATCTAAGGTAGATGCAGCTTCATTGAATAGTTCCATCGCTTTATATAATTATCTAGTACGCTCTTGAGTTCTTTTTATTTACTGTACCCGACGTAACATGGCACACAAGTAAACTGTAATAGGTGGCGGTGTTATGGGAAGGAGTTTACTGACCCTAGTATGAAGTTACTTTAGAAGAGAAAAACACGAATTTAATATGATAAATTAGAGCAAATACATGAAGTTAATTTTGACTCTAATTCTAACAATTCAAAACATGATTTTACGTACATCTTATTTCCTAAATCATACATATACAGATTAATAATTGTCGCGACACAGTATGTCCGACACATTTACGTGTGTTTTTAATTGTAAGACAATTCGATTTTTTATGATTTTAGAAGAAGTAATTTTGGCTACTAGCCAAACTTTTACTAGTTACTTCGGAAATATGAAATTAAAAATTAAACAATGCTCAAAAAGCGTTCTGTTTGGTCTAAATTTAAATTTACAAACGACAAATTTGTGTTCTAACGTAAACTAGTCTTCGATCGAAAACTTTTGTGACCATTTTTTTATAATTAAAAATCTCTATTATTAATCTCAAGGGCGTACAAGATAGTTGCCATACTTTTTGATTAAATAAAGATCGTTCACAAAAACGGCGCCATACAAATTATCCAAATATTATTAAATATTATTATTTAAACCTTCAATTCAAATCACAATTCTCCTTAGACGCTTTTTTTCTGGAGTCTTTAGTGAAGCCTCCATTCAGGGTTGTCTTAGAACTTGAAAAATGGCTGGAACCAGATTGAAGAGTGGTGTATTCTTAGATATCTTCATAAATAACTTTATTATCTAATATATTGACTGCTATGGATACCCACACAGCTTCCAGATACGTCATTACCTTGTCTAATGAACTGTTACTTCATTATGTGTTCTTTTCTTTTAGTGAATGGAGAATACATCACGGCGTGTCCACACGACGATGCGGTGAATATTTTGAGAAATGCTGGGGACCTGGTTGTCCTCACCGTGAAACACTACCGAGCGGCCACCCCCTTCCTACAGAAACAAGGTAGGCATCCAGCGATTCTAAACATTTAGCTAACTTTACTACCGGAACTTTAAAGCTTCAGCGAAGCTTTCATAGACAACTCCGGGGAGCTTCGTTGTAAGCTCCTCCAAGCATTATTGCAGCTCGCGCTCGGTCACAAGTCTGTAATTAAAAGTTTCTTCTCTTTTACCTTTTGTTCTCCTTGTCAATTGCAAGTGTCAAGTGAGACGTCTGCACAATAAAGGCACTTCGTTCCATTTTCCAAAGGGTAGTCCTTTTTCACGAGACTCGAAAGAACGCTTTTCCTTGCGGTTTAATTTTATTCGTTTTTCACAAAGCATTTTTCATATTTTTTTGCAGATTTGTAGTATTACAAGTAATGAGGTTCTTAAATAGATCTTTTAAATATTCTTTTTTCATAGTAAGAATAGTTCGACTTTATCCATGGCCGAGATCGTCAGATGGAACACAGAGATCGCGGGTTCAAATCCCGGCGTGTGTTATTTCACATGTAATTAAAATAAATAAATAAATATTATCGTATATTTGGAGCACGTTTCATAGTAGTATATACTCCCAGTATTGCCCTGATTAAAGACCACCATTCAGAATCAAAACGTTACTTGCTTTAGCCGTGTTTGGTGACTAAGTCTGAATAGTCTTCCTTACTGTACTCTTCCCTATATTCTTCTCCTCCTCAATTCTTCCAGCCTTAAAATATATCGCAATTTTAAATGCTACAGTTCCACTGGCTCTGGAGAGTTGTGAGCTGTTTGGAACCTTGTGCCGTTTCACATAAATAATAAATTTAACGTCTTCCTCTCATTTTTGAACAATCTCATTCCATAATATTAATAATTTTTCACTTTGATAGATGCAAGGTACTTACCCGACTAAAGTTCCCAGTAACTGACTTAAAACGAGTTACTATTTTGTAGTTTTTAATACAATTAAATATATCAAGAGGCTCTTCAAAGAAATATCTGTGATAACTTTCAAGACAGCGTATAAAAGTTTATAATTTATGTAAGTATTTAATTCCCTTCGTTTTCAAAATGGTCTTATCTCATATTTAACGTTTTCCATTAATTTTCGAATAATCCCGTTAATCTAATGACTTAAAAGTTTTTTTGTAATAAGTACTATATATCTAGAGGTCATACCTACCTTCAACATATTTCACCGTAACTTGCTTCCATACATTATGTCAGAACTAAATTATTTTCGTTTTCAAAATTATTCAAAGTATTTTCCCGAAGAGAAGGATAATTTATTAGATATACTTGATCAAATTTAAAGTCTTTCATTCATTATGGAATAATCGCATTCCACAATATTAATAATTCTTATATTTGATGGCCTTCTTATATCTTAACTTGCATACATGGGTCAAAAAGACCCAGACTAACCTTTGATTCACCCTGACCGTTCGATATTCACACACCCGTTCCCGGTATTCCCCAATCACACAGAAGCCTGCAACATAATCTACCACGTGTCAGGTGTCAATGGAAATTTTCCATGTATTGATTATAGGCGGTTATTGAAGAGGAACGATAGCTGCAGTGGATTGCAGAATGTGACAGCAATACGCTAAAATTGTTTGTATCGTAAAATTTATAAAATTTTTGGTCTGGTATTCCAGATAATGTTTACGAATGCAAGAATATTTCTGTTTTTTCAGTACGAAAATTTTAAGAAAGGGTGGTTGTTATTATTATTAGTTTTGTAAATAATAATGAAAAGTAATTTTATGTTTCCGAAAGCTTTCATTTTAACTTGGTAGAGGAATATTTTTGGGTTTAAAAGGGTTTGTTCCAAAAACACATCATTTACGTTTTTGTCAAAAAAAATTTGAGTTCTTTTGAACGTCAGTATTTTTTTGTGTTGGTAGCCTAATTATCGAATTATTTTAGTACTACGTTTTATACACAAAACGCAATGAATGTACTTAGTTATTAATTTACCCCGGCTCTAATTTAACCCATGTATATTTTTAACATGGCTGAAAATATGTATACCAGTTTAGTGTTAAGTACTTAGTTAGTCGCCTAAAGCGAGTTATTATTCTGACGTTTGTGACAGTAACTCTTATCAAGGTGGACGTTTTTTTGGCCGAGCTGTCAAATTTAGTCTCAGGTTGACCGAACATAAATTCTTTAGCATCATATTCCTCTTCAGTATTCTCCCCCGGTCTCTTGACTGGCCCACGGCTAACCAGATAATGTTATTAACCCTCCGGAAATGTGACCCTATCCATCCCCACTAACGATGGCAAGTGGAACTTACCCCTACCGAACAGCCTTCAACTAACCCCACTCAACGGCTTGAAGACACATTATGAACGAAGATATTATAATGCAAGTGTAATGACTTGCTTTATCTATATCTGTGGCAAAGTGTATTTTGTGTCCGTCACGAGGAAACGGTTATAGGGTCTTTGTGAATCGACTAAATACGGTTGAAGGAACGAATCCTTGTTCTATCAATAAGTTTGTGAAATGTGGAATATTGAAGCTTCGCACGTAACATATTGTTTTTCGTGTTTCGCTAAATATATTTTCTAGACGTGATGTACTGGCAATCATAAATCTGTGAACCGCAAGCCTAATTTGTGGTATTGGTAGGCTTTGTGGGTATATGAACGTCGTAATTTGATTCAAGTATGAGCGTGGCGCACGTTTATTTCAAGACTACAAATAAATTAAGAAATATTCCAAAACCACCCAATTACGAAGTTTTTTTAACTGTAAATTTATTACACCAAAGCCTCGTATGTTAATGCTGGTGAAATATTTCAAATTAAAGCTTTCGAGTGCGGCATTATTTTCGTTTATCATAATGAAACGATTTTTTTTTATCATATGGCAAAATTACTAGATAGAACCTCCAATATACTATGGAACTGGAGTCCAGAGATGAAGTGCTATGACTCTATTTTTTTTCCGTAACCGGAAGATCTTTGAATCTTCGGCACCTCATGTGGGTGATATTTATTAAAAAAATGACGATTTGACCCGACATCTGTTGTAACGTGTATGTACAGTAAAACTAAAACAAATAGTATAGTTAGGTTGGGTTAGGCGGTAATGATTTGGTTGTCGAAATTCAAGTCTCAGAATGTTACAAACGAACGAGAGTAGATGCATGTGAAAGCTTGCATTAAGGTTAGTCGTTGGCGCCAGAACTGTAGGTACCTGCTACAGTGTGTACCACAAGTGTAGGTATACAGGTAAAAGCGCTCTACGGGTTTTCCGGTGCATCCTGTTTTAATGAAGTAATGATAATATTACGAGCGCCTGTGGAACTCTAAGATGCCGTATTACTTTTTAAAAGCTTTATTAGGCGGCAAAACCTATTAACTGAGTGCATATAATCACACCGCCTTATAGCTTACAAAGACGGTCCGAGAAGCTTATAAAATAATCCAATAAACTTTTCATTCTTAAGTCTACCGAGTAAGAGGATTACAGACTGTACTTGCTGGTGATATAGATATTTCCTGTCCAATCTCTAATCTCCAGGCGAAATAGGTCAACTTCAAAGAGATTCTCATTATCTTTACTTCTATCTTGCCGTGACGCTGTGGGGAGGCGGTCGCATCTGAAGGTATTATCTTGTCCAAGCAGGTACTAGGTAGCCAACCTCCCTGCAATAACTTAAGACGAAGATATTTTCTCCTTAGAGCATTTAATCTCTTTAATTGGCTTACTAATATTATATCTGACCGGATTATTTGAAGTTTCGCAAATTATCAGTAAAATAGTTGCAACTTAAGGGTCAGCACCCAAAAATACACACTTTTCGGCTTTCTAGTACAAGCAAAACTACAAAGTATCTGTCAATTCTATACGGTAGTTGGAAAAATGTTAAAAGTTTCCAGTGAATACAAATCTTTGAAAGTAATCTTTTAAATTCTTTTTATGAAATGCATACTGGAATTTTAGGTAAAACGTTATAAAAATGCTTTGCTGGTTTTCAAACTGCACCTTTTACTGACATTTTATTATGTTTTTCATTAATTTTAAAAGATTACAGATCGAAAATTGTATTTACTGGAAACATCAGACATTTTTGTAACTACCCGTAAAAAAATTGCAAATAAATCATTTGTAGTATTGATTGTATTAGAATGCTACAAAAGTAACGTTTAGCGTAATTTTTTAGTGCTGACCCTTAAGACAGCTTTCCTTGTTTCTTAGTGGGATTTTTCGATTTGGTTCAAATTTTTGTTTGAATTTTCACCTCAAAAAACGACTTTTTGATGTGATGGCGTATAGTTCGATTTTACACTATTTTAAGATAGGTTATAGTGTTATTGTCCACCGAATTTGCAACGATTTCGGGAAACCTACACTCTTTAGTAATTTCAAGGAACCTGTTAAATGTCTTGATGATAAACTTTCGATTGCTAGAAATGTGTATTTTGATTATTGTTAGTGGAATGTTTTTGAGAAAAGTTATTTGCAGGTTGAATAATGACGTTGTCTTGGGTTTCAATTGGACGTAGTTATGCAGAAAGCATCCAACCCCAAAAAGATGAAACTGAGAAAAAGGCGTTTTAAAAATATGACGATAAAAAAGTATTAATATGCGTAATCGTCATTTGTAAAGTGAATATCAGTATTTTTTTTCTTCTCATGAGCATTATTATAAATAGGTCATTTATAATCTATGAATGTATTTATTAAAAAAAAACTTATGTTATCCTACATTTTACTATCTTTTAAAACTTCAACTTAGGTCAAATATCTGCAATGTGCGTTAGTAAAAGAAAAAAAACTACTAAAAATCTATTGCGCTTGGAGCTTGGATGTTTTCAGCAGACATACATCTCGTATTTATCTATGGAAAACATGTAATAATCGATTTTGGGAAATTGTGGATTGAACGCTTTCTGAATAACTACGTCCGATTGGGGATGTTCTTGAGTGTTTGCTTGTTCACTCATAAGCCCAGAAAAGCTTGTGCTATAGCCATTTCTATAAAGACGTACTAGTCAAAATATGATAAATTGGATTAGATGAGAACCCCATCGATCATCACTGTTGCTGTGTTCAGAAATGTTTGCGGTTCTGACGACATTTTTATTTGTTTTTTGTTTGTGTGTACAATCTAGTTTGTGTAGCTACTAATGAAGCTCGTTTTCCTCACATTGAGTGTACGAGTACGTAGTGTTACATATAACATTCATGGCAGGAACTCAATTATAAACCCAAAGAGAAAAGCAAATTGTTTCGCATATAAATTCATGCCATTTCACGGAAAAGTCATTTTCCGTAAATAAATAAAAAATAATTACCAAAGTATTAAATCAACAACTTTGCCAGTCGAGCATCTTTTAGCAAAAATGTTATATTAACGACGAATGACAGCTTTCGCAAGAGAGTAACAGTTACAACTGTGGAATACGAAAGCAACCGATAGGTACTTGTGTTTTTTAATTGAGTTCTTTGATATTGTACATCTCGCATATTTCACTTTTTTGAGTTTCAAGTATTTGTGCTTTAAATGTATTTACGAACAATCGTATACTGCGCACACCACGGCCTCCATGGTCGAGTGGTAAGACTCTCGACTACGAATCCAAAGGTCGCGGGTTCATACCCGGCGTGCGCCAATAACTTTTATTTAATTAATATGTGTCATAACACATTTAATTCATATAAAAATAAAAATAAAAAGTATATTTGCAGCACGTTCCAGAGTGGTAGATACTCTAAGTATCGCCCTGGTGAAAGACCACCATTTAGAATTGAAACGTTGCTTGAAATGGCTTTAGCCGTGTTTGGTGACCATATCTGAATAGCCAGCTACTTCCCAACCTTCCTCTTCCCTATCTCCTTCCCCTCTTCACTACCTTCAGCCTCACAACATACCCTATTTGGGGATGCTATAGTCTCACTGGCTCTAGACGGTTGGGAGTAGTTGAGACTCTTATGCGGTATTCATATAAAAAAACACGCAAAAACGCTAGAAAAATTTTTTTTTTTGAAAATATTACAAAAAGTTTACTGTAGAAAACCATATTCCATTTTCTTAGGATTTTCCTTGCAAAAATACCTATTTGGCATCTTTAAATGCAACATTTGAAAGGCATCCTTTCAAGATAGTGAGCTTTCAATGTAGAGAGTACCGGTGTGCATTGAAGCCTTCTAAGAAAGCTCCCATTAGGAAGCTGTGAAAAGTTTCCCAGAATTTGTAAGCATCGCGGGTCACAGACTCGAGGGATGCACTTTTGTTCTAGTTGCAATTTTGAGCAGCGAGCTTGCTCTTTATTACTCGTACGTTTTGCTTTCTTTACAAAAGCACATTTTTAGTGCGACCCCGTTTTTCGTATCGCAAATTTAAACTGTTGTAATTATATCTGATGTCGCGTTCGTAGACTACTTACGCCACGATAAAAATTTTATTATTATTATAACAACTCGACTTAAATTTTTCTCCTCGCCCTTTATTCGGATATATTCATGAAACTTGGCGCATTAATTTGCGAATCTATGCATTCCGCGGAGCTCTGCGATTTTTTGCAATTACGATTTTTTCCCGAACTGAATGTTTTTGCTGGACACGGTAAAAGCAGTTTTCAGTCGAATCGGAATACCCAACCTACCATGATATTAAAAGTTATTTAGCCGGAGAAATAGGAATGAACCGAGTTATGCAAATGAGGCCCGAGTAATATAACGTAGTTATAAATTTGATGGAACGGGCTAAAGCTTGATAAAGCACTTTTCATCTTTTAACATACCACTTATAAATACGAGAATAAATTTTTTATAAAGGAAATGTTAGGGGTTAAATCCATCCCCGCTATATCTGGGTCTATAATGTATTATGAATACCCTCATTTCTTCGTCTAAATTAGTTAATTATTTTAAAAAACCAGACTCACACCACACTTTCTGGTTTTCTAGTACAAGCACAACTACACATTATTTACTTGTTAATTCTTTATGGATAGTTAGAAAAATATCTAAGGTTTCTAGTCAATACGATTCTTTAACAGTAATCTTTTAAATTCTTTATGAAATGCATACTGGAATTTTAGGTTAAACTTTCAAAAATACCTTTACTTGTTTTGAAACTGCACACTTTGCTGATATTTCATAGAATTTGAAGGATTACAGTCAAAAATTGGATTCACTGGAAACATCAGACATTTTTGTAACTACCCATAGAAATTTTGCAGATAAATCATTTGTAGTATTGCTTGTATTATAAATGCTACAAAGTGACGTTTAGCGTCATTCTTGGGTTCTGACCCTTAAGTTCGCCTTACCGAGTTTTCCTAGTTAGTGCGTCACTTTCAGAAAGTCGCGGAACACTACATGCTGCAGATAAATATAATAATCCAGTCGTATCGCTGCTGAAGAGTGATATCGTAGCGTATGGTATTCTTTAAATGATACGCTCGTATTGAGTTGGCTGATATTGTTTTGTATACGGAGTATTCCGAGAAACTCCGGTTATGAATCTAACTTACTGACTAACAACTAATGCAATTTGCCCGCAGGAATACACGTGGAGAGAATTGAATGCCATGCAACTCTGCCTTAGCATAATCATCTCATACAAAATCTTCTGATGACCAAAACCCTCAAACGCTGAGCTAATTATCCAAATAATGATATATTTTCCAGTCGACGGTGTCTCGGACACGGACAGCATCGCCGGCGACGAGCACCCGCAGCACCACACCAACGGCGGCTGGAACATCGTGCCGGGCCTCGTGCCGGGCCAGGACGGCCTGGTGGACCCGGCCGGGCTCAAGGGGCAGACCACCCCCAGCGCGGAGACCGGCCTGTCCGCCAATCACAACAGCCTGGGCCGGAGCGACGACGGCTGGAGCCGGGCGGGCTCGGCGGCCAACAGCAGGCCCTCGTCCGTGGCCTCGGACTATGTCGGCTCCATGGGCAGGAAGCATTGGGTGGACATTATCACAGGTAACTAATTGCATACTTCCCAACCTTCTCCTCTCTACTACCTTCAGCCTCACACATACCCAAATTGGGGATGCCATAGTCTCACTGGCTCTAGACGGTTGGGAGCAGTTGGGACTCTTGTGCGGTATTCACTGTATATATATATTTTTAAATACGTATGCACGTCACCAGGATGGTCTGCTGGACACGGCCGTGCTCAAGGGTTAAGTTTTATATGTTCCACATAAATGTTATATTAGGTCGACGGCCTGCATATTCGAGTGGTAAGACGCTCGACTACGAATCCAAAAATCGCGGGTTCAAACCCGGCGTGCGCAAATAAATTTTATTTAATTAATATGTGTCATAACACATTTAATTGAAATAAAATAAAATATAGTATATTTGCTGCACGTTCCAGAGTGGTAGATACTCTAAGTATCGCCCTGGTGAAAGACCACCATTCAGAATTGAAACGTTGCTTGAAATGGCTTTAGCCGTGTTTGGTGACCAGATCTGAATAGCCAGGTACTTCCTAACCTTCCCCTTCCTCATCTCCTTCCTCTCCCTACTACCTTCAGCCTCACAAAATACCCCAATTGGGGATGCCATAGTCTCACTGGCTCTAGACGGTTGGCAGCAGTTGAGACTCTTGTGCGGTATTCATGTAAAAATAAAAAAAAGGTAGAAGAAGGCGGATCTTCGTCAATACTCAAGGCTTTTGGGATCAAATATAATTTTAATAGTCTAATTATTCCGATTTTATAAAAAAATCAACTGATGTTACGATTTGAATGTTCGGATACGGCCCACATTGATTCGGCTGTCTAATAAATCAGTGACGGCAAAATCGATGATGACTGATGACGATTTGGATATTAGAAAATTAAACGAAACTGTTTTTTAAAACATCACACTGTAAATTGGTGGCGTTTGAGAATAATCTGACAAGTGTAAAACGGTAATTTTTCAGGAGAGCAATTTTAAACTTCAAAGTGCCCCATAAATCCTGGTTTAATTTTTAGTAAAACTTTTTGAAAACAATTTTAATTAAAGAAATGTAGAAAAATATTGCAATTATTAGTCGTTTGATCAATATCTGTTATCTGAGCACTTAACATATACGTACCATTACATAACCTTACAGCTTTTACTCTTAGTTTGATCGAAATATGTTAAGATCTCTTGTCATGTGTCGACCAAACCAACCGTTGTGATTATTCATGACTATGGTGTTTATGGCGATTTCAAATTAATTACGGATATTACGATTTTATACTTGTTGAACTAATTTATGTGAATGAATTTATCTCATGTTGTTTTGATTTTGAAGTAGAAAAATACTATGAACATTCGTTTTGAGATTATTTCATATTAAACTCTTGCGTTTCGATTTCCAGTGCCTCTGATGATGGCCTACGTAACCCGATACGTGTTTGGAACCGACAAACTGCGACCAAACTCATTCGAGGTCCGCGGACTCAACGGAGCCTCCACTGGAGTAATTCACTGCGATGACCTGGCCATTATGTCACAATGGCTTAAGTACATCATGGATAATATCGTCGGATTAACCAACTTACAGGTAAAGAAAATATCCTGGTTTTATGGTTTATCATAATTTGCCTTTAATTTGGTTTTAAAAAACACGGCAAACCCTCAAGTTTTGTCGTTTATTTTGTAAATGTACACAATCCAAAAAACTACAGGATAGATTTTTTTTTTTCACAAGGTGTTCCTTAGAAAGAGTGGCTGTGTTCATGGCTCCTTTCAGCACCAGTGTAATGTTTGTCATGTGAGAACCGGTTGTTTTTATCACTCATTTTTGTTCTCAACTGTTCGACTATAGAACGACTTGCCATCTTTTGTATTTCGTCCCTCTTGCAATCTGTTACTCACTACTACCTCTTCTTAAAATATAACCTTCGCACAGAGTCCCCAAAGATGATGAGCAAATTTATTAAATTGACTTGAAGATTGGTGCAAAAATTCGACATTATATTTAGTTAGTTAAGTTTGCCAAATTATTAATTGGTGAGTTATTGAGATTTCGTTGCTGACAACCCGAGCTTTTTTTTTCATTGTGTGTATACGTTATCCACTTCAATAGACAATGTCTGTTCTGAGGCGGGAATGTCAAATTTAATAATTACCCAGATAATGTTATAGAATCATTATTGGATCAAATTTCTATTACACTCAGTCTACTCTTCCTTTCTCTAGCACTATTTTGTATTTTATTTTCAGACAAAATTGTACAACAGAAATTTTGCAGCTGGGGAGAGGATAGAATACATGGGCTGGGTACACGAGGGGTACTGAACAACAACCAGCCCTGGCAAACCTATAAACCCAGGTTTCTCACTCTCAAAGGCACGGATGTGATGCTGTTTGATACACCTCCGGTAAGTTACCATAAGATTTTGACTTGCCAAGATGAAAACTGAGAAATTTTAAACTAAAAAGTTTTACTTTTCTTCTGACGAAGGAGGTTCTTCCAAAACCTGTCAACAGTTTAAATAAGGTTGATGGTTAAAAAGTGATTGTTCAATTTACTCTTATTATGGCAATGAACAATTAAATTAAAACTTATTTTTATGAAAATAATATTTTAGCATATCGTTTCAGTGTGGAAGATATGTACTAAAGTACCTTAGATCAACATTCAATATGGAGATGTCAGTTGAAATGTATTTAAGATATTATTAATAACTTGTTCTGAATAGTTAGACAACTCTTCTAACATTTACCTTTACACCAATTTGATTAGGTTCCAATTTATTTATCATAAAATTTTTATTAAAAAAAAAACCTTTTATTCTAGTTATCAGTGGCAGGGCTGTCCAAATGTCCTTACGTGCTCAAGGTCTACCAGACCATGTTCCGAGTGGTGAAGGAGTCGGAGAATGTGGACTGGCGCCAGCATTGCTTCCTAGTGCAGGCCTCCGGGGCGGCGGGGCCCCGGTACCTCAGCGTGGAGACCAGGCAGGAGCTGCTGCGCATAGAAGGGGCTTGGACTGCCGCAATCCTGACGTCTGTCATCAAGTTGGGGGTTAGTATCGCCTATTCTTATTTTGTTAACCATTAGAGCAAGCATGTTGAAGACATGGCTCGGGGGCCTAGTGTGAAAACTAAAATATCGCTCAAGACTTACACATGAGGATGTTACTTACAGTTTACAGTATCTTCAAACAATTCTCAAAATACTGAAGCTGAAAATAACCCCAGTACTAGAGACAGTCTTTATTCCTGTCCTGGTTTTACCGTGACAATTTTGTAGAGAGAAGTACTGGTTTGTATTCCCCCCACAAATCGAAAATTCCCAGAAATTTGATAAACTCTTCAGATTACCCAATATTTTAGTTTGCACCCATCGTTAAAAATATAGCATATTATTTGTTTGATTTTCATCCCACCCATGAAAACAAAAATCTTCAGACTCCAAATAATCTCTGGGCGATTTTCCAAGAGATTAAACTTTTTTACAAAGTTTGTCACGAAGTTATTGTCAATAGAGATAAAATATTTTGACTTTGACCCATCGATTTCATTCCTGTTCAGGTTAAAAGCCACCAACCTCGAAGCGCAGTTTTGAGATTATAATCTCTTATTTGAATGCTTTTAAATTTTGTCTATTATTTTGCAAGTGGATACAACCTTATGATGTACATTATGTAAGCTTTAAAAACATACAAATCTGATTTTACTTTCATGTTCAAACTTTCAAATTGCGGTACTTCTCAAAACTCTGTTTTGGGGTTGATGACTTTTGCCTGAAAAGGGACAATTTAGTCCTGGTTTTTACTGAATTTACATAATTCTGTGAGCTTCAGAGTGATAGATACTCTCAGTATTACCCCGGTGACCACCATTCAAAATTGACATATTGCAGAGTCGATATCAATGTCGTTCAATAACTATCTAACATTCTATAAATATGTACCATATTTTACCTTCAAGTAGAAGAACTTTTATAGACTTAATTAAATAATTTGCTAATGATTTCATCTTTTTTATTTGTTTTTTTTTTGCCATATAAAGTTACATATATTTCTACAGACAAATCTTTCACTTGCAAACTCCCACATCAGAATATAGAAAAATATTTGTAGTTAATTATATTAATATTATTTCTATTCAAACATATTCTTGGCATGTGGGTATAAGGATAGACATCTTTGCCAGTCTTCTAGCATGAGATGGTATATTTCACTAATTTCCATAGAAACAGCTGATTCGTTACATAAAGCATCTTTCTGTATGATGCACGATTCCCCAAAGCAATCTCCATCACTTAGAATGACCAGTTCCTCTCCATTTGTGTCCCGAATTGATATTGAACCGCACTTGATCAGATACATGGTTTTCCCTACTGTCCCAGCTTCTATAATTGTCTGAAACATTCAAATTGATTATTAATAATACAAATAATTGCTTGATTTTTAATTTGTTTTATTAGTGATACATACAAATCCAGGAAGATATGTTTCCAACTGAAGATACTCTATCAAATCCAAAAACATTTCTTTTGGAATGTGTCTCAAAAAATGAACTGTGTTCAGCAGTTTTTCACATTCATACAATTTTATTTCCAATTTCAATCCTTTTGGAATAGTTTCCATTATTTTTTCTTCATCAATATATTTTCCTTCCCATTTGTAATTGATGTACATGACAATCTTTTTGCGTAAATTGGGCTCTATCCCCTTCTGCTTTATAAAATATTCTATTTCAGATGACTTCTGGTTATATTGCAGTTCTTCATGGTGCGTATAAATACTATAACAGTACACCGTGATGACTAGATATGTTAAGAACATGTAGCCCGCGTACATAATGATTACTACTACACAAGTTTCTTCTATGGTCTTGGGATACTTGTTGTAAGCTCCCGAAGTAGACACTAGCCCGGTGACGTAGAACAAAGTGGTTTGGTAACGTTTCCAAACTGACGTATTGGTACAGAGAATGTCTTCACGAACTATCCACATCGCTAACGGAGTTTTCCGTCCCGCAGCGTAGTGGATCGTTCTCGACAGCTGGAAATAACATCCTGCTGTGTAATTTATAAACATTATACTCTTGAGTATTATATTAATTCGATACTGAACTTTGAGGTTAGTTTCAAACTGAAAGTACATGGCTTCCAAATATACTATCAAACATCGAGTGCGTAATATTTTGAAGGCATACATCGACTCTCTGAAACTCTCTTTTTTTATTGGCCTAAATATTGCCTGAAAAGGAATGGACCCGACAAGATCTATGATTAAATCATTTTTAGCATAGTTGCTGGCCGATGTGGAGAAGTCAAATATTATTTCCTTGGTGCCTGGGTTGTAAAAGGCAGTGAAGAATTTAATTATTATGTCAATACACGCAATTAAATCAACTCCTAAGACAAACTCGTCACAGAATTTTCTTTCTGAAAAATACAAAATGGTTAATTATAACAATCTTTTATATGTTTCATGTCATATTGCTGGACAGACTGAATAGACAATAAATGAGTGGTGAATAGGAGTAGGGTTTTTCCACTATTTTAGTGATAAAAAAATCATATGAACAATGCTTGCTATATTGTAAGTAAATTCTTCTAGAGATTTGATTCCTTTCAAGAGTTTCATAAACATTTGTTTTGTTTGCAATCCTCATCATTATTTATGGCATGAAATAGTTTAGTAAAGCTCAATTACCTTTTGAATGAAGAAATATGGAGTACGGTATGAACAAGGCTCCTAAAATCCATAAAGTGAGAATAAACAGTTGCCACGACAATATGAACAAGCTAAATGGGTGTATCATGAACCAGTACTTGGCGTTGATGTGCCTTCGCCTCTCGTTTAGGAAAGCCAGCTCACTGCCAAAGTAGACCTTGGTGCCGCGGTGATAGGTGGACACAAGGAAGCTACTTCGTATCAAACGGACTATCCTCTGGCCGGGTTTGGCAGTGGGGGGGAGGTCTTCAGTGTAAAGAGCGTCTGCGATATGTGAAGAAATTGGTAGGGTGCACCGGTGCTCTTGATAGTGCGCTTCTGTTTACAAAACATTCATACAAATTAACTTTTTTTAATTGCTTTCTGCTAAATGTGCATAAAATTACTGTTTACAAAAATATTGATTTAAAATACCCAGAAACAGTGCTATCTTACATAAAACATTGCTTTATGTGGGGAAGAACACAGAACTACTCATGTTATTTGATTTTATATTATGTAACAATAAAACTGTTAAATAATGCTGTCATTTCTCTGAAGTACATGGCCTGTTCAAAAGAAAAGGTGAATTTAGAATTTGCACGGGCTGTGTACATTCGATTATCGATTTTTACACACTTAGTCAAGCAACTTTCCTATTTTTCAAACCTAAAACAAAACCTAAATCTAAAACACGATACCATAGATTTGTGAGGAATACTTTATAATAATTTTAAAAATTATAATCCCACCTAAGTATTTAAAAAAAATTTATAAAAATCCAATAGAATATTACTTTTAACTGCCGTTATGCGGTGCTTGCTGTCACTATCAATATACGAGGCCTATTCAAAAGAAAAGGTGAATTTTTAATGCCGGGCTGTGCTTTATCGATTTTTGGTTGTTGTTATGTTTACACATCATATGTTAGCAAAATTTAGGAAGTGGTTTGTTTTTGACTGGAAAGGTTAGTCGTTTTGTGTGTTCTTCCTCAAAGAAGACAAACAATAAAAATGATTTAATTTTTCCACAACTCCAAAATCGTCATTACTTCTTTCTGAAAAAAATATGCGTTTTCCATCATTTTATCATCTTTTCTAGAAACAAATCATGGATTTTATTCGTATAAACAAGTGATGTTAAATTATGCATATTTACCCATATTTTAAAAGTTGTTACAAAAAAGTTCATGTATGATTATTTTAGCTTGTTTCAAATGTGTCAATTATTATTCTGATTGACAAAAATATTCCAATGCTTTGAATTCTTTTTTTGAATTTCACAGCAGACAGTTTATAATGTTACAATATAATGACAAAAATAAAAGAAGTATGTACTTAGGTACTACCTACTCAGATACATACATAAATAATATGTTGTGGTAATAAGTACCATTTTTCTGGGTTCTAGTCAATAATTAAAAAAAAATCTTGTTTGCGGGGAAATTCAAAAATAAGGATTCTGAAATTTAACAGGTGCCTACTTCAATTCTGCTACTAAGTATTTATATGAGCAAATGTATGAATATACTTTGTTGGCTAAATTATACCCTTTTTAATGTATTCCTTTGATTCACAGAAAAAAACTTTCACGGTATGCTACGAGGGGCGCACCTGCGGCCTGACGCTGGACTGGAGCGCGGGTTTCTCGCTGCAGGAAGGTGCCCGGGGGGCGCCGGCGCTTTGGGCTTACCGCTTTTCCCAGCTGCGGGGCTCCAGCGACGATGGCAAGTCCAAGCTTAAGCTGCACTTCCAGGACACGGAGACGAGAGCCATTGAAACAAAGGTAAAGGAAAGATTGAAATACATAGTAGAATGGTGATTTGGTAAGTAAGATTAGTTAAGATAAATTATCATCATCTCATTATCTTCTTCCTCTTGGGCTATTCGGGTTGGGGATCCATCGCTAAAAAAAGTGTCTCTCTTCTGGGCTACTTCAGCAGCCTCCATCCATTGTAGGCCCAGCCTCCTCATAATTATTCAGATAAATAAAAGGGTTAGATTAATGTAATTTATTCATCCACAATGTTAGAATAAATACACAATATAATAATATGGAACACCTGTTCTCAGTTGATGTCACATGAAGCATGAGAACCAATCGTTTCTCCTACTTATTCTTATGTACTCGTATTACAGCAGATGTGTGGAATTTCAGGAAAGGTGTTGTGTGAACTTGTGGAAGGCTTCTTTAAGAATTACTTTGAATATCTCTCAGGGGATTTTTATTTACTTTTATAATTGAACTTGCTGAGTTGTAAAAATATTATATATTTTTTGTTACTATAGGAGCTGGAATGTCAGATATTGCAGAGCCTTCTGTTTTGCATGCACGCCTTCTTGACGGCCAAGGTCGCCTCAGTGGACCCGGCATTTCTATCTTCAATCCAGGCCACGTAAAAACCGTGCCATTCACACGCCCGCGGCTTCACGGCCCCCCAAACATTGTGCCTGCTTCTAGGAGCGCTACCAACCAACCATTCTTGGCTTATTCGAGGACAATAAAACATACCTATAATCAGCGTAGGTTATTATCCAGCTAATAAGATTTTGGTAGTGTAAAACTGAGCTTTTATAAAATGTATAGCGTCAGTTTTCATAGTTGCAGGTTTACATGTTGCAACATTTTGATCCTGTATATAGAGAATTCTGATTCCGTTTTGATATTGCGACTTTGTTATTGAATGGTAAGTGTAGCGGATGAGAAATTTCAACAATTTTATGAAAAGTCAATTGTTTTTGGGTTTTTGGGAGTGACCACATTGTTGCCACAGTGTAAAATGTCTCGTCTAATATTTGTAAAAGTAATTTAAATGAGAATTAGTCATAATTTTCAAAGAAGTGCACAAACTGAGGAAACGATAAAATAAAAAAAAATATTCGACTGAACATTAGAAATTGTAATATTAATGCAATTAATGAATGCTTGATTAGAGTGTAAAATATGTATGATATTATTGAAAGTGTATAGTTAAGTAGAGCCAGTAACTATTATGTATTAATCATCAAGCGATGGGTTATAAATAATACTTAGGAAATACTATGATATAATAAATTGTCACAATAAGGAATTTGAGTCCATTTTTTTTGTTGATCAATATCCACCTTCAAACTTAAATATCAGTATTTTTTTTAAAGTTCGTTTTCATAGTTAAATTAATAATCAAAGTTTGAATTTTTTAAACGCCGCCAAAACGGCAGTATCTAAGGGTTAAAGAGCGTGGGGGTGCGTGGCGTCATCCGTACCGTCAGAAGGGCAATTTGCTTGGAATATTTTTAAATATTCAACAAGAAATTCCAGTTATTTTTTAAAATAATTTTAACCGTGTAACATTATTAATGGGATTTTTTATAATTTTTTAAATATCAAAATTTCACACAAAAATTGATTTTTACCATTGGATTTTTTGTATATCCCGCCAAAAACCGCGCATTACACGGCAATTTATTTTTGACATTCAAACTGTCATTGTCTAGCTGTCAGTCGTGTATTTTGTTAGCTTGTGTTTTTTTTTCAATTTACCTCTTTTGATTTAACAAAACTTATAAAATGTCAAGAGAAAATACATATTATTATTGCATCGTACCGATGTGTAAAAATACAAGCATTACTGCAATTTAGCATTGTTCCAAGAAATGCAGTTTTACGTAAAACAATGGTGTAACGCCATGAAGGTGGCATCACATTGTACGTAAACGGTACATTTGACGTAGGAGTTCGTTCGACTAATCAAAAAGCGTTTATATTTTATGGCGTTTTAACCAATTTTCAAGAAGCGTTTAATTAATTCTAATAATAATAATATGGAAATATACATATATATTCAGAATCGGTATTTTTTGATCTACATGCACATATTTTTTTTAAGTCATAGTATTTTTCACTCAACTTCCTTATTCTCGTTGAAAAACTTACGCATTAAATCAGTGAAATTTTACTATTACATATAAATTATGTTTTGTCATAGTAACCAAAAAAAAGAACTTGAACTTTATGTGACATAATCTATAAAATTTCCAATTGTCAGTGTTCAGATACTAATATTGTTAATCATTCTGTTAGAATTAAACCGTTAAATAGTATGATTTTAGAAACCTTTCCTACTTGTATGTAGAACTGTGAACAAAATTTTCAAGAGATTCATTTTATTACCCTTTCCCTTTCTCTTCCGCCTCACAACATTTTTCAATAATTGGGGAATGTTTCCCTGTAAAGTCGGTTAGTATTTTCTGTAAACAAAAATGTTTTGCATAAGTAAAGGCGTTAAATGCCCAGTGAAATTATTATGGCTCTCCATTTTTACATTATCGATGAGTATTATTATGTGTAGATGCAATATGCAAAGAAATAAAATATAATGTGTATCAATTACTTACTTTACTATAAGATTTATTTATTGTTGAGAATAAATAAATCTTTACTTTGTAGTTTGCACTCTGTCAATGAAAACATAGGCCTTCTTTGTAGGATAGCATAAAGATATATTTACATAGATTGAAGTTGTGCGAGTGAACAAGTCTAGCAATATAAAATAAATGTTTTTGGTGCTTATGTATATAAAATTAGAATCCTCATATCCAGCCCCATTCAAAACCCTGTAAAATCTCTAAATAGGCGGAAGAAAGATCGCAGTTTGGCGGCCATTCATCTTTGTCAATTGAAATTCGCATTAAATTTATGAAAAGATTATTTACGAGAGATTTATTTATTTTAGAGTCAATTGAAAACACTATGAGCTAAAGAAATTTGTGAAGAAATGATAACTAGATAATGTATTGTAATCTATTAAGTTTAATTTGGATATAAGTATGTTGTTTAATTATAAATAATTGTCTGGATATAATTTTGTAGGAAAGAATCACCAAAGAGGACGCAAGTATTAAAGTTTTAGTTATTTACTTTTTCTTTAAAGAAGTCAATGATTTTGATTTAGGTTATCTTATATTTGCTTTTTTCGATCTATCAAATATAATATGCTCATTATGAAAGATCCCTTCATAAATTGATATGGTAATCTTTTGAGATTACACATCATTTCATAGAATTATCATTAGGAAGCATAAAAGGTTAAACCTTTTTATAGTTCACTGTGCAATAATTAAGCACCAAGCTTAATTTTTTTTTATCTTACCCGATATGAAAATTGCTTGAAAAGAATACCTTTCGAATCCAGTACCTTTCCTAAACTATCATTAAATATCTTATAGTTTGTAGATCTTCATCACAAAGACTTATTACATATAAGAGTTCAATTCCAAAACAATTGATCAATTCTGTTTGTATTTAATATAATGATTGGTAATTTTAATTAGTAGCTTGTATTATGACTGTGTCATTTTAACCTCGTAACTACATTCACCCGTTTTTTTAATTTAGACTTTCATTTAATTATAAATAATCATTTTGTGCTTCACCGTACCTTGAGAAAAATTGAAGGAAATTTCATGTGATTTTCAGAAAATACAATACTCGGAACTTTTTTATGAGATTAATTTTTAGATTACGTAGCAAGTAATTAATTAACTATAAATAATTTATTCAGAAGATGAAGTATTAAGATAAACTCCCTGACATAGTAGTTGCTTTGTGTTTGTCTTATTAATTGCACAATGTTCAGCGTCCTACTTAATAATTATTAAAAAATCAGTTACAAATTCCAAATTCAGAACAAGAACAATATTATATTTTCATGTTCGTCTTATCCGAAAGTCAAATTTCATGTTTTAAATGTACATAACGTATGTGAACACAGTATTTTAGAAACTAAGTAGGTTGGTTGTATAATACACTGAATTTCTTTCCGATTTTAAAATAAAGCATACCATTTTTATTTTCAATATAATCTCCACTATTTAACATTTTCTAGAGAGGTCAAAAAATTCTTATTAGAATACACCACACACCAAAATTCTGTCCATTTTTTGCGTTTTTAACTGACTTTATATTAGAGTTTATTTTGATTGCATATTTTTTAAATATACATACATATATTTATTTCAGGCAAAACGTCTAGGTTTGGTTGTAAAACTTTTCTTTGTAGGCAAATTTGAAAGGAAGCTGATGAATTACATTGCAGATTTTTACACGGTTGATATTTGTCACATGAGAATGTCATTCCTATGTGACAAATATTTAATCTAATCGTCGTTCTATGAAGCGTTCTTGTGATCATCAGCATCATCGGCTGTGGAATGATCTGCTGGCTTGTGTGTCCTCCCTCCTACAACATTGGTTTCTTCAAGATCCAGGTTCAATCCTTTCATTCCCCAAAGTGATCCTCCACACAGCATCGCCCCAAAAGATGACACAGGCTCTGAGGGAAATGATTTCCATTAGAGCCTCCTGCATGGAATTCATATAAACATGAAAGTATTAATTTCGAAATAAAAATTCAAGTATTATGCAACCTTTTGGTTTGAACAACGTCTAAGGACAGGGCAAATAATAAATCACTTAGGCAGTGATTTTCTAATAGTATTTTTTTATTTCATGGAATAAAAGTTGGAAACAAACGTATTCAAAGGTTTGCAGTGTTACTATTATATTATCCTCGTAGGACCATTCATTCTTTGGACAAATCTAATTTCAATTCTACCAATTTTTGATTATTGTTATCATCAAATGTCATTTCAAGTTGAATTAATTTGATAAACGAGGTGATGACTCGCAGTTACGATATATAATATGCTCTTATAATAAATGATTAATCGTACTGTATATTAAAATGTAAAAGGTGTATGTATATATATATAGTACATTATTCAGAGGACTCACAAAACATTCCCGTTTGTCAAAAAAAGAAGCATTTGTGAATATTATTAAATCAATAGGTATGTTGTCAGTACCTAAATACCATTAAAAAAGTCATACGTCCATGTTAATATTTTTAGTATTTGTTTAAAATTTCTATTACCACAAAAATATAGGTAAATATTATTTTTGAGATTGACATTAATTCATATCTGTTATGTGTGAATAAATCACCGATTATTTTTACTGCAGCAACATATTTTGTGACTGTCATTATGATTGCCAACTCCAAATGGACCAGTGTAACATCGACTAATAACCTTTACAATTATTGTAGATTTAGATCATTTTCATTTCAGTTAAAATTTGCCAGCACTGGTGGGACTTCAGCGAGAACTGATTGTAGAATATTTAGAATAATGATTTTCAAGGCAAATTGACGAAATGTATGTGATTACTGATTACTGACAAAATTAAAATTCCCACCTAGTACTCATTTTTAAGTAATGTGTTACTGTTGTTATTATTGTAAGAGTGATTGTTTTAAATTATTAGATGACAATATATCGAAAATTACTAAATGTTTTAAAAATAGTTTTATTTACCATTAAAATAATATTAGTCATATACGTCAGACGAGCATACCTAAAGTGTAACTGAAAGTTTTTTTTTTGGTAATTCTTTCATGTTATCGAGTTTGAAAATGCGTTTTGTACATTTGAATATCCAAACATTATAACTAAATAGGGTTCACAATCTTAGGACAGCAAGGCTTTTGAGGTATTAGAGCAAGTTATGCATTTTTTGGAAGAAAACGTAAAGAGGATGAACAAACATTGATTTTTTTTACAGTGTCAATGTTCCGTCTAGATGGGAAGAAACCCGATATGTGGGGAAGCATGTTTTCATATTTCAATATTTCGCTGAGATTATTGAGATGTGGTGTTGGCGAAGAATGGGCAGCAGGGGTATCAGCCATTTTCTTGAATGAAAGTTTTCAGTGGGGCAGCGCTCCAAATTCTTGAAATTCGATACACGTTAAAAAATAATGAGCCACCATTGTCTTAACTTATATGTTTAGTGACCAGGTCTGAATATCCAGGTACCAAATCCTCCTCTTTACCATTTCCTTCATCTCCCCACTTCCTTAAGCCTCATAACATACCCCAAATTGAAGATGCCATAGTCCCACTGGCTTAGGGGAGTTTGTACTCTTGTGTTATAATCGCATTAAAAGAACGAAAGAGAATAAGTAAGGAAATAGTTTTAATTAGGTTTTTAAGAATTATCTTCATAAAACATCCTCTGGACTTGTGGATAGAATGTGAGACACCTCTGCCAGTCCTCCTGCTTGAGGTGGTACAGCTCGCTGATCTCCATCGTCACAGCCGACTCGTTGCACAGGGAATCCTTGTGGATCATGCACGCCTCTCCGAAGTAGGTTCCGTCGTGCAAGGACAACACTTCTTTTCCATCCCTGTCTCTTATTGAAATACAACCGCACTTTATGAAATACATAGTTCTTCCAATTGTTCCTGCTTCAATGATTATCTGAAAACATAATTATTACAGTTTAATATCATTTATTAAGGTTGGGATGTTTCAAATTTTTTTACATTTGATTGACGATCAGCGTCATTTTTAATACATATATATTTTTAAAATTAATTTAGAACTTCATATATTTAAATGGCCCCGTTAATGTGACGAAGTTTGAAACACCCTAGCCTAATTGCCTCCTAATAATAATTGAAAATGTTCAAATAGTTATGAAGGACTAACTCTTCCTGGGAGGTATATTTCCAAGTGAAGATATTCTAACAAATCCATGAACAATTTTTTTGGAACGTTTCTCAAAAACGGAACTAGGTATAAAAGTTTTTCGCATTCATGCAATTTTATTTCCATTTTAATTTTTCTCGATATGGTTTTCATTATTTTTTCTTCTTCAAAATATTTTCCTTCCCATTTGTAATCGGTGTATGTAAAAATTTTATTCTGTAAATTTGGCGGAATCCCCTTCTTGCTGAAATAACTTTCCAGTTCAGACAACTTAGCGTTGTACTGCAATTCTTCATTGCGTGTATAAATGTTGTAGCAATATACTGTGATGATAAGGTAAGACAGGAATATGTATCCGGTGCACATAATCAACACAACCACGATAGTCTCTTCAATGCTGCCGGGGTAGTTGTTGCTTTCTCCCGAAGTGGTCACGAACCCGGTCACAAAGAACAGTGCCGTCCAATATCGTCCAACGACTGTGGTATTCAGTTGATGCATTTGTTCACGAACTATCCATAAGTTTTTTGGATCTTTTCCCCCATGAAGGATGTGGGCCATTTTCCCAAATTGGAAGAACAATGCTGTTGTAAATTGTACATATATTATGCTTTTGAGTATGATGCCGATTGGATATTGGGCTTTGAGGTTTATTTCTAACTGGAAAAACATTTCCTCCAAATAAACTAACAAACATCGGGAACGAAATATTTTAAAGAAATACATGCTCTCTCGTAAGCCCTTTTTTTTCAACGGTATGACCAGTATCTGTAATGGAAGTGATCCGATAAGATCAAAAATAAAATCATTCTTCACATAATTGCTGGCGGTCTTGGATAAATCAAATATTATTTCCTTGGTTACTGGGTTAAAAAAGCCGTGAGGAATTTAGTTACAATGTTTAAACATGCAAGTAAATCACATGTAAAAACAAACTTCGCCATTTGAATCCTCTCTGGAAAGTAAACATTCAACTTTTTGTAAGGTGACCCATCATAAGGTAACTGAAATACATATGTACATAGATAAATATGTAGTAACATTGATATTTTGAATGAGGAAGTACATAGGTTACATAATTAAAATAAAATTTACTTACCATTGGAATGGAAAAATATAGAATATGGTATTAATATTGAATCAATAATCCATAAGACTAAAATAAACATCTGCCAGAATAATATGAATAAACTAAATGGGTGTATCATGAACCAGTGTTTGGCGTTGATGTGTCTTCGCCTCTCGTTGATGAATCCTAGTTCACTGCCGAAGTGGACTTTGGTGCGGCGGTGGTACGGAGACATGAGCAGGCTGCTCCGGAATAGCCGAACCAGTCGCTGGCAATGCTTGGCCGTGGGAGGGAGGTCTTCAGTATAGAGGGCTTGTGTTATCGGTGAATTGACTAGCAGGGTACATTTGTGCTCTTGGTAGAATGATCCTGTGGATACATGATAATAATTAGGCAGTCATTATTCTTCGAATTTGATAAATACCAAATATTGGAATGATTTGTACCTGAATTCATAGTTTTAATACTATGGTTTCAAACCAGCACTTTGAACATATCCATAATAATCTCAACTGACAATCACATCACAATTCCATTGCTTTGAGTTTGAAAAAATAAGTTATTTTTCATAGACAACTTAGCAATTTACAAAGTTCTTAAGTACCTAGAAACAAGATTCTGTTTTTTATTGCTATTGTGAGATTAAAAACATTACACTATCTTATTTTTGAAACAGGGTTACATCAGAAAGCTTTTTTTTGTATTTTCAAATATAAATTGGGAAAATGAAACAAAAACAAAAACTAAGGAGTATATAAAATTTTATTGTCTTCAAATATAAGCTTTAGATTCTTATCCTTATGCAACCGATAAGTATATTCATAATTAGTTAATGGTTGCATATAAAGTCATTCATGATCACAATTATCCATTAACAGTAAATATTATTAAAAAATACAATAAATTTAAGTATAAAAATTTCAAATCTTAATATTAACCAACAGCCCTCCGAACAAACAACAGTATAATGTAAAGAACCAATAAAACAATACATTTGATAGAAAAAATGCACAGCAAATTCCAATCATCAAATAAATTCTTTATTACTTTCATACCAACACATGCTCCTGCTTTCAAAGTAAGTTGCCAAGCATGTCAAAATTTTATTACATATATATTCATTGCAATATTCATTTGATTAATTTTGCTGTCTTTTTCACTAATTTAAATGCTTTAGCCGTGAAGCTTATATATTATTAAGTTCAATATTTGCCATAGTGTGCATACAAAAACAATGTTCAAATTTTAACATATGTCTAAAATCTCATTTACAGACCAAATATGAAAACTAATTAATAATACATCCAACTTCATAGTCACATAGATACATTTTTTATAGATTATGTTAACAACAATAAATCGAAGGAAATGAAAAAATAAACTACAAAATAGATCTAAGATTCACATACTTACATTACTACACCTGTTTCAATACGGGAACTCCTCCTAGTGAGACAGGTGTGTATAGTAAAAAACGATTGCTATTATTGTTACCAAAACAAAAAATAAAAAAAGACAAATAGCTTGTGACATAACATGGTGTAAAAACATTGTATTAGTTGAATAGTTCATCTGTCACAGTAGCATTCTTTCTTACATCTTGAAATAATACTTTGATGCCGTCCTTTAGCAATAATGATATGATAATTTTATCACATCATTTACAAATGTACACAAATAATGTGTCAAAATATGTCAAACTGGGAAAATAGACTTTGAAGTTTTGCATCTTCACTGGATATGGATACAATATTAACACAAATCAAGATTTTGATATGCACATTGCATTTGAAGGTATGAATAATAATTTTATCTTGTGTTTAGAGCTCTAATTGTGTTAATACATTAGTAATTGTGTCCAATGACAGCTTAGCAGAATAACAACAAACAAAAAGGTAGTCTTAAAAGGCTTTTAGGTCTATTATCCCATAGTGATTTGCGGCAGTGTAGTTGCAGGAGTGCAATTTGGCAATAAAAGAGAAAATAATTAATAAATCTTATTGGAATCAATTAATAGTCAGGCCATATTAAGACGGCACTTTTGTAAACAATTATCATCTGAGTTGGACGGTTTAGCATTAAGATTGTATTTATACTTAATACTGGAATTGAAAAAATGCTACATTTTATCTGTTTCCAGAACTTGGTCCTTGGAGCCAATCCTTTCCGCCTCCTCTACGGTGTCAGGTAAACGGCAGCCCAACGTCTCTGGCAAGATGAGAGCTAATATTCCACCGGCGAGGGCAGTCAAACCAAATAATATGAGAGGTAAAGACTCATTATATACACCCTGTAACAATGAACACGAACAAAATTCATCAATTGTAACAACATTATTTACATATCAAGTTATACGTGTTAGAAAATCATACGAGAAATAAGGTATTAAGTCAAGTTTTTGAAGTCCGAAACCTTCCGCTAACTGGTCGACTTCTCTAAACCACTAAGCTAATAAGGCAACCCTTGGATAGAATTGTTGTGCATGAACAACATTAATATATTTTCATATTTATATGATATTTTTTTAGGTTATGTGATTTTCTAATTGATCATTAATATTATGTCAGTACTTACTTAATATCATCATGGTATACCATGAATAATATAATATTTTTCAATAAACATATATTAAGAACATCAATTCACAAGTCAAATGTCAAAATATAATCATAAGATCATCATTTAAAAATGCTGCCATCTTGGAAAAACTGGCTACGAAATAACACTGGGACTTTATAAGGTAATTTCAGTTGGGATAGTGTTTTGTGGATGAGTCTGAAATATTATGTATTATCAAGTTACGTAAATTATTATTCTTTATTAGTTATTGATTTAGTCAAATTTAGGATTGAGTTAATTCAAGTAATTTTAAGAAAAAAATAATGTTTCCTTCTTTCGTAAAGCCCTTAAATGTTTGTAACCAAAAGAAGATGAAATGATATTTACCAGTAGTGGTACAAATGGGGCCAGCATGGCCCCAACTCGAGCAAGTGTGGAGGAAACACCCACCCCCCCACTGCGTATCCCTGTGGGGAGCAGCTCCGCAGTATGCACATACACTATGCCAAATGCAGATGTGATGCCCAGTTTTCCCAGCAGGAACAGAATGGTGGTCAACCAAACCAGATCTAGAAATAGAATCGAAACAATAAAGATTGATTAAAAATAAAAATAATTCTGTAGTTTCAGGGAAAATCACGAATCCAAATTATAAAACTATTTAGAAAAAAATAAATCTTTTCGTATAAAAATTATGACTGACAGCAGAGCTGTCAAACTTTCCCTCAATTTATTTGATAACATTTCAAATAAAAAATAATATATATTAATAGTATTGCCGCTAGTAAATGGTACCAACATAGCTCTCATAAAAGTTAGGGCTTTTTAATTACTTTCTATTATTAAGTATTCAGTTTCATTTTTTATTTTGAAAAAATTTTGTGTTTCAAAAACAGATAAAATGATGTCTGTTTTGTTTGAATAGTAGTCATCACGGCAAAGTCCATATTTTTAGCAATAATTTTTTTACATGATTACATAAAGTTTTTAGTTAATGTTATCTCCTTAACAACTATTTTCTATTCAGTTATTTTCTATTTCGTTATTAAATATTTCAATATAAAATTTCCACTGATTCCAAATGTCTTTTGAATAACGCTGATTGGTCCATAGAAGAGGTTTCATAAATTGTAGTAAATTTAAGTTACTAGTAGGAAAGTTGGGACCCATTTTTTTAATATTAAACCCCTGGATAGCTACGGATATGTGAGTTTATCTGTGCGGTTGGGGGCACCGCTAATTTAGATATTTCTAATACCCGTGTTAAAAAAAAAATGTCTTTGGTTGGTTTGTCTTTCGTCAATCTGTCCTGTAAATTATTTCACAGATTATGCATTAAAAAGAATAACGAACTAACCAAACGGGGTGTAGGCAGCTCCTAAGCAGCTGACAGCACAGAGGAACAGGGACCCAGCCAGGGACCACCGGCGACCCATTTTGTTCATGGCCACCCAAGCTAACGTGTACCCAGGAATTTCTACCTGCAATCAACAAATATGTTGGTGAACATAGATATACAAGTAATTTATAAAACTAGATTTAATTATGCATAGCGCACCATGAAGATATTTAAGTATTTATCTGGAAAATATTTATTACAATGGTTTTCGCTATGCACTGAAGAGAGTTCTCGTGTCGAGACAGATGTACATAGTATTCATAAATATATACGTATTTGAAAATGGGGGTGTTGGCTTTTAAGATTACATATCGATGCCCTAGTTCCAGAATGTAACAAGTCAAAAAATGACTGTATATATTAGGTTAAGTTTAATCAATAATTCAGCAATAACATATTAATCATTTCCAAAGAGCGCCGACGATAATTATTATTTAAGGGTTTTATTATGTCATATATCAATATTCAACTGGAAAACAATCTGTTTTCCATCGATTAACCATTTCAAAAACCCTTGTGAGAAGCAGTTTGATAGGTATAAACTCTGTTCAAAATTTAACGCTGTATCCTTTTGTAGAAGTACCTGAACTCTTTCACAGGTGTCACTGCAAGTTATGTCATCTTCAAGTCGATCTCCCGATACGCTACCCTTGAAATGAATGAAGAAAGCAGTAAATTTTCCTCACACAAGCATCCTATTAACATCATAGCAGAGCTCGAGTCCTGGGAAGTCTTCTAACAAGTTAGTAGTCTGATAAGTTTACTTTTCATATGATTATTGGCTTCTATGGTATAGATTGCGCACTTAGAGTTGACCCAAAAACACAAACTTAAGATTGTGTATATGGGTGCATATGTATACACTTCCGATGGTGCTGTCCTTGTCAAACGTCACTGAGAAACAGCCTGTTGTCTTGTTTATGTCCACTTAATGTTATAAACGAGAAAGGGACAACAAGTTCATATGATCATCGAATTCGGATATTCGAAAAGTTTTTACAGTTTGAAAGGTTTTACAGTGTGGTCTTTTTAATATATTAAAATTGAACTTTTTTCATTATCATTGATATATTATTTTCTAAAGTTAAATAACAACAATGAAACATGCTGTATGCAATCAATTAATCTGTGTGAATACTGTGTTTGCGTTAACTCTGGTTGCGATACCTATACATACAAATCATTCTGGTCCTTAGGAAACACAGTCAAAAATCATTCCAGAAAAACAGGGGTATTAAAAAAAATGCTTACCAAACACACAAGAACATAGTTTACATACTTATTCCCACTCATGTTGATGGAGTTTAGTGACAGTCCATAAAAAACGAATGCGTTTGTTGCCCTGAAATTATAATAAATTTAATTTGTTAATGCATATGCTAATGAAAATGCAATTGGATGTACGAGGCTTTGTCGTCATTCATTAATATTATTTTTAGTCTCTTAATATACATACATATTTTTTTTTTTTAAAGACATACATTCCCAGGTCACAAATGACCTGACAATATTTGAAAACTCCTATTGCCATAATAATAAGCGGTATTGCTTGTGAAATGATTGAGGACGTAGCTAGCAGAGGAATTGAACATTTGTCCATTCAGCTACTAACCGGTGGGTCAATTAGAGATATTATGAGTATCAGACCTCAACATGAAAGTGATTCATTTGAAGTTTTGAAATTATTCAGCTACTAACCGGTGGGTCAATTAGAGATATTATGAGTATCAGACCTCAACATGAAAGTGATTCATTTGAAGTTTTGAAATTATTTTATAATCTCATCTTGACATTTAGCAGCTTTCATGTTGTTCCCAATGTATTTGTATACAGAATAACGGATTCACGCAGTAGGTACTCAGGTAGGTACTTTATTTGACAGTCATACATTTGTTTTTAAAACAAACGCATGCATTTATGCACAGCCTAGGAGAGATTGCTTGATTGATAGAAATATGTACTGTAAGTTAACGTTCGATAAATTGTAGTACCGAGTTTTGTATTATTAAATGAGAATAAAAAGCTACTATACAACTTTAGGAAATATAATAATACTTAGGTTATATGTATTCATTAGCCATTCATATGAATAAAAATATTTTTGTCAATTCAATACTTTTGTTTAACTGTGTAGTATTTCTCATCAATCTTGAAGATAGAGGAGAGTTTTATGTCATATCAATCAATGATTGGACATACTCGTATTTAATGATCATACTATCAGGGCCGGTCTTGTGCAGGCGCAATTGGACCAATCCGCTCCAGGCGACGAAATGCTAAGGGGCTGAGAGTATAGCTGGCGCAACGAGAGTTGAAACAAACAATACATGCATAGCGTTGGGTTTATTGTGTATCGGTATACGCTCCAGTGGCGATGTATTTACGATGTGTCATAAAGAAAGAGCCCTTTGTCTTGTTTACGCCTACTTATTGTCACTAGTGGAAAAGGGACAGCGAGTGTTTATGTTGATATTGTAAATGCACTTAAAGCGTGTCCTATTCATTCAGTTCGACACGCTGTACGTAAGCTATGCATCTGTGTGAGTATTGGCCGGCACCAACTCTCGTGGTGAGACCTATACCTGATTACAGTATTTTCTTATGCGCTCAGTGCCTATGCGAGTATATTATATTGAACGAAAAAAAACAATATAGATGGCAATCGAATCCGTAACTCCCCGACCCCACGGTGCGGAATGGCAATTCGCACCTTTCGTATTATACTCTGCAAATTTTGACAAGGGGCAACAAAAAAATTACCGCATCCGTTTAGCTCGGGGACGGGCCTGCATATTATACGAAATCCCTTTTTAAATGTTTGCGTCCGATTTAGACGTTGTTCATCAAATATGCCATAGTATAAACGTCCAGTGAGATTATAATAATAAATGGATTACTTCGATAGCGCCGTTTTCGTGGGAAGATCACCTCAAGGGCGATATACTCGTATACGATAAGATATTATAGATAGATGTGCACTATCTCCATGCTGAGCCAACGTTGCTTGATTAAATCTCTATGCAATAGTCTCATTATTTTGAAATGCATCATAGGAATGCTGTGCTTTTTTTAAAATAATTATTCACTTGCACTATTGCGCCTGTCAAGATCGAAATACGATAATTATAATATTATTATTAACAGATTTATGATGGCAATCTTACCAGATGTAGAACATGATAAGGAACCTCCCAACCATGATCCTCGACTTGATGGAGGCTATGAACAGGGGGAGTAGTCGGACCTTGGGGTTTTCATCTTCCTCATTATCATCAGAGTCCAGTTCTGCATCACTTCCTACATGTGGTTGCATGTCCTGTACAGAATAACCAATTATTTAAAAACTAGACACATTTCAAAAAGGTAAACATAATAATTTTCATATGCTACAGACAAGACTAAAAAAGTGACCGGTCGGTAGCTGTGTGGACAAACGCGTCGGATTCCCACCCGGACGTCGTGCGTTCAATTCCTCTGCTGGCTAAGTCCTCCATCATTGCACAAGCAACATCTTCCGCTTCTTATGATGGCAGTAAAAGTTTTTCAAATATTGTCAGGTTATCGTAACTCGGGAATGTTTGTCTTTCTTTTTAAGAAAAAAAAGCATCCAGATTTAGTCGACGTCAACTGTTGTTTTTTTGGTAATCTGCAGTCGTGCTCGGGAATGTTGACAAATAACCGATATTGTTGATAAAACTTTGATCGATGTGGTTGTGCTAGGGGGCCAGGAGTATTTTACTTGTCAATGACAGTCACCAAAAAAATGTACCGACCATTTTAGTTGTTTTGTTGGCTTGATAAAAACAGCAAGTGCAATTTTATTCGCAATTTGAATAGGGCTTTAATCTTACCTTTCCCAGTTTATCATTGTTGGTGTCTTGGAATGTTGCCATTACTAGATCAGACAAGACAACATTGTTGACTTTAGCAGCTTTCTTAATAATCTTGTATGCCTTCTTGTTCCTCTGTTTGGCCATTAACCATCTCACTGATTCGGGAACAATCCTAAAACACGATTTATGAAAAAAAAAGTTGTCAGCCAGAACATTTATATGTGTGTTAGTTATCGCTGTACAAATACTGTGCTTGCTCAAGCCAATATGATGATGCGATCATTCCGTTAAAGTTTTGATTAAGCTGGACAACAGAAAGCCTCAAAGGAGATCGCCAAATTAGATATTGTACTCCTAACTGATTCAGCACTCATACGGTGGCCAAAAAAAAACAGTATTTTCTGGTCATAAACATTCTGCCCAAAGAAATCGCATTTATTAAACAAACTTCTACATCATAAAAAAAACTGACCCTGCCTTCGTCCACACAGCTGTCCGAACAACATAGTTTCAAAATATTTTTAATTTTCAACTTGACAAATGGCTTACCAATTTTGAATAGATTTGAATGAGGGATTCATTTTTGATGAATTTTGACATTTTTTTTATGGTGGCCATTGGATTATTTGAATTTCGGCTAGTGATAGATATTTCCCTAAATCATCGTTAATTCTTAATTTTTTTTATATGAATACCGCACAAGAGTCTCAACTGCTCCCAACCGTCTAGAGCCAGTGCGACTATGGCATTCCCTAAATAGGGCATGTTGTGAGGCTGAAGGTGGTGGGGAAGGGAAGGAGATTGAGATGAGAAAAGTTGGGAAGTACCTGGCTATTCAAATCTGGTCACCAAGCACGGCTAAAGCCATTTCAAGCAACGTTTCGATTCTGAACGGTGGTCTTTCACCAGGGCTCTAGACCACTCCAGGCTTCTACCACTCTGGAACGTGCCGCAAATATACTTTTTATTATTTTTATGTGAATTAAATGTGTTATGACACATATTAATTAAATAAAAGTTATTGGCGCACGCCGGGTTTGAACCCGCGACCTTTGGATTCGTAGTCGAGCGTCTTACCACTCGACCATGGAGGCCGTCAAATAGGGCTTAAAATACTTGCCCCTAAAAATAGCGCTTTAAAAACAGGCAATTATCATGAATACTTGAATCAGCAATTCATATTTAGAGAATATTTTGGCAACAATGCCGTAATATTATATATTTAAGGTTTTTTTAAGTTTTATAATTATAATATTTTAATAACTAATCAAATAAACGTATTATCCACTATCAAATATCACTACGAAAAAAAAAAACACTATGCCGAAAAATCATAGTTTATCCTTGATCAAATAGCAATACACGCCCACGTTTTACTCAAATCGCATAGGTAAAATATAATATCACTTCTCTGTTAATTTGCAAATGTCAAATTTAAAATTTGGATTTAAAGTATAAGATATCTTACCAATAGTAGAGCACAAAAGCTGCTGCTGGTGCCGACACTATGAGTTGCAGAGTGACCCAATGGGGCCAAAGCCAGAATAAAAGCCCAACTGCCGCCTCCCCCAAGGCATAGAAGTAGTTGAGAACTATCCCACTCATCTCTCTCTTCCTGCGACCCACCATTTCTACACCTGAAAAAAATACACAAAGCTTTGATAATTTGTGCAAGAATAATGAACTGGTTGATGTCAAGTCAAACAGTGATCTTTCACGAGTATCGATTCCTCTCATCACGAAAGCGACAATGTTTCATTTTGTAACGGTTGAAATAAATGAAAAACGCTTCTCTGCCCCACACTGGGCGCCAAATCCATTTATTTTTATTTTTAAATAATGACATTAGGTGTTGCAGCGTTACTGTCTCCTAGAATGGCTAAATGTATGTTGCAGTATGAATGTGTAAGTGCGAGAATAATGTGGATCCGGTTCAAAATCGGGTTGACAAGGGTGTTTCTTGTCATTGGTTATGCTCCTGTCAATTCTGAATGCGACGAAGTGAAAGATGCTTTTTGGACTAGTGTGAATGATGTAATGAGGCTTAAAAATACGAATGAAAGGATTATTATGGCAGGGGACTTGAATGGGTGGGTGGGAATCAGACGAGACGGGTTTGAGTCGGCTTTAGGTATGTTTGGGGATAAAAGAACGAATGATAACGGTAAAAGAATACTCGAAGTATGCTTAGAGTGGAACCTGTTTGTATCGAATACTTTCTTTGATCATAAAGGTATCCACCAATATACGTGGGAAAGGGGGAAATGAAAGGTCAATTATCGATTTTGTAGTAATTGACTCTAGGTTGAGAGCCAATACCGTGGACACGAGAGTTTACAGAGGAGCTGAGGTTGAATCTGACCACTTCTTGGTAGTTTCTAGATTAAACCTCTTTCGCGGCTGGCGAACTAAAGTGAAAACGGTGTCGACTCCAACAAGAGTCAAAATAGAAAAACTGCAAAACGATAATGTGAGAAGTAAGTATGAGAAATGTATGGATACAAGATTGAATGAGAAGGGAATGGATGGTCTAAGCATAGAGGAAACATGGAACCATATAAAAGTGAGTCTATGCGAATCTGCTAGAGAGGTTTGCGGAATAAGCACGCAAGGTAGGAAGAAAGGTGACGCATGGTGGGATGACGAGATTAAAGCACTGGTCTCAGAGAAGAAGAAAGCATGGTTATGTCTGATAGCGACTGGCAGTGCTTCTGTAGCGCGGAGAAGGATCGAGCGAAAGAAGCATACAAGGAATGCAAGAAAAGAGTAAGTGTTGGAGTGAAAGAACGAAAGAAACGCCTGGAAGAAGAAGAGGGAATAAAAATGACAAATCACTTCCAAGAAAACATTAAATTGTTTTGGAAGGAGGTCAAGAGGTCCCGAAACGGCCCAGAAAGCGGATGCGTGAAAGTTGTAAAATCGAAAGATGGAAAAATGTTGACAAATGAGGAAGAAATAAAAGAAAGATGGATGAAATATTTCGAAGAGGTTTTTGAAAGCACCCCAAGCGACAGTGTTCCCAGTGTCGAATCAGGTATGAATGATGATGAAGTGAATGTTGTCGAAATCAGCATGGATGAAATAAAAAGATCGATTAAATGCATGAAGAATGGTAAAGCTGTTGGATTCGACAATCTCGCTGCTGAATACTTTTAAAGGAGATAGCCGTGTAGTTCTCACATGGCTTTGCAAACTTTTTAACCAGTGTTTAGAGGAGGGTTACACGCCATTAGATTGAGAAGGGCTGTGATCATGCCTCTGTACAAAGGTAAAGGGTCACGCATTTGAAAGGGTAAGAATGAAAACAAAAGACAAAATTTGGGACATTCAAGGTGCTTTCATGAGTGGAAGGGGGTGCATGGATCAAATTTTCTCATTGCGGATGCTTACAGAGAAGTTTTTGGCAAAAACCAGAAAAATTTTCTGTGCTTTTGTCGATTTGCAAAAAGGCGTATGATCGAGTTGATAGGGACAAATTGTGGAAGGTATTATCCATGTATGGAGTTAACACAAATCTTATACAGGCAATCGCGTCCTTGTACGAGGGAAGCGTTGCATGTGTTAGAGTGAACGGTGATTTTACGAAGTGGTTTAACATCACAAAAGGTGTAAAACAAGGCTGTGTAATGTCACCGTGGTTGTTCAATTTGTACATGGATAATTGTATGCAAGAATTGAAAGGTGTGGGCTTGGGCGCGAAAAATGAACAATGTGAAAGTATGTTGCCTATTGTATGCGGATGATGCGGTGCTGATTGCTGACAATATGGAAGATCTACAGTTTCTCGTGTCTAGGATGAACCAAGTATGTATGCAAAATGAGTTGATGATGAATGTAAGTAAGTCCAAAGTGATGGTGTTTGAAAGAGAGAGTACGAGAACAGCGTGCAATATAGTTGTGAATGATGAATACTTGGAGCAAGTGGATGAGTTCGTGTATTTAGGGAAGTATGTTTACAAGAGACGGAAAGGCTGATAAGGATATTGAAAGAAGGGTGAATGCAGAAGAATGCAAGGCTGATGTGAGCGTAATGGATAGGATTAATAAAGGGACGCTTAGATGGTTTGGGCATGTAGAGCGAATGAACGAAGAAAGGAGTGTGAAAAGAATATATGATGCGAAAGTGAATGGAAGAAGAAGTCGAGGACGCCCGAGAAAGACATGGCACGATCAAGTAAATCAAATACTTGAATCGGGTCGTGTGAAGAGTCAGAATAACAGAAGAGTATGTATGAGACGATGTATGAATGTAAATGAAGCAAGAAGTGTGTGCCAAGACAGAGTTGTATGGCGGTCTGTCCTCTCTGCCTACCCTTGCGGGGAAACGGCGTGATGGTTAGTTAGTTAGTTAGACATTAATGAAAAAACCTTACCAATGATAAACGCCAGGGGGTAGACACCTGATGTTCCCAGGGCATTGGCGAAGGTAAAAACACAGAAGGTGATGTAGTCAGGAGACACCGCTTGCAATACTCCCGTCACGGACATCAGCAGGATACAAAAAATAAATACTAATTTTCTTCCAAATCTGTAGTGAAAAAAAAAAAGTTAAATCATAACAAACAAATAAATAGTTACTATAACTAGAGAGCAGAAAAATCTGTTTGTCTCAAGCAGCAAAAACTTCGGCGTCATGAAATTTGAAACTTATTTCTAGATGAACGCAACATTTTTTAGTTTGGAATTCATTTCCATCATTAGCTACGGAGCATTTTAAAATATATTTAACTGTTCAAAACTAAAACCAGACGTCATCTATCTTTTCTATTCCAAAGTTTTGAATCCAAATATCGGGCGAAATCAGGTACTGATTCTAGTTACATAATATAATCTAGAAAACCAACCTGTCAGCTAAGAAGCCGAAAAGTCCGGAACCACATACGATTCCAGCGAAATGCAAGGTCCCTACTAGCGACAGCATCCATTGCTTTTCAAAGCACGTGATATCCCACTGAAACATAAAATATATATATTTATAGACGAAAATTCCGGGCTTACAAATAATCCGACAATATATGAAAAACTCCTACTACCATCATTGTAAGCGGAAAATATTGCATGTACAAAGATGGAGGACTTAGCTAGTAGATAATTTGAACCCACGCCGCCTGGGTGGGAACCCGACACATTTGTACACTCAGCCACTCACCGGTCTTATAGGTATATTAGGTAGGTTTAAAAAAAATATGGAAAAACTTCTGACCCACGTTGGGCGCCAAAATCATATTTTTTTACCTCGTTCACTATGGTGACCTCCTTGTCCGTGTAAACCCAGGCACTGCACCGCAAGGTCTGGTTCGTGAAGTCCGCTGCACTGCATTCGTCTATTGACGATTCGTTCTTTTTTCCGTACATGTCGCACAGCGCTGGTTTGAAGGGGCCAGTTGGTTTGAGAGGCGGCGCTGCCACAGAAGAAAAGGAGGCTTCGTAGTTGGGCGAGAGAGGGTCATCGCAGCCGGCTATAAAGCATCTAAAAAAAGATTTAAGATTAAATACTTACATATTGAAAGATATAGTCAATATTATCGCCCTGGTGAGAAATCACCACTGAGAATCGAAATGTTACTTGAAATGGCTTTAACCTTGGAGTAATAATGCATGGAGAGAGAGCTAATTATTTTTACCCAACCTATACGAACTTGCGATAAATAAATTTCTCCGGGTTTTTACGTCGTACACCATTAGAGAGAAAGAGACAACAAAAATAACACACCGCTTTTATGTACTGTAAGGATGATCTTGGTCTCCCGCGTCTCCGGGGACTCCGCCAACATGTTTTTGAACTGGACACAACTAGACGTTTTTTTAGGTAATATGCTATATATTTTTTTGATAAAAATGCTGTGAAAAAGTGATTATACGAATAAACCAAAACATTATGTCGACATGTGCTATGAATGGATATATAAATACCCTAGCCCTAGTCTTAGCCACGCCCAGGTCCGCCGAGTCCGGCAAAAATCATCAAAAACTGACTACACTGCCTTGGATAGGTACCACTCTATGTACTCTAAGGCTTAAACTATTATATGTTTAGTGGCATTATCTAAATAGACAGGTACTCTCAAAATTCATATACCCTTTCTCCTTCCCGTCCTCCACTTATTTAAAAGTTTTGTCTTGTAACGTTGTGCAAAATGAGGATGCAGTAATGTCGCCGGCTCCGGGCAGTTGGGACTCTAGTGCAGTACTCGCATAAAAAGAGAAGTAGTCCATTGATTGTGGCACTCCGATTTTTATAACATCTAGGTAACTTCGCACGCATAACAACCCGCCATGAATACAAAAATATATCTAATTAAATCCAGTTTTCTAAAAACCTTGATTGATACGCATTCATTTTATTGGATGCCGCGAAAATCATTGTGGTCAACGGAAATCGTAGGTTTACGTAATGACAGAAGATTACCACTGCTTTGCAAATAGAGCATCGCACGTGCCAACTGGAATAACAAGGCACTCCGGATCGGTGAATTATATTGACGTGATATAACACAAATTGAAATCAAGGATTATTATTGACCAGCATGATATTATATTCATTTCACAACACATTATTACTCTGAAGGCTCTTCCATATAAACTATATCAAGTTTGTCGTTAGACCAAGTGGCTCATTATTTGAAATTCAAACATGACATGATTATTTCCTAGCAAGTATTTATGTTATCTCATCTAGGGTATGTATACGTCTCTGGGTGATTATATTAAGGCTCAGCACCCAATAGCGCTGAACGTCACTTTGTAGCATTCTAATACAAGCAATACTGCACGTGATTTATTTGTAAATTATACATGGGCAGTTAAGAAAATGTCCGAGGTTTACAGTGAATGCATTTTTAAAGCTGTAATCTTTCTAATTCTATGAAAAACATTCTAACATGTCGGTAAAAGGTGCAGTTTGAAAACCAGCGCAGCCATTTCCGAACTTTTTTACATCATTTTTAGTATTGTTGTATTAGAAAGCCAATAAGTGTGAATTTTTGGATGCTGACCCTTAAAGTTTTCCCTTAAAAAGTGTTTTTTTAATATGAACAATTTAGATGATTAAACATTGTATAATTGCGGTTCGTTTCAGAGTGAAGGAATCAGTGGTCAGCATCATCCCTAATAGCAGACCAACACATCGGAATAGAAACTTTAGATTTAGCTGTGTTTTTCCCTACTCTTCTATGGTAGATATGAACAGAAAAAAGAACCGAGTATTTTTCGTAAAGCTGCCACGATAGCTTCGAATCATTTAATTTAGTGAAAAATTTCATTTTGAAAATTAAAAAAAAAAAATGCACAATCGTGGTCAGTCTAACGGTCATACTCAACGGCTGATTATATTTTGACCAAAAGCTGAAACGGGCCTAGAATCAGCAGTTAACGGGAACCGTTCTAAAGTCAAAAAATCATAATTAAGAAGATCGTCGATTTGATCGTCAATCAAATGAGACGGAGGTTGAACATTTCAACCTAAATGTATGCCTACAATAAATAAACCATCGTCATTAATTATATGTCTTTAAGATGACATAGTACCTACACTAGAAATAAATCGGTAATAGGTGTTCCAAAAAAAGTGCGAAATCTGAAAAAAATTACTAATTCTGTTGCGTATGTTCATTTTCTACCTTACGTGTTCTATTAAATTGTGTAAAAATAAAAGAACCTTTTATTTAGGGGTAGGTGAAGTCAACATGTTTTAAAACATAATTTTTCAAGAAGAATTCGTCAAAATTAATTAAAAATCATTATGACCTAACGTCAGGTTAGGCACAGCGTACACGTCAAATGAAACGCCAGACGTCAACATGAATGTTTAGGGTGTGGTAGAAGGGGTATAGGGTTGAGTTTGCTGTAACAATTTTTAAAAAGCAAACTACATTAAGGTTTGAATTTAAATTATTATCTTAAATGTTTTCAGCGGAATCTCTCGGGTAGTAACTAATTCATTGCATAGAAAAAAATGATCCTTACCGCTAATGTAATTTCTAAAAACGATTTATAAAATTTGGAAATCGTTTTACGGTAAGATTGTGCATGGTAAGGGTCAGTTCTTATTAATCTAAAAAAAAAAAGTACTAACATAACATCCCGAGCGCATCCGTTAAAAACATTTGATATTAATGTTTCAGATTCAACAGTATTAATTCAAATATGAATGTTGGGAAAACCCTCATTGTTCGGAGTGTTGTGAAAGTGCCCTTGAGGTGATTTTCCCACAAAAACGGCGCTATAAAAGTTATCCATCTATTATTCTCTTCTCCATAACTGATGCAGTTGTATTTTTCCGTCGGTTGCATTTCAGCTAGTTAAAACTAATTTCAAAACTCTTTGACAGGATCGCGTGTCTTATGGCGGCTTAAGTGGAACCAATATAACTAGTAATTATTTCTCGATTAGTTCTAATAAAACTCCTACTACTAATAGAGACAACAGTTGTTGTTAGATCTGATATAACCAGTTACGAACGAGGAAATACGATGGTATACCATAGTTCATACTTGAACTGCTTAGTAAATAAGAATAATAAAATGATGACGCTATAGATCTTACACGTCAGAAGGGAATGCTGCGTTTGTTCTACCGGTATTTTTATTGAAAAGTCCAGAAGAACTAACGCTATCGGTCCTTTCGGCACTTACACAGCCGGAAAAGACTTTAACTTTTGTAGGTACAAGTTGATATTTGCCGAAAAGCCGAAGAACGGTTTTTTAGATGTCGTTTTTATACTCATAAGCTAACGTTGTGGAATAATTTTCTGGCTTTTGCGATCCCTCTCTCCTCACAGGTATCTTCAAGACCTCCGAAAAGACCCTTCACCCAGCATCCCCCAAAGATGACGTTAGTCTCGAAGAAAATCTAACGGCATACTGTGAGGAGTTAATATCTAGCTGTTATTTCCAACGGTTAGTTATATTTTGATACAGTTCTATTTTGTATAGAGCCGAGTATTTTTGCCGTCAAACCGTGGATATCACACATCGTACCAAAAATTAGGCGAATTCCGCGCGTCGCTCGGATGACGAATAGCGTCGAAATCGTCCGAAATATTTCGAAAATATGGCTCTAACGAAATAATTCGTAAAGAAATGAAAAAATAACTTTGTAAAAGACCACGGATATTATTCAATTTTTTATGAGCGACCGGATTTGCTTAGCCTAAGTATCATCAGAGTACCAAATTAAACTGAACAAAAAATACAAAGTGTACGGTTATATATACATACAGAGGGAGAACAAAATATAAAATAAAATAACAAAACAATGAGAAAACAATAGAAAAACATTTAAATTATAACAAAGTAACAGAGAGAAAGATAAATAATATGAATTGAAAGAGATAAATTTTATGAGTTTACTGGACAAATTCATTTTTTTATTTTTTAAAATTATTTACTTAACTTCATGTTTATTTACAATATTGTAAAGACATTGTCCTCCACGCTAGGATTTCACCTGTGGCGAGGCTAATTTTAATGGTTTTCTTTATTTCTAGTGCTTCTAAATTATTTAATCTGATGCGATGATCATTTTTGTGAAGAATATCAGCACCGGTGCTTTTATTAAAGGTATGAATAAAGTTATAAATAAATAAAGGTACCTAAACTGTCATTAAAGGTGCACATGTTTTTGATTTTTTGCTCGGTGAACCACCAAATATTTGATGCACCGGCCTCGCCAGTGTGATACCTTTTGAGCAATAGATTTGCGGTAATATCGTCAAAAGTAATATAAATAATTAGGTGTTTACCTACATAGGTACTATCATCCTTAAATTTATTGAATACCAATAATGTAATTTTGTATTGCGTGGGCACCGAACTCACAACACCCCGACTCAGTCAAATGTGTAGATAACTACGCTTTGAAGGACTTTTGTGGGTTGTAGGTAGATCTCAACAAAGATTGACTTGGTTTAACTAAATATTATATGTTTTAGCCATTAAAATGATAAAATCTTATCTCTAGCGTAAATAACTTGAAGTACTTTATATTAAAGAAGCACACTTGGGTTTACATAAGAAATAGTCGTTAATCATGGTCTAGACAATTTAAATATCAAAATTCTAAATACGAATTTTGTAGCGCAGTATGGCATTAGACCAGAAACCCACGGCCCGCGGGCTATCTACTACTGCAGGGGGTTTTGTGAAAGTGCGCAAACGGAGAAAACAAAATACTTAGAAACACAAACAAGTGCGAACAGCTGTACTTTAAAATCAAATCCATCTAGTAATAATAATAATATTTGGATAATTTGTATAGCGCCGTTTTTGTGAAAAATCACCTCAAGGGCGCTGTACAAATCTTAATTTCTACTTAATATTAATTCTTAGTTTATATAAATATACAGCATCATACTTACCTGGCAGGTCACTTCTGGCAGGACACAATCACCATATCATAATAACATAAAATTTAGAATAACTTAAATTTTTTTTTTTAATTTTTTTTATTTTTTTTTTTTTATTATTTTTTTTAAATTTTTTTATTTTTTATTATTTTTCACTTTTAAGGGCATGAGGGCAAATTTAAAATTAAGTATATCGGAAGTATTTTTAATTTTTCGTAATGAAGAACAGATAATGGTAATAATCTTCTAATGCATTTAAGGAATGAGAGTCTGAAAAGTTTTCTTGGTTCTATTGGGCTTGTTACATCTTGATTATGGATATGATTTTCTGAAAAAATGAGTTTTGAGTTTGGCTTTGAACTCTGTTGAGTCTTTTATTACTCTCAGATCATGTGGTAGTCCATTCCAGGCTTTAGGACCTGACACTCCGAAGGCGCGCTCTCCGAACTTAGTGTCTGGTGTGCGCTTTGGTTCTTTCAACCTTCCGATAGCCGATGACATTGCCGATCTAAGAGTTAACTGTCGCAAATTGGAATCTTCAGGAATACACAATTCCGATAAATAAGCCGGAGCCATTCCGTTAATTGATTTGAAAACCACCCAGCAAAGCTTAAACTGGATTCTTTCGGGACATTTAAGCCAGTGAAGATTTTTGAGGTGCTCTGAGATATGGGAATATTTTGATACGCCGGTGATAAGTCTTGCCGCGGCGTTGAAGACTAGTTGTAGTTTGTTAATTTGATATTTAGGAAGACTAGCGTATATTCCGTTGCAGTAATCTAAACGCGAAACGACGTACGAGTTTACAAGTAGTTTGGTTGCCTCTGTTGGCAGGTTTCTTCGCACTGCTTTTATTTGTCTTAGTTGAAAGAACCCTGTGCTCACAGTCCTGTTAATTTGGGATTTAAGGGAGAAATCAGCATCCAGATTAACACCCAGAAGTTTGATGGATGTCTTTGGAATAATGTCACTCCTGAGACAGCTATTGGGGAGTTATCGATGTTATGCTGACGTCTGCTTGTGGCGGTCCAGAGAAACTCTGTCTTTGAAGGGTTCAATTTCAGTCTATTTGAGGTCATCCAGAGAGTGATCGCTTCTAAACACTCAGTCATGCGGATTTTCAGACTGTCTATTTCTGTCGGTGAGCAGTAAAAGTAAACTTGCTGGTCGTCGGCGTAGCAATGTGATATAAGACCAAATGATTTGATTATTTGAGCGACATCATTTATGAAGAGGATGAAGAGCAGTGGGCCCAAAACGGACCCCTGGGGTACTCCAGATGAAAGCGTTGTAAAATTTGATTGGTTTATTCCCACCTTCACGGCTTGTGAACGGTTACTTAAGTACGATATCAGCCAATTCTTAACGCCACAGTTTAAACCAAAAGTTTCTTCTAGTCGTGTAATAAGAAAACCGTGGTCGATCGTGTCGAAAGCTGCGCTCATGTCTAAGACCGAGAGAAGTGCTAACTTTCCTGACTCGATGGCAAGAGTGATGTCCGACAAAACACGTAGTAACCCAGTTTCCGTCGAGTGAAACCTTCTGTATGCAGATTGATATTTAGTTAACAATTTATTTGAATTTATATGATAGGTTATCTGTGAAGCAGTAATTTTTTCTAGAATCTTGGATATAAATGGAAGATTTGAAACGGGTCGGTAATTTGATAAATCTTCAGCGTCCAATTGCGGTTTTTTTATTAATGGAGTTACGACAGCTGATTTTAGTGATTTGGGAAAATCACCTGTGTTAAGTGACTTATTAAAAAGATAAACTAGAAAAGGAGCTATTTCGTTGCAACACTTCTTCAGAAGCCATGTTGGAATAGGATCAAGAATATACTGTTTGTTTGGTGAGTTGAGTATTAGCCTCTTCACTTCTTCGAGGGATGTAGATTTGAATTCGGAAAAGGTTTCGCTATTGCTGTTAGTGAAAGATGGTGGTGGGGCGGAGATTGTCAGGGCGCATATCGACTCAATTTTTTTGAGAAAGAACTTCGAAAAGGTTTCCGGAGCTATGTCGATAGTAATATATATATATACCATAATATAATAATGTTGGACAAAAATAAAATGAAAGCACAAGTAATACTATTAAAAATGACCAGAACTTTTATGTCATATAGCATTTTTATTGTAGTATAATATTTTAACTACTAAGTGGAAGATCTGTGCGAAAATCTGAAGCAGTAAAAACCCTCGAATGGTAATCTTTTGTCATGATATTTACACAGCCATTTAAGTCTGTAATTTATACGTCAACGCAACTCGCTGAACTTTTCAGCTTGCAACGTATTTCTGTCATGAGTTACAAGTCTTTGAAATATTATACGTTTGACTGTCAAAAATAAGACAAGACGCTATATTGTTGGTATCAAAATTGACAAAATAATCTTTCCAAAGTAGGGTAGTATCTAGTAGTAATTTATATGAAATAAATAATGTGAGGAAGGCAAAGGTTAGAAAAAAGTGTTTGCAATAAAACCGATAAGAATTGTGTTGTCTTTAAATATTACTTCAATAAACGAGTTTTTATGACGAAGTATTTAATCATTACTCTTTACAATGGAGTAGATAATAACAATCAATTTGCATATACGATGAAAAAATGTACAAATACATCCTAAAATATTTTTTCCTTCGGCTCGTAGTGCTAAAAAAAGGTCACCCGTACCTACCAAATTTAAATGTTTAAAACTACAGTGACATAAAGATTTCTAAGCAAGATTCGTTTAGCATCGCAAAGTCCATAATACACTATTTCTGATTCAAATCTTCGATTAAAGAAGGTTATCAAATTGATCCTGAAATCATTCATCTCCTATCTACAGATCACAATCATTCTAATAACAAGTTTATCTATGGTATTCATTAAATCAAATACTGGTGGTTTTTTCTATTTTGATATCGTAGTCACGGCCGGTTTTAGAAAAAAACACGGTTGTGTTATGACATTAATAGTGGTTGCGACCATGCTGAGATCAAGATAAATCTATGAGACGAAATTTTCCGGAAAAAATATTACGATAGGCTGGATTTGGCCAGAATGCTGAAAATCATAAAATAGATGCTTGTCCCAGAGATAGACCGAGAGGTGGACTGACTGTAAGTGAAAGAGAATTGGAAGGGCTGGAGACTGGATGTGAATGGCCAGGCTCCGGAGCTTATGGAAAATTTGCGGAGGAGGCCAAATCCCACCCTGGAATGTAGAGTGGTGAAGATAATGAGCTTTTCTATAAACGAGAAATGTCACTCATGACCTTTATGTAAATCTAATTTCTTACCTATAGTCAGGGATGCCTGCCGTGAATACATAAGACAGGCTGTTGGCTGCCCCGAAGAACACGGGTAGGCAGAGAAGGGCGTAGTTAATAAGCTGAAACTTGCCCAACTCCCCTATTTCGTCCAGGACGGTGTCGAAATCCATTGTGTTAGGTTTCTGTACAACAAAAGAAAATCATTAGTGTATATATAAACATATCCTGTCATTATCAGTTAATACAGATTACCAGATTGGACGTCCGGGGTTTAATTTGCCTTATTACCTCGCGTGTACCCTCTCGCAATATACAGTAAGTAGGTAGATTGCACCGTACAATGTTCATGTGTATATAAGTAGCTATTTCGTAAATTCACCCATTAAAAGTCTGCATACTGTTCTTACTGAGTATTACCGTTGAGGTTTTCAGGGAAAATAATGTGGCCAAAACGAAAGACTTTATATTTTAATCTTTGTTGTTAAAATAATTATTAATTTTTTTCACAATGAATATATAATGTTACGTTATCCACCTAAAACTGTAATATTATGTGTCTATTTGGCTAGTCATTATTTTCTTAAAAAAAAACACTTGATACTTCTTTTTTTAGATTTCAAAGATTAACATTTTTTTAAATAATATTTTAACCGCAACTATAAGTTATCTTGTACATGTAAAAGCCCAGTACGGCATAATTAAAAAAAATCATCACTTGAACGAACACATTGTCATATTTACGTTGAATCTTCAAAGCATTGTTTTAAATTAATTCATGTTATCTCGACATATAAGACCCTGAGGTACACTCATACAAACATTATAAATATCTTCTTAGAGCGTGTGTGGGGGAATGAACAGGGGACTTGAAACGAGAGGAAGGTATCGACCCAGACCTTGAATAATACTGAGAAAATCGCCACTTTGTCGTTTGCGAGAGTCAAGACTTGACAAAAATAGCCGGTTATGGATTCACGAAGTTTCAATGTTAGATCAACAATAATTAAACGTGTGTTATTTCACATGACGTAGATATAAATTTTCTTTGTTACGTTTGAGATGTTGTTTGAGACTTCTAACATATTGCTAAGCCAGACGGTAATCTGTAGTAGAAGAAGTCAATATTTGCACTCCACGCGATATAAAAATGATAGTGATAATAAGAAACAATTATTCGTTAGATATAATATTGTCGTTCGTTAACCTAGGTCTTAGGTTTACTTAGGCTGAATAGTGGTACACAGTATAATATATCAAAAAGTGGATCTAATCTCAATTATAACCAGTGGCGGCTCGTGAGTTTTTAGTGTGCTAGAGTGCTGAGATTGAAAAATACGACATTGTTAGTACAGTAGTTTCACGTGTTGTTGTAGCCGAAAATGATTTTTATTTTTTTTTAAAGTTTTTATTTTTTGTACGAAGATTTTCAGGATTTTTCAGTTATGGTGGTGCACTGCACGGATTTCTGAAAAATCTTCATACAAAAAGTTGAAATTTCGAAAAAAAATTAAAAAATGTTTTCGGCCACAACAACATCAATGATGACGTTTTTTTTCAATCTTACCACTCTAGCACACTAAAAAGTCACGAGCCGCCACTGATTATAACCAGAAGCTATCGGATTATATTATGGCATTTGCATATGCATAATGTGTATTTGAGCATTTTCTCGTCGTTAATACATATTTCAGTCGGTTCATTCGTAAAATATGAGGAAAACGCGAGATTCTTACCTTCTACGATCGGAACCGGTTATTTTTGAAAATTTTACTGACAACTCTTCGATGTACCGGTTTTTTACGTCGGAATTTTTAACTAACCCCCCCCCTTACTCCCCATGAAATGATTGTTTTCTGAGGACCGGTTCTCTTCCTTCAGAATTTCGCTGGAAACCCCTCATTCAATGATATTAAAAATTCATGGGATAAGTTTCAAAACATATGTTCCTATTTTTGTCATATTCTTTAGGTACACATTCGATTAGTCAGGTACTATGTCTCCCACTTCCTTCAGAATCATAACATTCCCCTATTGGAGATGTCACAGTTCCACTTGGCTCTGGACAGTTGGGACTCTTGTACGGTGCCACATTCACAATAAATAGGAAAGCAAGCGTATATTCGCGGAGCCCTGTCCTCGCTGGCGACGCGACTCCTAAACGTTATTTGAAAACCTCTTATTTAAAGCCAGGAGAATCGATAGCCTTTGTCTTGCCAGCTGGTGTCACCATATAATTTTTTGTAATTACAGTAATTTAAACATGTTGTATACATAAACATGTACCTTCAATTATAACCTCGATCTAACATTACCGGCAAGGTGACTTTTATCTTTATAATAAAGCATGTAAATATAAAATGTATTCATGTATTCATTTTGTTGAAATTACCAGTCGTATTGACGCAATCGATAAGGACTACTGGACAATATTGCAATTCAAATGCCTTTATAGGTACTTTACGCACATCATAACCATTTTATTCGTGGGTAATTCCTAAGAGTAACGTTCTCCGGGTGATCCATAATAATGTATTTGGTTTTAACTACATTCGTAACTAATTCATTTAACTACAGCGATACAAAGGAACATAACATAATCTAGAAGGCCGTGAAAATCTAAATAATGTACTCATGTACCTAATGGAAAAGTAAGAACAAATGTAATACAACTAAATGCAATACAATGTAGAAAGAAGAAACGCCGAGACTTTTCATCAAAAGTTTTAAAACGGTTAAAAGAAACCCTCGTTGGTTATAAGATGCATTATTTGAAGCAATTAAATTGTGTTTGGGTTTAGACAGCTCTTCGTCAATTAGATATCATAGAATAAAAAGTAAAGCATAGTAATTAAATAATCGAACGAACGATGAGTGTGTACAAATTGAATATCAAAGTCCATGCCAAAATAATAAGTCTGAAAGGTTTTAAAAAGAGTTGAGTTCAGGAGTCTTAAAAAATAACAGAATTACATGATAATAAGATGAAACGACTCCAAAAAATAGCACCTCAGAAAATGATACGACACTAGCAGTAGACAGAGCAAAATAACTGCAATGAAATGGTAACATACGAGTATCCGAAAGAAAAGCTAGTTGTTATAAAAAGAGTTTGGGAAATGTTTGTGTGTAAGAAAAAAAGAAGCGGATATAAAAGTCTATGGCGAGTTAATAAGATGCTTTTCGTAAATTGAAGGTGCAGCACACAGTTATAATAAAGTAAAATATACTAAATAGACATTAACCCTACTAAATATTTGAGTAGACTGTCTTCATAGTTTTAATTTTTTATTGTTTTAGAAGGTTATAAAAATCCAATAAATGTATTCAGTTTTTTATTTGCCTATGTAAACAAATCCTCCGGCCACATACAATTTATATCATGTAACCACTTATGGTGTTTAAAATATAAATTCTGTCAAAATTGTATACAAAATAAATATTGCTGTACCTACTCGTAATTACACATTAACGTGATAATGGTCAGCAAATTTCTATTTTAGCATTTTCAATAATATGACAAATTGCGTAATTCTTTTAAAATCTACATTTCCTAGTTGAAGTAGGTGTTTCCAAAATATTATTAAAAAGTTTTGTAGATTTCCGTAGAAGTCTAATTCAAATGAAGGGTATACCTAGTAGTTTTAAACTTCTATGGAAATCATATCCACACCCTTACAAGAAAAGAATAAAAAATATATTTAAAGGCATGCAAATTTTAAGACCTACACAAAAAGATTTATTCGTAGAATCTTACCTTTTTACGCCGGTTTATCTTTCTGTATTTATATTGAAATTTTGTATCATTTTTCATAAAGGAACTCATCTGAAAAGTAATGTTTTTTAAAAATTATTGTTACACGAACGATTTAGGCAGATATTTAGATTATGGTCACCCTTTCCAATATTCATTGTTTATTTACTGGTCAATATTTAACGAACCGTATATCAAAGGAAGTGTGCATTATTTAGCGACACCAATCGATGTTCAATACACCTCCCTGGGTAAAAAGGTGTATCCTCAACCTCAAAGGTTTAAATTAATATGTAAATACAAAATACCTAAATCGAGTTTTCTGACGAACATATTCACGAATGTGAATCGACACTATTTACTTGGGATTCGATTAGTCATAGAAATATCCAAACCAGTTTCTTACGTGTATCAATGGAAGCTGCCTATAGTTTAGTCATCTTAAATAATTATTATGGTTGAATATATTTAGAAAAAAAAAAACATCAATATCAGTCAGTATTGAGGCTCGATTTGAGTTTACTATAACTTTTTATTGGATTATTATTTAAAAAAAAAAAACTTAAGGCTCAATACCGCACATGATTTATCCGAAAATTCTACATGGGCAGTTCGAAAATTTTCTAAAGTTTCCAGTGAATAAAAAAATTGTAATTTTTAAATTCTATGAAAAACATACCAAAATGTTAGTAAAAGGTGCAGTTCTAAAACCAATGCAGTCATTTTAGAACGTTTTACCTAAAATTCCAGTACGCATTTTATGAATAATTTATAAGATTACCGTTTAAAAACTGTATTTACTGGAATCCTTAGACATTTGCACAACTACCCGTATAAAATTAACGGATAAATCATTTGTAGTATGGCTTGTATTAGAAAGTAATAAAAGTGTGTATTTTAGGGAGCTGACCCTTAAGTAAAAAAAGTTATGATTTAAGATTCTCGCGGTTAGTAACATTATTTTGTTTGACTGTTGGGGTGTTGACGTTGGATCGCCGAGAAAGAACCTTGGTTCAACACCTACAAGCCATCCAACAAAATATAACATGGGTTAAAAAAAAAAACACATTCCCTAATAAAGTTTGAATTTTAATTTAAAATACAAAAAAATAAATACGTTTAGAAATGATTAAGTAGGTAGGTATTATTTTTAATCGAAATTTCTGAGATTTTTTTTATTATTTCGAAATAAATTATCGGTGGCACCATTTCCATACCCTGTGTATAGCCAAATATTCATGGCGTTACACCATTGTTTTACGTAAAACTGCATTTCTTGGAACGATGATAAATTGCAGTAATGCTTGTATTTTAACACATCGGTATGATGCAATAGCAATATTATTATCTCCTGATTTTAGAAGATTTTGTTAAATTAAAAGCGGTAAAATTGAAGAAAAAACACAAGCTAACAAAATACTCGACTGACAGCTGGATAACGATATTTTGAGGTGTCAAAGATAAATACCGTGTAATGCGCTGTTTTTGGCGGGATCCAACGGTAAAAATCAATTTTCGTATAAAAATCCCATTAATTAATTTAGACGGTAAAAATTAATAAAAAAAACTGGAATCCCTTGTTGCATATTAAAAAAAAAAAAAACAAATTGCCCTTCTGACGGTACGGATGACGTAACGCACCCCCCCCGCTCCCTACATCTGATACTGCCGTTTTGGTGGTGTTTAAAAAATTCAAACATTGAGATTTAATTTAACTATGAAAACGAAAATAAAAAAAAATACTGGTATTTAAGTTTGAAGGTAGATATTGATAAAAAAAAAGGACTCGAATTCCTTATTCAAAAGTAACTCCCATGGTAGATGGAGTTTGGAGGCCACTACTCCACTGTCTATATGAATATTACAAGTCCTGTATTCAAATTTTATACATTTTGTAAATAGTTTAGGTGTTTATTGTATTGAAAATTGGCGTGACCTGACATACAAAAAGATGTCATAAATATTAACATAACTAAAGCGCTATATGAGCATGGTCGACATGTATCGGAAAAAACCCCAAATAATTATTATGAATTTTCTTGTGCAAAGAGGCCACTATGTCTTTTGTTATGATAATTTTTCCAGGATACATTAGTTTATGCCCTTCATTATTTGTAAACCGATTCGTTTGTTATATTTGAAAAGGCTGCATGATAAGAAGTTATGCCTTAAAATAATAATTAAAGACTAAGAACCTTCACTGTGTCAAACTTCAGGGTAGCTGGCGATTTGTAAAATAAACGCGTAACACATAGTCACGTGAAAACACTTACGTTATCTGAGAACTGCTTTTAAGCCTTAATATTATTTATTCTACTGTATGAAGTTTTAGTTTCTCATCATACATGTATTATATTATATATACAGTGGAAATCGTTTAAGACGAAAACATTTAACAGGAAAAATCGCTTAACACAAATAAGTTTTGTGGTCCTGACCAAAAGGATTGATTTTTTATTTCTACACTACTACTCTGCGAGATCCAAACCATCAATGATGTAAACGTGTTCATATTGGTTGTTTTCAAAGGAAATTTCAAACGTCGGCCTCCATGGTCGAGTGGTAAGACGCTCGACTGCGAATCCGAAGGTCGCATCGTGCGCAAATAACTTTTATTTAATTAATATGTGTCATAACACATTCAATTCATATAAAATAATGCATATTATATTTGCGGCACGTTCCAAAGTGATAGACACTCCAAGTATTGCCCTGGTGAAAGACCACCATTCAGAATCGAAACGTTGCTTGAAATGGCTATAGCCGTGTTTGGTGACCAGATCTAAATAGCCAGGTACTTTCCAACCTTTCTCTTCCCAATCTCCTTCCCCTCCCCACTACCTTCAACCTCACAACATACTCCGATTGGGGATGTCATAGTCTCACTGGCTCTAGACGGTTGGTAGCAGTTGGGACTCTTGTGAGGAATTCGCTATTAAAAAAAACAAGAAAAATGATTATAGTTCGGGATAAAATCGACATTAATTTTTATATCGAATTTGATTTGAAAGTTCTTTCTTATGTATATTTTGTCCTATTTTTGTCATTGCTCCATTATAATATTATGTATGTGCTGCTCTATCTCTGTTGCTCTTTTTTCCATTTCGTGTTATGTATTTTTTTGTAATTGGACACTAGTCCGTTATTATTTCTAATTTTAAAACTGTTAATTCGTAGTGGAACTCCATTGTAATGATTTTAATAATACTAAATTTTTTAACTTTATTCAACTATTTTTTTATTTAAGACCTGACCGGTTTCACCTTTTGACGGGCATCTTCAGACTGGTCTGAAGATGCCCGTTATAAGGTAAAACCGGCCAGTTCTTAAATAAAAATAGAGGAATAAAATATAAAATTTGGTATAATTAAAATCATTAATAGTCCGTTAGTTTATAAATAAATATGTAAATTAATTCTGAGCTGAAAATATTTGTGTTGACCTAAAAAAATGTTGCAGAACGTCGTGTCTTCTGCTAGCATTTATTAATGAGACAAACTAAAAGACAGTTTTTAATTGTAATATTGACATATCGTACGTAGAGAGCTGTGCTATTTTTTTTCAAAGGTAATAAAAACCTGCAAACCAAAATTCATATAATAATAAAGCATTTCATGTCGGTATTATCATAAGACACGCATTATTAATACATTTCTACTATTTTTTCGGTATAAGATACATTATAATAGCGCAGTCGCCTTGACACATTTTCATTCCTATATTTAAAAATATGTCACAAAATAAACTGACACATAAATATGTTATTTTAATACCAGAGAGTTGATTGAACTTATATTATACTATTTATTTACGGCATAAGGACAATACTCATGGTCTACAAGTCTAGATATTCAATAGAATCGACATGACATGTATCCGGACACTGAATGATATGTTTAAAATTTTGCATGACAAAAGAGTCAAACGTTGCATGACATATTCGAACCAATAGTGTATGGATATACAAAATAATCTTGAGTTGTATGGAACGACATCTTTGCAAATTTTGATCATGCCTCTAGCTAATCAATTATTTTATAAACTAACTTAGACTCACATTCAAATCTAAAAATGTTGTAACACCTGTTTAAATTTGCTTTATAACGTTGTGCCACACGTGACGTAATTTGGTTTTATACATTCGCTAGTAGCGTTCTCTATTAGCTTCGTCCAGGCTCCGCGCGGCGAGCATTCGAGGCAGTTTCCAAAGGTCGCGGGTTCAAATCCGGCGTGCGCCGATAAAATTTATTTAATTAATATGTGTCATAACACATTTAATACATATAAAATAGTAAAAAGTATATTTGCGGCACGTTCCAGAGTGATAGATACTTTAAGTATCGCCCTGGTTAAAGACCACCATTCAGAATTGAAACGTTGCTTGAAATGGCTTTAGCCGTGTTTGGTGACCAGATCTGAATAGCCAGGTACTTCCCAACCTTCCCCTTTCCCATCTACTTCCCCTCCCCGCTACCTTCAGCCTCACAACATTTACTACCAATTTGAGGATGCCATAGTCTCACTGGCTTCGAACTGTTGGGAGCAGTTGGAATTCTTATACGGTATTCATTAGAAAAAAAAGGGCCGAACTAACAAATAAATATTATAGCAGCCAAAAAAAAAAAAATAAAGTGCATGAAATTATTTGTGACTATAATAATAAAACCGGGCCCTTTTCATTAATTTTCATCTATGACTTAATATTTGCTCTCACGTATAGGTAACTCAACGAGAGTTGAGGCAAACAAAACATGCTTAGCTTTGTATGTATTGTGTGTCGGTATACGCTCCAGTGGCAATGCACTCGCGATGCGCCATAAAGAAAGAGCCCTTTATCTTGTTTAAGCCTACTTATTGGCATTAGTGGAAAAGAGACAGCAAGTGTTTACGATGATTATTTTAGAATATTGAAAGTGCACTTACAGCGTGTATTATTCATACAGTTCGACCGGGTGCTGTTGAAAATAATATGATAATCTGTATTGTAAAAACAATAATTAGCATCCTCATATTATATGACGTGCTCGAGAATGTCCCAAATCGGGGAATATTACGAATTACTGGATCATTGTAATTATTTTTTTAATACCCCTTCGAATTCAATGTTTTATTTTTTAATTTTTTTTTAAAGTAAGACAAACATTCCCGGGTTACGAATAACCTGACAATATTTGCAAAACTCCTACTGCCATCATAAAAAGCGGAAGATGTTGCTTGTGCAATGATGGAGGACTTAGCCAGCAGAGGAATTGAACGCACGACGCCCGGGTGGGAATCCGACGCGTTCTCCACTCAGCTACCGACCGGTCAATTCGGTTATTCACAACTATATTTTAAGAACCTTCAATATTTTATTAACACTGAAAAAAACAACATACATGTTGAAAAACGTTTTATATAACTGACTTTAACACGCTTTGACTTCGATCTCTGAAGTGTGAAATAATAATTATTAACAGTTTTATTTTTATTCATGTTTAAAACGAAACACGCTGTATGAAAGCTTTGCATCTGTGTAAGTACTGTGCTTGCCTCAACTCTAGTCGAGAGACCTTTGCACCGCGCGGAGTGCGAACAAAGTTAACGACTCCCAACGTTTCAGCAGTTTTTAATTTCAACGCCCGATGAAATCCGGTGGTTGGGGTATTTTTCACCAAAAGGCGCTATTTAAATTTTCTAAATATCATTGTAATTAGGGGTCAATAAGTCATATTGGAAAAGTACCTTCGTTATTAAAGAAGATTACTCGATGTTGAGCGGAAAATCTGAATCCAGATTTTTTTTTCAGTTCGATGGCGTTCTTTCCGTAAACGAAACAAACTGTTTTAGCGGCCTTCGGTGCACACATTGTCGTTTTTTAGTACTCAACATTCTTTAGCCAACAATGAACGTATGCATCAACTCATTCGATACGAGACACCGTGCGTAGACGGAAGCCTGTTGGATGAGGTGAAAAAATTACTAACATGATTAATTTTAAATAAAAACAAATTTAGAAAAAAACAGTAAGATAATGTTTAGGGGAAAACTTTGAATTATCACGATAAAATAGGCCGGTCGTGGCCAAAGATTTATGATACTGATAACTGAAAATCAGGTCGGTCACGTGAAAATCGACCATACGGGGCAAACAAAAGTGTTAGTGCGTGCGACCCGTCAGTATCTGATACGTTTAATTTTATAAAAAATCCCCGATAAACTACTTCTTAGTCGTTTATTTAGCGCAGAGGATCCAAAACTTTTTTGTCCCGTAGACCACTTGCCGATTTTTTCTGTTTTGTGTAGACCCCCTGCTTTCCTAATATTGTTTTTTTTAGCGTTGGGAAAAACTTCAAAGTTTTGTGAACGCTTCAGGAACTGCTAGTTCTTTGAAATAAACCCTTCGCGATGAACACTTCAATTGAAGTCAAGCTCGCCAAAAAATAGTACTAGTCGGTAGAGATCTCAAATCGAAAAGTACTAGCAAATCGACAAAATAACCTCCCCAAAAAAGTGCTAGCAAATCAACAAAATTTACCCTCCGAAAAAAAGCACTAGTCGGTAGAGATTTGAAATCGAAAAGTACTAGCAAATCGACAAAAAAATATTATAATTAGAATAATTAGGGAATCGATGTCTATTATAAGAGAGTATTACGTAAGTACCTGCATAGGTACTATCTGTGAGGTGGATTATTACATTTGCGGGAAGCCAACATTTTGGTGACGGCCTGCCTAAATGGAATCCACTCTCGTGGACCCCCATTTACTTCTCATGCACCCCCATTTTTTTTTTCATTGACGTGGACCCCTTGCAGGTCGGAATCGACCCCAGGAGGTCGATATAGACCACTTTAGGAATAATTGTTTCAGCGGGTCAAAAACATATTGCTGAAAAACCAGTCACACTCTTTGGTTAGAGATAAACAAATGCTAATTATAAATTGCCGTTATCATTTTTACTTTATTTTTCACTTTCGTTTGAGTCAATCTCGAAATAATAATATGTAATTACTAACAATAAATAATTTGCTTTGCCAGTATGCACTTACGTACGAGTGTGAACGTTTCAAATTTGCAACTGATGTTAATTGAAGTTATCAAATGTATTCTACCAGACATTATTCTATATTTGAAATGGATGGATTACAGCAACCAATATTTTTTCTTGGCAAGTCAAGTTACATTCCGTGATTTTTGTGGAAACAATTTGTAGGTATAATATTATTTATAGAACTTTCAAGCGCTCTTCGATTCTAAAGAACAACATACAGCTTACCATAGTTATCTGTGCAGGCAGCCCAAAAGAGGAACTAACAATATGAATTATGTTGTAAAGCGCCCTTGACGTGATATTTCTTTCACGAAAACGGCGCTATAGAAATCAGCCAATTATTATTGATTATTATTTAATATCTACAGTGGCGACACTGCAAAATGAAGTGGGTCGATCTGTACCTTTGGTATAGATCTAGAAAGCTAAACATCGTAACGTTCGACCAATAACGACATAACAATATTATGATGAAGGTTTTAATTTATTCATAACAGAAAACGCTATGATTCTGGTCCACGAACGAAACATAAACTTATCTGTGCATGCAGCCAATTGAGAAACTAACAAACGAACACACAATAATGTTTAAGCATATTGTTTGCATCAACAATATCTACAAATAAGTTTGTATATCTGTAAAATATTCACAGTAGAGTCCAAGAAAGCTGAACCGAAGAATCACACCTCAGAGCAATAATATACAAGAGAGAGCGCTGCTGGAGTCAGTTTTCATGAAGTTTGTCGGACTCGGCTAGACCTGGGCGTGGCTAGGACTAAGGCTAGGGTATTTATACATCCATTAATAGCACATGTCGGCATAATGTTTTTGTTTATTCGTATAACCACTTTTTCACAGTATTGTTTTAAACAAAAATATAGCATGTAACCTAATAAACCGTTGAGTTATGTTAATTTATTTCACGTATCAAAACGTGTGGGTGGAGTCAACGGAGGCGCGGGACACGAAGAACATTCTAACAATACCTTAAAGCGGTGTGATAATTTGGAAGATTTTGTTGTCTCTTTCTTTCTCATGGTGTGCGACATAAAAACCAGGAGAAAGTGATTTATCCCAAATTTGTATAGGTTTGGTAAAACGAATAAGCTCTTTCTCCATCATCGTAACTTCAAGACTCACACTTTACTGAATCAAAGTAAAGAGGGTTCCCATTTATCAATTTCGTTTCAACTGCATTCGACAGACAGTTGATCAACAAAACATGTATCGTGTGAACCGATAAAATGGCGCGTGAAAGTAGGAAAAGCTTTTCACTAAGCGAATATTAATACTTTTGTTTTATTTGTATTGAAACATGCAAATAGTACGTATGTGCCATTTTAAAGCATGACTAATTTTGCTTTGGCGAGAGTTGAAAGAGAAAGTTATAATGAGAGTAAGTGCTAGGTACCTTTGCATAATATAATATGTGTATATATCGACTGTCCCGAAATAAAACACACTTTCAACAAATTGTAATTTTGTTTGCGAGAGAGGAAAACGCGTTCACAATATTGATATAATACGGTTTATTATTTCCAGTTATCACCTAGCTATAAATAAAACTTTAATATTGAAGATAAGATTATTCCTGTTGGCCTACGTAGCACAGTTGTTTACGCATTTGGTTTTGGGTTGGCAGCTTGCGAATTCGATTCCTGTCGCAGCACAAAAGTACATCGAAGTACCCTATATTTCATGAAGGTAATATTTGCGTCGTCTTCACCAAATGTCTTTACAGCTGGCGTAAAGCTTTATTCATTTAAACGTAAAAATAAACCCCTGGTGTCACAAAAATAAAGCAATTGACGCCACGGTTAATAATAGCTCTGTCACCAAAATATTGTTAGAAAAATATGGTTCGAAAAGATGTAAAGAACTCCATTGGAAAAAAGATGTCGGGCTGTTTATTTTACTTCCTTGTTCGTGAATGTGGCTTATGTACCTTCATATTATAATATAGCAAAATATTATGACAGTTTGTGTTATTTACGTGAATAAAATATAAAGGTACAATTTTCAGTATCTCATGTGAGCTATTTTCTTACACAGGTAAAAAACATGTGTAAACAAACCGCAAAATATCTGCCAGCCAGTAAACCGCGATATCGTTTGTATAGCAATAATACCTAAGTCACAACATACGAGAATTAAATTTGAAGTAAAATTGACTTATTCATTTCACAAATCAAATGTTAATACATGTGAATACCCACTGTATTTACAATATCATTTATATATGTAATAAATTGTTCATAAAACAATATTTTACTTTTTTTAAAATTGTCTCATGGGTTTTAACATTACGTTGTTCGGTGGGGGTATTAGACTAAACAACGTTTTGGAACGTTATTGTAGCTTGAATTTACGAAGGGGTATTGAAAAACGAAACGGTTTATTCCGTGGCCAATTATATTGGAATAATTACGTATACAGGACTAACATTGAAATAGTTATGTAAGCTCGTATTCCGATTTAATATAATGTATGTGGGTAAATATTTTTAAATAAAAGCAAATGTTTTCTGGGTTCTGTGTTTGCATATTTAAATATTTTTTTCGATGTCGTCTCACATAGTGAACCTAATATTGGTAACTAAAATTGATTTGGTGTTTTTTTTTTACTTTATATTTTTAATCAGCTATGATAACCTGTTGTTTTAAAATCTAAAAATCGAGTAGTTTTGAGGAAATTTATTAAAAAATATATATAATGGACAAAAACAATGCACAGAAAATTTGCCAAAATGTTGATTTTCCGTGTGTTGGAATACATTATTTGCGAATATAATTCTGTGTTTTACGGAAAAATTAGTTTCAAATAAATTCATATTACAACAAAATAATAAGCAAATATAGCAAATCCGATACAAACACATTTAAAAGATAAATAAAGTTAAAGTAGGTATCTTTAATACCATATACCATTACAAACTTAAATTAAAAGTTATACCACTTCTAACGTCTCACAGGCTTTATGGTTTTGATGAGACACGGTGTTTCTCAAGATTATGTACATGTCTACAAATACTTAATTTCGATGTTATAATTAATTTGTTTTAGACAATTTTTTAAAAATGAATTATGCAAACAGAATATTTACATTATACATAATATACAAACGCAATATTTTTAATCCGAAAAAAAATATCTGTTAGAAATATTTTAGTTGCATTGATTTCTTATATTTATCACTTTAAATTTATAATATAACGAATAACTAGTGAAAAACATAAGAAATCAATGCAACTAAAATATTAAATATGTTACTTACAGATTGTAAAAGTAAAAATCCACAAAAGATAATACTGGATGCCGTTGCCATATGACAATGCCGGCACACGACGGAAAAACATCTTGCGTACCCGATAGGCAACTCCGGCACACCAGAGATTAATGCATTTTTTTTATTTATTTAAACCGTAACTAATTAAATTGATAGAAAAAAGAGCCACTGAGAAGGTTAACGAGCATAATATAATTTTTATAGTTTATTAGAAGTCTTTTTTTGTTTTTGTCAATAATTAAGCTGTAAAATTTAAAAAAGTAGGATTAAGACAACAGATTAATAATATTAGAGATGTAGTTTTTGTTTTAAAAAATATTGTATTGAAGCATGACTCTGAATTCCGTTAATCGAGAAGAAATCCGTTAAAAAATCTAATTAATAAGTTAGACACATAAAATAATTTCAATTAGGTAAATTATTTAGGGTCTTTATTATTTTTAACCATACAACATTCTACTTGAATCAATAGTATTATAAACATTCTACTTGAATCAATCGTATTATAAACATTCTATATCACTTTAATTTATAATATAACGAATAACTAGTGAAAAACATAAGAAATCAATGCAACTAAAATATTTCTAACAGATATTTTTTTCGGATTAAAAATATTGCGTTTGTATATTATGTATTATGTAAACAGAATATTTACACAAAAATAGTTTAAAAAAAATTGACTATACCATCGAAATTGAGTATTTGTAGATATGTACATAATCTTGCCTAACCATGCACAACTGCTATTATTTAAACTACAAATATAATTATATGGTAAATAAGATACCAAATTAAATAAGATGAGTGCATAGTTCACAAAGGGGATACAATTAAGATTAGTATGGTTTAATAATGATAATAATAAATATTAATGTCCTCCACAACACAGGTGAATAAAAAAAACATGTTAGGTAAATAAAATTTAAAAAAATTACAAAACATGTAGTATAAAAAGTACAATTAATATGCCGCGTGATTGTTTTGTTTTCAGTTGAGGATTTCTAAGCATTTAAACTTATTTTAAGCTTTTATTCGTATTTTGAAAACCGCAGCAATTATTTGAAAATTAATGAATATAATGTGTTTAATACCTGCGAAATTTAACCATTTCAAAGAATTAGAAAACGGTTCGAAGTTTGAAAAACGGTACAAATACTTAAATTAATTAAAAGAGCCCATTTAATATGTATGCGATTTTTGGCGTCAGATGTTAACCGTCAAAAGCCAGCAAATTTCGAGTTTTATTTTCATAAATTGATTAAAAGAACCATCATAGGGTGCAAGGTCCAAGGTCCTTAAATGATTAGTTGATCAATCAACCAACCTCGTTTCAGAGTGGTAAATACTCTCGGTATCATTCTGATTAGAGATCACCATTCGGAATTGAGAAGTTGATAAAAATTGCTTTAGCCGTAATTAGTGTCCAAATCTAAATATGTACTCGTATGTAGTTCTTAGCCATTTTCTTTCCAATTCGTTCTCCCTTCTTAATTTTTCAGTCTCACAATACTCCTTAAATTGTGGACGCCATAGTCCAGTGGTTCTTAAATTTACGTGGCTCACCGTTCACTTTTCAAGTTTATTTTTCTTTAACGAAAAACATCAATCCAAACGAAAAAAAATCAGGTCTAATGACGTCACGCCTAGGTCTTCCAAATTTCGATCGTTTTGGCGGGCTTTCAAAAATTGAATAAATTGAAAATAAAAAGGGGGATGTCAATGAAACGACTAATCGGTTAGTGGCGTAGTGAAAAAAAAACATTGGAAAGAGTAACAAAACTGCGGGTCAAAGCGTCGGGTTCCACCCGGGTTCAACCCTCTGCTAACTAAGGCTTTTTTCTATAAGACATAAAAATATAAATATGTTGAATCGCCATGACAGATTTACACATTTATTCTTACGAGACAACTCGATGAATCTAAATATATTCACTGGGACTGACGACTGAGAGATAACAACTCTATTTTTTGCGGTCAACTATGTACCTCGACACGATATTTTCAACACACCTTTTCTGTTCTCCATAGTGATAACTTTTTGCTCTTGATACATATTTACATATTATGTAGCACACCATTAACTGTCCACATTACAACGGGTCCCGGGTAACCCAGGTAGGTGAACACGGTTGGAAAAATAACAAAAAAAACTACCCTTTTAATCTCACGGGGCCGATCCATTGGCCCCACCGGCAATGCAAAAAATCCCGAGGGGGCATCTATCGGCCCCTGAGAAAAAACCCAAAATTAGTTAAAAATTCAAAAGAATACATTTACTGCATATTGAACATCTAAGGATTACCAAATCTTTACAGTTTTGACGTATTCTATTAACATTGTATAAGACATATTTTTAAAATTATTTTATATTACTATTATTTCATTATTTAATTTTTAAAAATTACTAGTTTAAAAAAAACTTTACTAGCATGTGATAATCAGATTTTAAAAATCAAAAATCGCATTAAAACAATGATAATTTATTTACTCAGACAGAAAAAAAATATTACTTTACCAATACTTATTATTCTAAACATCATAGAGATGACGCTCGAAAAAAATGAATGTTTAGAACCGAATATTAGCAGACATAAAAATAAAACAAATAAAAAACATGTTTTTTTTTGCGGAAGGAACGCCACATAACTCGTATATTTTTTCACCCATTTACATGTCCCCAAAATCATCCACAGATATTACATAGGCCTTGAGGTTTCTCTCAAATCCCGTCTAATGACTATTCACGTAATGGGTGCTGATTATACGAACAAATAATCACAATAACTCAACAGATTTATTTTTACAAATAAATAAAAAATAGATAATACTCACACTCTAATACAGATTAAGTATAATAGTAAAGAACTATTTCTTAAAAAGGAGGTTGTATTTGAATTAGCGATGCTTTCAAATAGTTTTAAATGTAAATAAACAAATAATTAATAACATCGGATAGCGAATAAAATCCACCGGCGACGAGCGATCATCATGCTAAGCGAGCAAACTCATCACTGAACCTGAACTTACAAAAAAAAACATTTAACTGGCTGATTGTTGATTTCTTGAACAATGCATGTATAAACTGTAGAAGCATATTTCGTCGTAGTATACATTATTTTTTAACTCTGACATATCTACACTACAAACGTAAACGTAATGATTTGAGGCCACCTGGCTATAGTGGTTGTATAATTATGTAAGGTAAAAGTAGTAAAAAATAACATTCCTGTGGTTACTTTCAATAAAGATCATTTTAGAATACAGGTAAGTTTGACATATAAAACAAGTGTTGCAGTAATATAAAAACATTTGGAGCTTACTCAGAATTTAAGATCACTGGGGCAAAATAATTATGGGGATGTTTTAAAAAAAAGACTTAATGCTTAAAAAAGATTTGATTGCATCTAAAAACAATAATACGCTTTATTTTTTACAAAGTAATTGAGAACTTCTGTGATCTGCTATGTTCAATTATTTTTACACAATTGAAATATCTTCTTAATTAAAATATTATTAATGAAAATGTTATAATAACTATGTATAAAACCATAAGTTTTATTTTAATTTTTATCACGGACCGGTTTCGCTTAGCCTAAGCATGATCAGGGTACAGAATTAAACTAATTAGATAGTCGGTCATAAAAATTAAAATAAAATCTGTGACCTTACACAAAGTAAGTATTTAATTTTCATTAAATATATCAACCACAAAGTGAAATAAATTACTAAACAGTTTGCTTATTTATATAAATTTAATCATAAGTTCGAAAATCATCATTGATAACTCGCGTGGCCATTATTTTTATGATTTGGCTTTAAGCGCCCTTGAGGTGATTTTTAACAAAAACGGCGCTATACAAATTATCCAAATATTATTATATACCCAAAAATACCCCACCTCATTTTTTTAATGGTCCATTGAAAAATGATTAATTATTTGACAAAATACTGAAAAAAATAATGATTATCGATACCGTGACGATGCGCTATCTTTAATCGATGAATCTGATTGATTTTAATAATGTAACACATTTTTAGAAATTAGATTATATTTAATATGGATTTGATATTATATTTTAAGTTTTTAAATAATCATTTTTGTTCCACGCGTACTTTAATCGGAAAAATAAGAAATTTCTAAGAATAAGTTGTAAGTTTCTATTCTAAAAGCTTTCTAAGTTTTCGGGAATCAAAATTTGTTTTGATTTACTACTAAAAATGTACGTAGTTAAAATAGGAAACACTGAATTTGAATTCATAAGAATTAATTGTGGTATAATCGCCCCTCTTTCATCTTTTTAGTTTATGCAGTTATATTTTTCTATGCAGATAACACCAACAGATAAACGTCAAACAAAAGTATGTACAGAATAGGGATGGCCGATATCGCGAAATTGGGTGTCACTGCGATTCCAGTTACCGGTGACTAGCTAGGAACCGGTTATTTATCCAGTTATTTCTTGAACCGATTTGTATATTTTTTTATTTCATGGGGAATTGCTAGCGATAGATTTTTTTGCTAAAAATGACTGCAGCCGCACCCTTCCAGCGGAAAGCATTATATGGATATTCGCCATTTTAATTTGCGAAAAAGAGCCGGTTCCACAGATAAATAATATTGATGGTTCCAGTGAGCTGCTTGGAACCGGTTTCTTTTAACGAGGGTAGGAATATCGACATCTCTAGTACAAAACAATCAAATGTCAGATTACGAATAAAAAATCAATGACTTTACAACATTAAGTTTGTAACGTCATTGTAAAATATATATTTTCTTCTTAAAAGAAGATAAAAAGTATCACTTCTAGCGATTATGATTATTCTTTACCCACTTGGTATTATCTTTTTATCTATAATTTAATTCACGAATTCTGATATTCTGCAACCAGGACAGCTCAAAATGAAGCATTTTTATTAGCAAATATGGTTGGTGTTATGTGAGATGTGCTGTAATTTTAAGGATTTTAAAGATGGGGAGTACACCAGTCATTTTATTTGTATTGTCTATAAGTATGCAACTGATTCTCAATTTGCATACCTTTTCTCCAGCTTTTTAGTCAGTCACAAGGTTATTTATAATAATAATAATAATATTTGGATAATTTGTATAGCGCCGTTTTTGTGAAAAATCACCTCAATTCACCATTCATTTCGTTTTTATATAACCTATCAGTAAGTATTTTTTATTTGTTTTTTAATGTGCTCTCGAAAATACTAGTTAAATTTGCACTATTTATTTATCAGGTTGCTACACCCTTTTGAAACTTGTTTCTGTAACCTAGCAATTGTAGCAGTGTGGCGTTAATATTACCAGTCACCCTAACATTGTGGCAGGCTAATGCAATGTATTGTAATACAATGCCGGTAAGGGAGTTTTCTGGTGTTTCAGCTTTGAACACAGATCCTGTCAAATGCAGTCAGTTTTGCCCATTGCGATTCCCACCCATACACATCTGGCTGCTCGTTTGGTGTTGTCAGCATTTATTTGCCCCAACTAAACTGTGGACAATGTTTATTTCCGTCCACAATCAAATATGCAATTGGATGTTGCTTGAATTCTACCTGTATGCATCTTGATGCGATGATCGCCATTGTTAATTTTTTTAATGAAAAATGTGTTTCTGGAGGTGCTGTAATATCTTTTTGATCTTAATTTCCAGTCTTATTGAGTTTTCTAAAGACAGCCTATCATACGTTAGCAACAGGCTTCATAATATATATGTTTCAAACATATTACTGACCAGTTAGTAGCTAAGTGGACAAACGCGTTGTATTCCCACCCGGGCATCGTGGGCTCAATTTCTCTGCTAGCTAAGTCCTCCATCATTGCACAAGCAACACCTTCCGCTTATTAGCATGGTAGTAGGAGCTTTTCAAATACTTTCAGGTTATTCGTGACCCGGGAATGTTTAAAAAATATATGTATTTCATAAAAAATTATACAAGAAAATTATAAATAAAAAAATTATGAAATGTCAAAAATATGCTTTTATTGAAAGTGTTATAATTTTTTATTCATACACCTTAGGAGATTACTTAGTGAATATTTTATTTTTTGCAATCTAAGGGAATACAAGAAAACATTATTTTCAATCACAATTTCTTAAAATAGTCATTGCATTTTACATACACTAGTGCTAGGTGATAAACAGTACTGAGATTCTAAGGAGCTTGATGATTTGAAGTGTGATTCACAGTTGTGAACACCTCAAGGTAAAATTTGTGAATGCTTTGACTAAATATAATTACTTTGTTGAAATTTTAATAAATATTACTAAATATTTCAAATAATAAGTAGTGAAAAACGAAAATAAAAGAAGGAGTTATTTTGGCTGAAATCACAGTTAAATATGACACGGTGTATTATTTCAGTGACCTCGTAAGAGTAAAACGTTGAAAATTCATAGTATGGGTTGTGGGGTTCCACTAGTATTCTAAGAAAGCATTTTGGGCTGCACTCCGACAAAGGGCAAGTACTTCAGGACCCGTTGATGTTCTTCAGAATCAATCTAAATTGGTTAACGATATAATTTAATAACAAACAATAAAATTGCGTGAAAATTCCATGTATCTACAGTATCTTAAAGTTGAAAAGTAGAACTTGGGCATGCTTTGATTTAAGATAACATTGGTGAAAGGTAAAGTAGAAGATGGATATTGGTAAGTAATAAGAAAATATCCAAAGTCACCAACTTAAAAAGTTGTCATGCGTGAGGAGTAGAGAGTAGTAGACCAGACCAAGATGTTTGGCTGAATTCACCGCTATTTCTGTAGCAGAATATATTGTTTAAAAAAGAGTAGGAGAAAAGTATACAGATAACATATTGTCTTCCTACCAACGGAACTATTGGAATTTGTTGTGTGCTTCTACTTAAACTTCTTCTATAACTCCTACAGCAAAAAATGCCGGGAAAGCCACAAATCAACTGGTTGTTACTGAACTTGGTTCAGCTGCTACCTATAATCGTTTCCTATAGAAATACATAAATGAAATACACAGATTCATGTAAGAAAATTAGATTCAGATCTATTAGATTGGGTGTCTACCAAAAATGAATTAAATTGTTGAGAATAAAATAGGCTCCAACAGCCAAGAACCATAATAATGTTATGCTATTGAATGTTAAAATTTCTAACAGACGATATTCTTCCACCAAGGAAAGCTGACATGAATAAATTAAATGTTATATTCTTAGCAGTACGATAAGACTTTGGACATAAAGTAATAGTTATTCTTGATTGTAGTACCAAAAAATACATTGTTTGTGATTGCTTAGATTTTAGATAGTTATAAATAATGTAAATGATTCATGTTATAAAACAATAGCTTTTATTTAGTTATATATATACCACAGTGGTCTAACAGACCAAAAAATATTGAAATGAAAATCTAGTTTACCTCTACGCAAAACAACCAATCCACACACACTCAATATGATGAAAATACCAGTTCAAACGCGAGAACCCTGAATTTACCCACCCAACAGAGAGACTGCAAATACCTCGTTTTTACAAGGGCTTAAGTTTCACACAAATTTAAACTAGGTCCATTGCAGAGTTGGCAACAAAATGCTCTGGACTGTAATTATTTAATAATAAAACCTACTGAAAGGAAAAGTAAACTGATAAAATCATCTAGCTGCTCTATAATGGTGAATAAAGGAGATCACTATAAATATCTAAAAAATATGGCAAAACAGACCGACATGAATAAACCAGGAGTGTTGCACAGTCTGTAAAGTGTAGGAAAATGAATAATTACTCGGCTGTTAAACTGTTTTCCAAAGAGGCAAGTGTGCTCAAGCGAAATTGATCCACAAGATTCAAAAACATGATTTAAAATAAAGTATGTTTTAATTTTGTGAATAAGTATTCCATTATAACACACACAACAATATGTTTAGGTCGAAAAAAAGTGTGTGTATCTAAGTCACAATTATTTTTAAGCGAACCGACATGAATAAATAAAATGTGTACTTTAGTGATAAAGAAAGAACTTGGTAATAAGCTAGAGTTTGTATGGCATAATAAACGATCATTATCTTAAAGCTGTATGTCCCACAAAATAATTACAGAGATTTACAGTAGATTCTTTATAAGATTACAAGAATTGGAAAGTGACTGATGAAAGAATATCTGGTAAAAGGCGCATGAGGTTAACTGCACAGATTTAAGCATTTACTGCAAAAGGTTCTATAATAGGTTCGTCACTAAAGAGTCTATTAAAAAGTAACAGATGATCAGAAAGATTAGCATTTCTAGACTAGAGCTGCTGGAGGAACACAATTCACCAATAATACCATGGACCAGAATTTATCATATTGAGATAGAACTGGATCCACAAAATGGCACATTTGAAACAAAGTGATGGAGGTTATTTGTATGGCAAAGTCGACCGACATGAATAAATTCGATATTGTGCGTCTTCTAAGTGAAGAATTCATATTTTTATAGTAATAAAAATGATTTCAAACACTACTAAAATAATCAGCCAATATAGTTACACAGTCTCGTGCTAGTATAACACTTCCAAAATCTAATGTGATTAGGTATACAACGCAATATAACCTCAAATGTTCATTAAGTTATAATTCGCTTAGTGGATATGTAAAATAAGTTTGATGCCATCTTTTGTCATAAAATTACTGGAAAATGACCAAAGCAAACCAGCAAAGTATGCAAGTCAAGGTTACAAACACAGCAAATTGTCGAATTCCAATTCTCTTTTCCACCTTCGCACTTCCACTTCTTCTTGTTGATAAAATGGAGTCTTCTAGATATGCAGGGTTTCTAGATGAATCAGGTTACTAGATGCACTAGGTCGCTTGATGCTACTAATGAACGAGGTTGGCTTCTAGAAAAAATTCTATAAAAGTAGGTATTGCATCTTTTTTAATGCTTTTCTCAAACCTGAAACAAAATAAAATATATTAAGCGCAGTGTAATTTCATAAAAGAACATTTTAAGGTAGCCGATAGCCCGTTGGTTAGGATGCTTAACTATCAGTCGGTTAGACCAAGTGTAATACTTACAGCGGGTACTGCTTTAGCTCTATTTTCAAAACAAGTTGCAGTGAAAAGTATGTTTAATAAAAAGGTTTATAGCAACTTTATTTAAAAAAAAGTGTTTGTTAAAATATATGACTGTATAATATAACTCACATCATTGTAACATTAGGAACTGCCCCACCATTGATAAACTTCTAGACAATTTTTGTTTATTTCGGAAGTTTACTTGGTCAGAGACCAGGAGGTGGTGGAATCTTGAAAGGATCTCAGCCACCCACTGAGAGACATTGATCGTGGGATGGTGCTTCCAGCAAAGAAAGATATTTCAGAAATAGGTTCCCAGTCTCCAAAAAGATGATTTAGTAGTCCGTATTATAAAACCTAAAAATAATAATAAAACATGTTTTGATTTATGATTTAGGTAGGTAGGTATCGTAGTAAAAATACAAGCTATCTTAACAAGATACAGAGTGGGCGGTTAGAAGAGGAACTAAAGGCGACCATTTTTTTTTCTTATTCGGCTGTCAAAATATTTTCATTTGTAGTTTCAGATATACACATATTTTTATTTCATATTTCTTCAAACTTGTGATAGTATAAAGCGATGCAAATGGGAAAACCTACGAAAAGTGATGCACAAAACGCTACTCAATTTAAAGCTAACGTATGTGCCCCAAACTGAATTTATTCAATTGTGAGTTTCATCAGGTCAAGTTCTAAAATATAATTATATTTTATTAAATATAAAAAGAGTGTGGGTTATTGCTTATTATTTATTACATGAAAAATCGCGGGATTTACTTTGACTTGCAAAGAAAAAATATTAGTTGCTTTAATCCACACATTTCAAATGAATAATGTCTGCTTAAATACATTATAAATACATTATAAGTAGGTACTTTAAAAAGTAGGTAGGAATTTCAAAAGATTTTTTTTATTATTTGATAATATTCTGAACACATCCGTCAGTTCTAATTATTAAAAGTTCACATACGTACGTACTCAGAAAGGAGATTATTTATAGTTAATACTATGTACCATTACCTAATTTATTAAGAAATAGTGATGGGGATCATCCAATTATGTACTTATTTATTTGATATATTTCATTTGCCACAATAAAACATTCAAATTATAAATAAACTTAAAATCTTTTGAACGCTTGGGTTCTAAGATATACCTATATAATTAAATTTGATTTGAAACATTTAAATTCTTAAATTGTACAATAATTATTTTGAATTATGATTATAACGGTGATTTGATTTTTTTCCTTTTAGAAAGACAAAAATTTCCAGGTTTCGAATAACCTAACAGTATTAAAAAAAAAACTTCTACTGCCATTATAGTAAGCAGAAGATGTTGCTTGTGCAATGATGAACCCACGACGCCCGGTGGGAATTCAACGCGTTTGTCCACTAAGACACCGGTCTACAATGTTTCGATTATCATGACGTTTCGATTGTAAGGATGTTTCGATTGTCATAATGTGTCGATTATTCTCATCACATTTCGCTAGGAAAACAATATAAAAAGATATTCTGTTAGCGTTTGTTAAAATGTTATCTTTATGTTGGCGGTCTACTGTTTGACATCGAAATTGTAACTAGCCAGCGGTTGTACAGAACAACTTTATTTTCAATATATGCGGATTGAACTTTCAAATATAAAATAATACTTTATTTAAATATTACTATTCCTCTACCTAATCTGTCTCACAAATATTGGAATTATAATAAATTTCGCCTAGCACGTTTAATTTAGTCAAAAATGTAGGTATATTTATTAAAAAACATCAAAATCAAAATTATTGTGGCATCAAAATTAAGGTAGGTAAGACTTACATTAAAGTCTAAATAAAAAGGTAGGTAAGAAATCTAAAATAGGTACAAAAAACTGTTACATTGGTAAAGTTTGCAATACACTTTAATTATATGTATTTTATGCAAATACAACGTAGTATTATTGGATTTAAAAAGTAGTTTGAATAATATAACGCCGATTTTAAATGTAGTTTGTACAGTTCCAACGGTGTTGGAACACCGATTTCAATTGTACTTTGTACAATAGAATACCGATTTCAAATGTAGTACGTATATTTGAAATATAGTAATTAGGATAGATATTATTAACATTTGTGATAATTTTTTATTGAAACCTGCATCTTTGTATAAAAAGTGATTTTACAAAGTAAACGTGAATCAGCATAAATAAAATTAGTTTTGAAAACACAGAAAGTTTTCTTGATTTTCAGCCGTTCTTTACTTGAAAGATATAACTATTTCGAAAATTTTACTTAAATAAACTATATTATCTACCTACATTTACTAGCACGCAATAAACTTTTTAAATTCAGAATGGCGCGGCGTACTGATAAAGGTAGATGTAAAATCAATAGTTGCTGTGCAAGGACTTCGATGCTTTGTTTATTTACCGGGGAAACCGATAATTCATTCCTATAACCGATGTCGCCGGAAAATAGGCTTTTCACCGAGTATAATAATTAATAATATTATTAGATCCCTGTTCAAGCAAAAGTCACCAACCCACACATACTCGTACACACTTTTAGAGACAATTGAAACTTGAATGTTGGAGATAAACACTTATTTAAATTAGTTTAAAATTTAAATTTAAATGTTCATTATACGTATAAATATTAAATTTAAAATTTTTTTTTTTCCATCATAACCTAAATTTTAAATTGCGGTATCTCAAAATTTCTGCGTGTGTTTTTGACCTGAACGTGGATGATATTTTGTTCAAAAAAGAATTAAATGGAATAATCCTTTTAATTGCATTATTTCAATTATCCTCTATTATACAGATAAAATCGTGCATCAAATTTTGTTATTCAACAAAAAATATTTGTAATGTAATATGTTTGTGTATTAAAATAAACCCTGTATAGAATTTAAACATTACTCATCAAAAACGAATCAATTTATTTTGTTCAAAATAATACTTTTGTTCGGCCGCGTCAAAAATATTAACGAATTATGAATGTAAGGATTTGCTGCCAGCGCAATCTCGTCAAATTTAATATTCTGATGGAAATAACAGGAAAATACCAAAATAGAAAAAGCCTCTAATCCTATTATTTAATCAAAGCTTTCGCAATTTAGAATTAATTCGCCCAAAAACTTTATGAACAATCTGAATAATAAAGGGATGGCATTAAATGCAATCAACTATAAATTTTTCAGATTTGGTACTAAGGAATTATTTGATTCCACGCGTTCAATCCACATTTGTAACAATTTTGATATTTGTAAAAAAAAAATAATCATTAGAAAAAATAAATAAATTAGTTATATGTTTTAAGAATTTGACTCACCAGAGAATGATAGTAAGATAACTGCGTTATATTTTAGGATGTGGATGGTATTATATTGTTGACGAACTTCTTGATAGAGACGAGGGCAAGATAAAGAAGGACTCGCGTAGAGACCTCTACCGCAGGCAGCTCACAAAGAAGTGACTCCTTCAAATATATCAAGTGGCCTACAGGGGTCTGACGGTTAAAAAATAAAATATATCATACAACAATACTAAATACAATGCACATAGACAAGAAATATAATATAAAAATGATAACGATGATTAAATTAATAATGAGCTGCTCGCGTGTTTTGGTTAGATTTCTAAGGCATTAATTATTTAAAGAAACGTGTTTCAAAGCCTCATTGTCAAATTCACTGAAAAATATTTTCGCAAAAAAAGTTTTTTAAAATCATTTCGTCGTTTGAACAAGCATAGGTATACATTTTTTAGATAGAACTACCTATCGGTGAATTGTCAAATAACGTAAATTAAATTCAGTTATATTTTTGAAATACGAATTTAACCAACCATCAAACTGTCATAGGGTTTGCGATCGGAGAAATAAATCAAATATTTTAAGGATTAATTTACGATTTCGTAAAAACAACGTGCGCTAGCTAAAATCGTAAAAATCATCGTCAGTTTTATATCATATATTTCTATTTCATAAGCAACAAAGAGAATCATTTTCAAATATTTATTGTGATGTCACAAACTAAAAACGTGTATTTTTTTAATTGAATATATACGAGTATATTGCAGATAAAATCAATTTATTTATGCTTTTCCAGTGAATTTATTTATTGTTTTAAAGTATGTTTTGTAAAACTCAGTTTTAATTTAAAAAAATAAAATAAAATAAAGTATTAATAAAATGAATTACGAAAACACCAAAGGCCTCCCTTAATGAAATTTAATCCAATTTAAACAATATGATAAAACACCTTAGTAGGGAAACTTTGCATGGTACTAATCATTAATAATATTCGAAAATTTATTCGAAAATATAAATAACAAAACATAAAAAACGGGCATCGGTAATCAAAATAAAATATATTTTTAAAAACTTTTCACTAAACATAGGTATCTAGAATCGACATAAATGGTTCGTCTGTCAGTGGTTTTACCGTGATATGACAATGCCTTTGGAAGGCGAAACAGCTATTATTCGTAAAATTAATCATATGACAGAACTTTTATTTTATTTATAAAACCCTTTTTCAATTTATATCATTAAAATAATTCTTAAACAAAAAATTCGAAGAAAACAAAAAGTCCAACATCAACAAAAGTATTGGTTATTCAATTGAATTTTTAAAAATCTGATATGTGTGACACGATACATGTTTCTCACTCCTCGGAGTGAGTGGGACTAAGGCTTTTAATACTTTTTGTTGGGTAATGTTGTGAGGTGGAAGGAAAGGGAAGGAAAGGGAAGGAAAGGGAAGGAAAGGGAAGGAAAAGGGAAGGAAAGGGAAGGGTATGTTGAAGGTTGGACTACGTATGAACACTTCTGGGTTATGAGACCACGCCACAAAAAAACCCCGAGTCAGATTCAAGCCTCGTTCCACGTTAAATTCGTGTAAAATAAACTGGGACCGTTTTAATTTCCCTCTGTCGTTCGATGTGCTGACATCACATATTTTGATATTGGCAGTTATTCTGAAAGGGGTCTGCGTCACAGCCAAATATGATAAACTGGTGATACCATCAATATAATCGTAATAATATAGGTACCTATCTTACGTTACGAATTTCTTCTTTAAAAAATTGTTATTATTTTTTATTCAATTTAATTTATTCGAAAAAAAGATTCATGTTCAAATATGATTAATTATAAACTTGATTACTTTTTCAATTTAAAATATATTTTTATTTAAAAGCTCAGCACCCAAAAATGACGCAAAACGTCACTTTATAGCATTATAATAAAAGCAATACTACACATGATTGGTCTGTAAATTCTTCATGTTAGGAAAATGTCTAAAGTTTCCGGTGAATAATTTTCTTGCTGTAATCTTTTTATATTCTCTAAAGAAAAATAATAAAATTTCAGTAAAAGGTACAGTTTGAAAACCAGCCACGGCATTTTTGAACGTTTTACCTAAAGTGTATGCATTTCATATAGAAATTAAAAAAAAATTATAGTAAAATAATTTTATTCACTGGAATCCTTCGACATTTTCCTAACTATCCATATTGAATTTACAAATAAATCATTTGTAGTATTGCTTGTATTAGAAATCCAAAAAAGTGTATTTTTGGATGATGACTCTTAAAGTGGAGATACAATGCCTTAAGTTTTAGCCATCATCGATGTGCAATAATTTTTTAACATTGTCTTTGTCATTATCTTATCTATTTATTATATTTGGGAACCAACATTACAAATAGTACCTTTTGCAATGCTTATGGGTCCTACCATCTAAAACACACCAATTGCAAAATAAATTGTGTACGAAGAAATTGTATTGATTTATGCAGAATATTTACTGCACTAAACACTTTTGGGCTGCGCCTGACTCCTATATGTATAAACATTGACAAAACGCACGTGGGAAGCGAGAAATGTTTTTTTTAAAATAAATATAATTTACATACACCAAATTGATAAGATAATTTATTACAATCTACGTTTTGACATGCACACTGCACACTGTACAGTGCCTTGTCTGTTTTGTTTGTCCAAAATCCATGATTCATCTAATGTACTCGTATATGTCTATTTATCAAACTTCATATTCAATTATTCCCCGATATATTATTAAGTTATTGTTGTATGCATCAAGTTATCAAGTATTAACCAGAAAGGTAATGCACACGACAATGTAACTGGAGCGCGTTTTATTTATTGTAAACGGTAATATTGCTTATATCGTATATGCTGAATACACATATATACAAATGCGAAAAGAAGAACGGAATGATTAAATAAACGCAAGTTTTCAGGAAAGTAAAACCAAATTTAGGAATTTTGATTTTTATTTTTGTGGTTTTTTTAAAATTTTTTATGTAATCCTTTCATACCTATGTCATATGTCCTTTTTTAAAAAAATAATGGCACATTATTTTATTTTCTGACTCACCTCATTTTTCCTTGTTAGATATGTATCTAAGGAACAATTCTGCATACTTAACTTAAAACTTGTTTTTTTTAATCATTTCGTTCTTCCTTTCGTATACTTAGATGAATTAAATAATGTAGATACGTTACTGAGACAACGCGCCTTGTTGTACTCAACCAAGTCAACGAGACATACCTTCGAAACACGCTTCATATGGCTATCTCTTCCGCACACACATATTCTTTGAATGGCTATCCTTTTCATACGCGGGTGAAATATTTAGTGGAGCAACATTAGTGGTGCTACATTTTTCGTAAGATTCGTGTGAATATGACGTGTCTTGTATTTTATGTCTATGTTCGCATACGGATATATATTGGTATTTATGTTATAAACCACATTCATTCTGTGGGTAAACAAACACAGAAACTAAAATTACGAAACATTTATTGTTTGTTGCAATGACATTACAAGCATATAGACACGTTATTATTTTAGAATATTTATACAAAATGTGGCAAGTAACAAACACACGTACATTCCCAGTAAAATTAAACATTGGTCTTGTATGACAAAGATAGACATTCAATGAATATGTGAGTGTGAACGAAATAGATATAGGACAGGGCGGTATGACCGGAGATACATCACTGAATAGGGAACGCCGGTTTAAGACGACCTACTGCCAGGAGGTTGTCTTTCTTATACTTATGTGTTGCTACATTTACCATCTCACTTTCTCTAATGGTGCTCACAATCTCCAGGAAACAGTGGAAATAATCGTTTTATTTAAAATAATAACTAATTTGCTTGTACTTACGAATGAAATGTTGTTCCTAGGATTTTACTCAACACACACGAGAGCATTTTGGCACCTATTTATGCAATTTGCTGAATAGTTTACGACCTCTGACGACGCGTGAAAGTTTAATACTAAATCCGCTAAATCGAAAGTACGGCAAATACCGTGTCTTTTGCTTGCCACTTTGAGAGCTCTACAACGTGTCTATGAGTTTGTTACGTCATTGGTTTAATTATGTTTTTTATGTTAATATTTTATTTGCGATTGAAAAATAAATGATCCGACGCTATTTGGAATTATCAAAATGAGGTGGCGTTGACGGGCGAGATTCAAATATTTATCGTGTCGATATCATTTCATGGAAATTAAACGGAAATTGGTTTGCGGGAGGCTGGCCATTCGGCAGGCATAAACGTGGCAGATTCATGATAGGGAGACGATTCAGTAAATTTTGGTACCTTTGAAATAATGACAAACAGAAAGCAAAAAAAAAAACAGAGATATACGAGGCCTGTTCAAAAGAAAAAGTGAATTTTGAATTTTCGCGGGCTGTGTACATTCGATTTTCGATTTTTTTGTTGTTGTTATGTTGGTACACATATGTTTATCATATGTTAGCATTATCAGCCATTTTGGATTAGTGGTTTGTTTTTGACAACTGGAAAGGTTAGTCACGTTTTTGAGTGTTCTTCGACTTTTAACTTTTGAAAAAAAAAACATATGATAAACATATGTGTACCAACATAACAACAACAAAAAAATCGATAATCGAATGTCCCGCGAAAATTCAAAATTCACATTTTATTTTGAACAGGCCATGTATAATATATAAACTTTTTTGGTTGTTGCCTATTTTTAATAAATAAACACAAAGAAGCGATATAAACGAAATATTAAGTATAAATTATATTTATTATAATAATATCATGTAGTCCTATTTGATAGATACTTACCCGCGCTATTTGTAAGAAAAAGTGTGCGGAGTCTTTTTTTGAACCTCAATAAATCGTATTTGCAGCTTTCGTTTATTTTAGAAAAAAAATCTAGCTTTATTAAGCAAAACGAAACGAGTGAATCGCAAAGCTTTTAAGCCTTTACAGTTCAAATAATAATAATATAAGCTGCTTGGAATACGTTTCAAATTCGTATGCATTCACATTGTGAAGAAACGTCGAATGGGTGGTATTGCTGGAAGATTGCGACAGCAATACTAATTTATATTGCGTTATCTCACTCTTTTAAATCCGCACTAATCTTTCTCTTATTTTCACTGCTTGTTTCTGCATAACGTTGTCTCTTTTTAACACCCAGTGTGGATTTTTCGTTCGAACAGAAGACGAGGGCGCGGGTTTTTATTTCGCGCCATCGTCGTACTAAGAACTTACAAATTCGATTGCAGTCCATTAATAGTGTGTTTTTTGTTCATTTTATTTAATATATAGGCGCTGGGCGTGTAAACAAGTACTGTAATTAAATACTATTAGCGCCTTGGCAATCCGTCACCTGGAGCGGACTGCTTCAATCGCGCTTGCACAGGGCCGGCCCTGGCCTTCGCTGTTCTTCGCGAGGAATAGCTTCTAGCACTGGTGACGTCTTGCAAACGGTGTGATAGTAACGACTACTCATAAAATTACATTCTCGGTCTGAACATCGCTTTGTCTGTTCTTTACCCAACGGTTGGGGACTTCAGTTAATTTCTCATTGAGCAACATCATTTTTCAAAAATTTCGGCAGAATGCGAAAAATTTTTTTTCAGAAAATAAGAGACTAGGCAAAATGATTGTTATCAAATTAGGTATTTATAATTTTTCGATCTCTCTTTGACACAATCTCTTACAAATTATTTAATTATTACAAAAAAAACTTAAAATTTAGTTAATTTCTAAGCTTCGGTCGATAAATGCGTTTAATATAAGCATGATAAATAAATCCATGTGCCGCTATGCTATTGGCATATGTAATTCATGTTATTTAGCTACACATACGCATACATGTATGCATTAAGTTTACAGTAAGTTTCGGAAACGCACTTTAGTTAAAAAAACACTTATTAAGACAAACGGGAAAGCTAAAAACAATAAAACCATTCCTTTTACAACGCACAAATAATTGATCGAAATTATGCAGAAAGCATCCAACCCCAAAAAGATGAAACCGAGAAAAATAAGTTTAAAAATATGACGTTACAAAAAATGATCACCACATTTGTAAAGTGAATTTCAGTGTTTTTTCTTTATGAGAATTATTATAAATAGGTTATTATAATCTACGAATTTATAAAAAAAAAAAAATTTCGTATGTTATCCTATATTTCATTGTTTTGAAACTTCAATTTAAGTCAAATATCTGCAATGTGGGCTAGTCTAAAACTGAATTACCGAAAAATCTATTGCATTTGGCGCTTGGATATTTTCAGCAGATAGAAATCTCGTATTTATCTTATAGGAAAACATGTAAAACTCAATTTCGGCAAATTGTGGGTTGAACGCTTTCTGCATAAGTACGTTCAATTTACATTCCACCACCCTCAATATTATTCTGACATATTATATATTTTTTTATTATTTTTATAATAACGCAACGAATGTGGTTTAGCTGAATCGCCTCAACGATATGAACACGTTTATAATTTGAGTGGCAGTTTTGATCCAGGATTTAATTTAGCATATTTGAGCAATCAAAACAGAACATATTTGAGCAATCTGAACAGAACATCTCATAGTAATGTTGAGTGGCGTTGGAGCAACGTGTTGACATGATGGGACCGAGGGCACAGGACCAATTTAAAATAATAGCAAATATTAATCTCTGGAGAGTGACATTTAAAGTTAAACAGATACCACTAATATTTCTATCAAATTATTAAATGTTTATTAAAATAATAATTATATTATGAAAACTGTATTTATCAGTAAAGAACATTCCATGAACAGTTAATAACATGAAATGGTGCGAATAATAATAAAAAAATGGTTATATCGTTGCCGGAAAGGCAAAAGGGCTGAAGCGTCATTTTAGGAAGTTTACACCTTTTTTTTTACAATACAATTCATAAGTCTTCAGTACCTGATTGAGTTTTGGAAAATCATAATAACTACTATAACCCAATGCTCTCACAAACGTGTCGCTTGAGTCAAGCCTTCTCCCAAATGGTAAATATATTTTAGACCTTACCTTAATCTTCAGAAGCAAACGAGAGGCACAGCATTCGATGCAGAAAAAATAACTGGCCATAAACTGCATGTTTAACTAATTTTTGACCAAAGTGTCGCTTGAGCCTTTTGTCTTTCTAGCGAAGATATTTTATTTCACGTTCAATTAATATAAGATACTATTTATGATACGTTCCAGAGTGGAAGACTTTCAGTGCGGGTCGCTTCAAACCCTCATAATATTTGACTTCGTCAGAATTCATCGATTATCGCCACTTAGTTTTTTTTTTTTTACATTTGAACACGCCAACGTTAGTATCGCCCTGGCGAAAGACCACCATTCAGAATTGAAATGTTGCTTGAAATGGCTTTAGTCGTGTTTGATGACCAGATCTGAATAGTGAGGTACTTTTGGTTTCTTACTACCCAGGAAGGGACAACAAGTGTATACGATCATCGAATTGGGATATTCGTAAAGTTTTTCAGTTTTTCTAAATGTTTTACTGTGTGTTCTTTTTATCATATTAATATTAATGTTTTTTAAATATCACTATAATTGTATAATAATATGCAATACGCAAGCAATGCTGTAAAAAATTCCTTTTAGAGTCCACCAAATTCATCTGTAGTTGTATAACACATTTTTTACTTATAGTTTTTGTGTTCAATTTGTGGAACTCCTTTTTTATATTTTTTGTGTAATTCAGTTGAATTAAATTTAATGTTATTATTATTTGGTTGTGCTGGTTTTAGTTTTTTTTTTGTTTTTAGTGACAGCTGTTTCGGCATTTAAGGCCATTATCAAACTGTTGTTAGGACACATGTCTGTTAGCTGTCCCTAAAAACAAAAACAAAAAACTAAAACCAGCAGAACTAAATAATAATAAAATAAAATTACATTCAATTGAATTGTATAAAAAAATAATCCCATAACACACTCAAACTTCAATATTTTAGCATATGGCTTCGGATGTAAAAACCACCCTGAGTTCTGTGTTTGACTCAAATGTCACTGCGATACCCATACAATGAAGCCTTTTGAAGGCAGAGTGATGAACTAATCAAATTTATAACGTTAACAGGTAAAATCTAATGAATTTGAGTAGGGGTAAAATATAAGGCTATATTACATTATCAAAATTATTCAAATGCTTGCGCATTTCTGTAATGAAAATAGTAAGGCCAAAAATAATCATAAAGCCAAAATAAAGTTGATGGAAAAGTTTTCGGAGAATATTTGAAAAGGTACCTAAAGCATTTCATAATTAAACTGAAATGATGCCCGCATTCCTCTAAAAGTTTTGTACACTCCATACCACCAATAATTTAATTAAACCAACCTAACTGTTAGATCTTGTATATTATCAATGGGGAGCAAACTAATTAATTTTATTGAAAATTACATAGTAAAATTGGTATCTTTACCAGGAGGTATACGAGTACATATTTAAATGTTTATATTAAATAAATCTATAACACTTCTATTGCGATTGAAAAAGAGTTGTGGGAAAAAATACGCAATAGATAAAATAATATAATATAATAGTTTTAAAATATTTATGAATCTTATTCATAAAATTGCAGAGAACATATCGTCGCCGGAAAGGCAAAAGGGCTGAAGTGCCATTTTGGGAAGTTTACACCAATCATAAGTCTTCAGTACCTGGTTGGGTTTTGAAAAAAAAAAGTTAATGTTAAGTTCAATGCTCTCACTGAGTTACCTGATACGACGAAAAGCTAAAAAAGTCCCAAACCTGTGTCGCTTGAGTCACGCCTTCTCCTGAATGGTAAATATATTTTAGATGGCTGAGGGTCACAACAGTCTTCAGAATCAAACGAGAGTCAGAGCTTTCGATGCAGAACAAAAAAACTGATCAAAACTGCATAATTAACTCATTTTCGACTAAAGTGTCGCTTAAGCCCTTTTGCCTTTCCATTGACTTGTTGTTTCTTCGTGACCACCTCGAGGTATAGCACTCTTATCGTAAATTGTGTTTACCACTGTCGTCGTACTAAGAGTCACCAAAGACACAACTGGAACTGGGATTCTCTTAGTTTGATTTCTTTATTTCTATACCATTCCTTGTTTTATATTACATTTAGTTTCATATATATGAAATTATCGTTACAAAAATATGGTTTTATATTCCACCAAATTCATCTGAAGTTGTATAGCATACTTCGATATTTTAGCATACACTTTCGGATGTAACGAGTGCCCTTAAATAGATCGGTTGGCATATCGACAAATCCAACAAATTTATTATTCCCGCTTGAACCAATGTCACTTTTTAATATTCGGTCAATAATTTTGCAGTTTACAACAATTTTCGGAACTTATAATTCTCCCTGCAAAAAAATTTAAAGAATACGTCTGATAGTTATTCAATCCAAGAAAATATTTAAAAAGCAGATAAAACATTTATTAGTGAATCCAATAGGCATTTTGGAAAATGTATATATTTTGTAAACGTAATTTGATTTAAATTTGCCTCTTTTCCATCAAATCTAACGACGTTTAATCAAAATAAGTCTAATTTCGTGTATTTGTAATGAGCGTGTGGATAAAATTTTTAATGTTTCACACTTTTAAAATCAACTTAATAGTGGCTAGAACACTCTCGCAGTTGCAGGATAAATTCATACAAAAGAAGAAGACTTCAACGTCACCAAGAGGTGATGGAATCGTAATGACCATCAATAATATATAAATTACTTGTATTTTAGAACCACTCGCCAATCAGTCGTTCTCGCATCGACTTCATCAGGTGATTCCACCTCCACCTACGATAGACTGCACGGAGATGAGGAATTTTCATTTATAAAATTGTCGTGTTCGCAGACTGCTCCATAGGCGACCCCCGCCTTCCGCCCTTCGTCCCCTCCCTACCGCCGCCCCTGACCTTACCCCCACCTCTCCCCCGCCCACGTAGCGTGGGCGGCCGTGGCGCCGCCCATTCATTCACAAAGCCCTACTCCTAGGGGGAGACTCGAAATATTAAGCGTAACATAATATAAAAAAAAAACAAAATATTATTTTTCTTCAAATACACACCCAATCAAATAAATAAACTTTTTCTATTCTATGTTTCTTCGGTAGTAAAAAAAGTATTTATAAAAGTTTCGATCGTGCTTTTTTGAGGAATTCGAAGGATTTGTGAATAAATAAAGTAGGTACTTTGATATTTAAAAGAATATTTATAGCTCGTTGCTCTTTTATTCTATTTAGCAGTTCGTAGAAATTCTGATGCCGATATTCGCTGTTAGTCTTTGATTATTTTTTCTTGTAATTCCTTACGGAGCGATGTTACCAATGAAGGATAATATGATACTCGCATATAGTGATATAAATTTTTTTGTGTGTATTCGCTTTCAAAGTATAAAAAAACACTTTTTGTTTCTGCACAGAACTGATTTCGTGATATCATTTTTTATGAATAATTGGTGATTTTTGTGGGATTTGTGTTAATCCCGTGTGGAAGACAGCACTTTTGGTTTAGGCAGAGAGTACCTCGACCAATGAATGAATGAAACGAAGCGATTTTGGAAGTGTGCTTGTTTGCTGCTCGGCGCCGGAGTGACTTTGCTTCCCCCTTGCGGAGTAATAATTGAGGAGCGCGTACTCCGAAATTCCCACGCGCCCCCCTCCAGCCGCGGCGCCCCCGCCCCGCTGTTCCGTCAGTTAGCCTCCGCTGTAGTCTAGTATTAGTAGTGTCGTAGTGAGCCTCTTCTCGTCTCTTTTCGTGGCTTTCTTCTTCATCTGTCATCAATTGCCGCGCTTTTTACCTCCAATAACAAATCCACTGTTGTTTCTAGTTCCGTCGGCTGCCGCTAGAGCTCGGACCCCGTGACTCTTGAATGGGCAGTGTGACGCGACGCGCGGCCGACTTTCCTTTCGCCTGCTGAAAAACTCCGATAACCCCGAAATGCAGAAAAACTAGACGCTAAAAAAACACATTTAAATCATACGCTACTCGATGCGTTAAGACATAAAACTTCAAGTCAATCATGTGATTCCCCTCGCAAAAATATTGTGTTTTCTCGGTCTGCTTCGAGGGGTAGAAACTTTTTTGTGAATGAACGTAGTAAACGAGTACCTTAATATTGTGATGTGAAAAGTTTTCATCAAAGTGTTTTTTTGAAAAGGTTTTTTCGAGCTAATACAAATATCTCTCCAAAAAGGTAAGTTAACAATAACAATTTTACGTATAATACATATTTTTCAAAAAAATATTTTTTAACGTTTTTTTCCTTGATGACATTTAACTATTTTTTTTGGAAATAAGTCTTGTATATTTTCATTCTGTGTGCGTAGGATGGAAAAGACGGAATAAAATCAACAAAGAAACGTAATCTTTAATCTCAACATAATGTCATTTCAGATAAAAAAACATCTTTCTAAAATTAGGCAAAATATACTTCTGTATGTGTTATTATTCTTAAACATTTCAAGAAGACATATTTTTCACTAGGTACCAGTTATATTTTTCTATAATAAAAATATATTCATTATTGTTTTTCTTGTTAATGCCCATTTTTCGTGTAAATGTGCAAAAAACGAAATTTATTTCCCGATATAAAAAAAGTGTTAAAAATATGCCAGAATACGGCAGTCTTACGTAAAACCTCACCTCTTGTGGGAATACATTGAACACATATGAAGTAGGCATTTGAATTTAAACGTAACAATACGTTATTTATTTATTATACTAAAGAGATGCTGTCTAGTAAATAAATAGATTCATTTTGGGTCTCCTAAAATACTCATTAAGACCGCATTAATTAACTAAATATTTTTTCTGAAAGCATGAATATATTATTACTGCTGTGCTCTGCATATATTGTGTCAAAATATCACAAACCCATGATTTATTGTTTTGTTTGAAGAAAAAAAGAAAGATTGTAAAATAGCTCTTTTATATTATGTACATAAATGTCCCCCACCCATTGCTATACAAAATTTCACTGCGCGCGCATCCTCTGTATTATCAATGAATTCTTATCACCGTACTGCATAATATGAAATGATTCCCATATAATGTTATAACAAACGAATATGATGCTTCAGGTTTTTAAATCGTTTAGTGGCGGTTCGTTCGTATTCAGATCACATATTTTAAATTACATTTCTTGATTCTGAATATTTAGCTGTAGTTTTAGGAACTACTATCGAAGAATATTAAAAAAAATAATAATTTAAGAAAATGTGACAATGCTCGGAGAGTTCTGAATCAGATTATGAGTCCTTGAAAATTTAAAAGTTAAATAGATCTCTATTTTAATAAGGCGTATTTTGTTGTGTTTGTAAATTCAATTAGGAAAAAATGCAACAAGATTGATTAAGGTAAAAGATTATATTTAAATAAAGAATATTTAAAATATTCAAAGAATATGAAATAGAAAAAAATTTTGTAACCGATACTGCGTGTGTTCGGTTAGAACATTATAAAAACGCATTTCGTGAAATAACGAAAATTGAAAAAATATTTGTATTTTTCAAGAAGTGTGACATTGATAAAGAGACAGTAAATTAATTGTTCGAGGTAGTTCAGATGGTCAAACGATATTCCCGGATAGAGTAGAGTTTACAAGTTCGATTCTCGGTCGCAACACAATCTTTTTTTTATTTTCTGTCCTTTTCTATTTTTTTAAACTTATTTTTTAAATTTAGTTTATTCAGCATACAGGTACACATACGTAGTATTCTAGTATTATAGTGTAATATTCGTATTATTTCGGTTCACATTCGATGAATATCGTTAATATTTTTTGAATAATTATTATCAAATTGAAGCCGTAAAGACTTAACAAGTTAATTTTAAAATAAAAAAGTGTTAAAGATTCTGTTAAAAAAACAGTACAAATGGAAAAATAAAAACCCAGCAAATAATTACTTTATACTGAGAGGCTAACACGGGCCAAAGATATTTAGAACTAAAAGATATACATTTAATTTGATTTCAAAGGAATTCGACAGTTCATTCCATTGTAATTATTTACTTGTTTATTTTTTCAAAGATCAAACACAAAGCCGGGATTTATTTATCCTATTTCTTAAGCATATCATTTTATCCACTCCATGTGCTAAATAGTTTCGATAGAAAGACACACCAAATAAAACTTTGTCTTTTGAAGATGGATTTTTATATTCTATTTTTGTAAACGATGTTCAAAATACCGAAGATAAATTTGAAGAGTATTTTAAGTAAGCCTAGTATGAAAAATAAAGATGATTACGCATTAAGATTTCATGTTATTGCGCAAAAAAATGCCATTATTTAGTGTAGGTAGGTAACGATAATTGACCGTAATGCAGAAATTTCTTTCCCGAAGAAGCAAAAACTAGGAGTTGTTAGCTCTAGCAACGATATATTTGTATATATTTTTCTGTCTGGAATTTTTAGGTCAAAGCGATTATTTTTAGTTCAATAAAGTCATTTTCACTATGCGCCATATAGCTTTGAAATATGGGTTGTATCGTCAAAACATATGGTCTGATTCATATTTTTTGATTGTTAAGTAAGTAAATTGAGTGTCGAAATCTACTGAAACTAAAACTAGTAATTTAAAAATATAACAGGTTACTAGAATACACATTTGCCGAGTTGACCATCTATATAATAGGTTTCTTCAACGAGTATTATTTTATTTATTTTCAGCATAACAATGATTTGCCAGAACAAGATATGATGTTTTATCATTTCATTATCGTAAAATAAACTAAAAAACTGTTTTCCAATGTTTGCGTAACTATGTGCCATAACCATTTCCGCATTCCAGTAAGGTTTTCTTATTTGGAAAGACATGTTCAGAAACGAAAATCCAACAACATTATTACATCCACTCCAACCGAATCCACTGCATTAGTGTCGATTCACACCAACGTCCGGATCCGCTCAGTGACGATATTGTTCCGCAAGAGAGCTTATTGATATGGTATAAATATCAATCAAGGAGTATGTACCAAGACAAATTTGTGTGGCAGTATATCCTTCTACCCACCCTTGTGATATTTAACTACTTAGTTAGTTAAATAATTATTTTGAAATGTAAAATTAATTACATCGCAGATTTTTTTTATTAAAAATCATTTTTTAATAGCTAAATAATATTTTTTATTAATTATTTATTATTAAAAATATTATTTAGTGATAAAAAATGGTTTAAAACAAAAATCTGCGATGTAAGTATTTTAACACTTCAAAATAATTATTTAACTAACTAAGTAGTTAAATATCACAAAGGTGGGCAGAAGGATATACTGCCACACAACTTTGTCTTAGCACATACTCCTTGATTAATATTAATACCATATCAATAAGATTCCTTGAAATTGTTTTCTAAGTCCTTTCTCAACTATAGCAGAAAATCTATTATAGTGAATATCGCATAAGAGTCCCAACTACTCCCAACCGTCTAGAGCCAGTATATGGCATCCCCAATTGGGGTATGTTGTGAGGCTGAAGGTAGTAGGGAGGGGAAGGAGATGGGCAAGAGGAAGGTTGAGAAGTACCTGGTTATTCAGATCTGATCAAAAACGGCTAAAGCCATTTCAATCAAGCAACGTTTCGATTCTGAATGGTGGTATTTCACGAGGGCGATATTTAGAGTATCTACCACTCTGGAACGTGCCGCAAATATACTTTATATTATTTTATACGAATTAAATGTGTTGTGACACATAGTAACTAAATACAAGTTGTTTGCGCATGCCGGGTTTGAATCCGCGACCTTTGGATTCGTAGTCGAGCGTCTTACCACTCGACCATAGAGGCCGTCAAAGTTAGGCCGTGCTAGTTTATTTCTAGAGCAAACACAATTGATCGGTTAGCTTGAGCATCACGAAATCTGTAAAGCTTCTTCTGTCTAGTATTTCTAGGTTCAACGACCATTTTTTGCTCACAACGTATTTTCCATCACAAACTATGGAGCTTTGAAATATCAATTTAACTCCTAATAAAAATAGATAAGACGCTATGTTCTTTGTTCAAGGGATTTGAACTAATAAACGGCCCTTCATACAAACAATCTGAAAAACAACTCTGCTACTCCCTCCTACTATTACTCTCACCATATTCTAATTCTTGATTTATATTCGCTAAATATATTATGATGAACATCTTAGCCAACTAAATTAGGTGCCTAAATTATAAAATGTTTATTATTAGGTATTTTACGAATGTAAATAAGAAATTAGAATGTAGATTCAAGATTTTTTGCGATTTATAACTTAAATCTTCTATTAAACCACTGATCGCGCAATATATTGGCATTAATTTTGTCTGTAGAAGGGAGGGTTGTTAATAATGACGATAATTCTAAAATAAAAATAAAAAATAGAGATTTAGGATAAGGGTGTTTAGACTCGGTTACAGGTGGTAAGTCATAATCAGTAATATAACACATTGTTCCAAATACGTATTTTTGTAATATGAATGCTATCTCAGGACTAAATTTGTCTGTGTAAACTGTAAATTTGTTTGTTTTTTAATGACTCCGAAGACTCTTGACAAAAATTGTTGCACAGCATTAAATGTAAAAATAACTCTTAAATTTGTGTTAATAGTTGAACCTACGTAGTTCTTGCATATCCCATGTACTTAATTTTATCTCAGTCACGTTACGTAACACAGCTAATTATAACCCAGTAAAATAACATACCTAAGGCGAGTGTTTTGATATTTTCCATTCGTACCTGTCATGTTAGGAATTACCAATGCTATCCAAATATTTATTTTACTGAATGAGGTATTTAATAAAACGAGGGATACTGTTAAAATTTGTGAAATATTTAAACATTATTTTTCTGATTTTGACTGTCTCACTAAAAATGTAAGACTGAAATATTTCCATTAATAATGATTGATTTAAAAAACCCTGCGAAATCGCTAATTCTTAAACGGTCCGAACTTGACTATGAAGTAGGTACCGTTACTAGTTGCTAACACAACTGTCATCGGGACCCGAAACTGCCTACACACGTTGGCTGGTGTGACGTCACAGACGCCATCCGCACGACTATAAACGAACAAATGGTGGTAAATCAAAAACGCGCAATTTAAATACTTCTCAAAAATGTATTAGTCAATGTTATTAAAAAAAACTATAGCTCTGTTATTTACGTTTCATATATTTTTTCAAGAATAAAAAAAACGCGAAAACAGATTTAATATGTCATTAGTTTTTCAATAATTTTCTTTTGTGTTTCCGTTTACGTTGACTAGGTGCTTACTTGAACATTATTTATGGAATTCTGTTTCTCGTAAATGTACCTACTTGTAGGTTTGTTCAGAGTGTTTGTATGTGTACCACTCCCGTGATTAAATGAGCCTCCGTAAAATGGATAGATTAGTTGAAAATCGTTTTCAAGAAACGTTTACACAATGGTTTCCCACTAACGTGTTTCAATTTGAAAGAGACATTTCAGACGAATGCGAAATACAACATGAACACAATGGAAGCCAAACACTAGATGCTTTAAATTAACGTTTATAAAACCTCACTCAACTTTACCCAATCGAAAAACATATGATTTGTTTTTTATTTTTATACTATATTATTAGAGCAAGATTTAGATTACGCATGTACTATACGTGGTATCCAACAACAATAATAAGGGAAGTTAATTTAAAAACAAATATATTTATTTTGCCAGAAATATTATAATATGCAGTGTCGGGTTTGGTAGGGGGAGGGGGGGGAGGGATAATAATTCAAACCGGGTAATTGCATTGATAAAACCATTATTTTACAATTGTACTATAAGGAATTCTATTACTAATGTTGGTTGTAATACAGAGAATATTTACAATTGTGTTTTGTTATTTTCCATAAATTTAAAAATAACGAATCACTTTCCTTTACATTAAATTTATTAAATATGGCGACAATACGATTTCGAAGATGACGTACGTAAAATATTAAAACAATTGTCAATTTCGTTTTTCAGAGACCCTTTGTAATTTTTGTGAATAATGTTAAAAATATATAAATATTCTACAAAATTACTCTCAATAAATATTTTATGAATTACAAAAGCCTACACTAATCAATGTGGAATTATGATTAACATAAATATGTAAAGAGTTTATTTCACTATCATTGAGTTATGTTCCAGTAAGCTAATCGCTAGTTATATGCCCAACTTTTATTTTCACCACTGAGTTCAATCAACCCACACATAAAGTGATTATACAGAACTGTATAGTATATTAATTTTAATTTATATCCGTGTGTATTAATTGCTTGAAATAGAGATGTCGGGTATTTAAAAAATGATGTCAACCGGAACTCACTCTTAATTGAAATTTCCTGTGAAACCACTATCTATCTCGTGGCATGATTATGAGCAAGGTCAATTATTTTTGTCATGGTGTAAAATGACATGTCCTAACTTGAATATTTCCATGAAAATTCTGACTTTATCACAAATAACGTGATCACAGTCATTACTCGTACAAAATACTATTGGCAGGCTGTGGAATTTATTCGTGGTAGGTTATTAAATACGTAAAATATAGCGTAAGACACAGTAAACAACATTATATCGTGGTAAGTTTAATACCGCGGAAGAACCATTTGTCAAAATGTTCAGGGAGGGAAGAAAAAAACATTTGCATTTCACGCGGTTTTGTTTACTTCTTTGTATTGACTTTAACCGAGTGCATGCATTCATTCGATTGGTCAATTTTAAATTTGAATGCGCCAATCAATGCGGCTTGTGCCGTTCAACTGAAAGCGCCAAAAAAACGTATTTTGAAATGATTGGCTCATACGCGGTATTGGACTTACACTGACGATATGTCAGCAGATAAGTTACGAATAATGTTAATTTCAATTTTGAAATTGTATTGTTTCGCAGCTATGGGTGTCGATTTTGGTAGAAATTGGAAATGCTTACACAAAAATCGTTTACCAATTCAGTGACTTTGGAATAATGCAATTTTAGTGATTCTTTGGAGAAGTATTTTTTTTAAGGAGAACGATAATGCTAGAATATAAAGTAAATAGTAAAAAATAAGTCCAGTCCGAATTTGAGTTGTAATAAGTGTATATTTATTTGGATTTTAGAAATAAGAAGAGGAATATTAATTTGGAAAACAAATGTATGTCATCTGAATTTATTTCTGATAGCGAGGATAGCAAAATTCTTCTCAGATTTTAATATGAAATCATTAAAATTGGGGCTGAAGTCCACAGCCACACACTTAGACCAAGTTATGTATGGAAATAAGTGCACCAAGAAACGTAAACACGAAAGTTAGAAACACTTTTATGCAAGAATGCCTCAAAATGATTTACTATTTATTGTTTTGATAAACCTTTGCAATCAATTTATTAAAGTTATTAATCCTTTTGTGTTAAACAGCTTCGTACGCTTAATATAAGATGTTCTAAACAAAAAAAACTACAAAACACAAAGCAAGACGTTTCTGGGTTTTACATGTAAAATATTTTTCGTCTAACTTGTGAATTAAGCCTTTTTATAATTTAAATTAGATTTAAATTATTAAGGCTTTATGGTTTATTTCGATATTCATTATTGAAACAATATCAATAATTTTTAACGAGATATGAAACACAAGAAGACACAGAAAAAAAAAAGATAAGGTTACGACCTAGAAATGAGCTTCGAACCCCAAATCTATCCAGGAGTAACACTTTTGCCAATTGAGCTACCGAAACCTTTTTAGAAACCGTCATTTTGATCCATCTCATATTTCTTTGAATTTTTTTTCTCACTTTTTTCCGATATAGAGGGCCATCTTTTTATTGGTATGTAAAGCTCTACCCAAACACAGTTACATCCCTAGATATTGTCTTGTATAAACTATCAATTTTTTATTTACGGAATATAAACTTTTTTTTTAAAGAAAGACAAACGTTCCCGGGTTACGAATAACCTGAAATTATTTGAAAAACTCCTACTGCCATCATAAGAAGCGGAAGATGTTGATTGTGCTATGATGGAGGACTTAGCCAACAAAGGAATTGAACGCACGACGCCCGGGTTGGAATACGACGCGTCTGTTCACTCAGCTACCGACCAGTCGATCTTTTATCTTCTCACAACGTCTAGACTTAATATTTAAATTTGAATTAACTAATTGAAGCTTTATGCTTTATTTTGATATTAATTAATGAAACAAATTATTTTCTGTGGTGTCTTCTTTTTTCTGTTTCATATTTTTGTGAAAATTATTCAAACTGTTTTAATAATAATAAATTTAATAAATAGGTCTGGGATTGCATCAAATAAAACGAACAAACGTTTAAACAATGCAAAACGCGTAAATCGGCTGCTTTCACTGACTTAAATTAAATCATTTTTAACTTAATCTTCCTAACTTTGTGGGCTTCTGGATTATTTTACCATCCACTTCGTGCCTTAAGTCGAATGTAGTCATGTAAACCGGTGAATACTCGTTTGAAAATTAAAATAATTTTGTGTGTGGAAAGTTAATCCCTAACATTATTGGACGTGGTTTTACAGGACTTGATAATAATTTTAATCATGCGTTGGCCAAAACTTTTTCAACTATGAATGTTAAATAAATCTAAGTGCAAAAAAGCACTCAATTGTAATAATTTATTACACCATTTAAATATCGCTCCTCTAATTCGAATAAATCTGTAATCTACATTGAAATGTGTTTAATATCAATCTGGCAGATGCATGCCATAATTTGTTTCGAGGTTTACAATATATCCCTATTCAAAACATGTCGGTTGTTATTTTACAGCATAATTTGAAAAAAAGCTGTAAGAAATTACTTTGTCAAGAAACCAAATATCGTTATTTGGCTGTAAATATATTTTTTGTATTTTCGTAGAAAGCAATCACTTTGTGGTTTGACATATTTAATGAAAATGAAACAATAACTATGTAAAATACCACAGATTTAATTCAAAAAAAATATGACTGACCTGTTTTGCTTAACCTAAGCTTAATCAGGGTAAGAACATTTTAGATGTTTAAATAACTACGGTTTTTCAGAATTCGCCAACCATCTAATTGAAAAAGGTCATACCTTCAATAAAAGCACCGGTGCTCATATTTTTCACAAAAATGGTCATGGCAATAGAATAAATAATTTAGAAGCACTAGAAATAAAGAAAGCTATTAAAATTAATAATCAGTTAAATTTATTCCGCAGTCTAATATTAGGAATATTTCCTGTAAAGCCATAATTTTTTCTCGCTATTCTTTAATCACGTTTTGAATTGAGATTTCGCCTTATTCATTTCATATTGTCTGTCTCTTTCACTCTGTTCCTTGGTTATAATTTTAAATGTTATGCTATAGTTTGTCCTATTATTTTATTTTATGTTGTGTTCTCCCTCTGTATGAATATATAACCGCACACTTTGTATTTTTGGTTTAGTTTAATTTTGTACCCTGATGATGCGTAGACTAAGCGAAACCGGTCGGTCATAAAAAATAAAATAATATCTGTGGTCTTATGCACAGTTATTATTTCATTTTCATGTTAATATACTTATTGGATTCTTTTTGTTCCAGAAAAAAATTACGAAATGAAATATGACCAACGAACGCACTTTGAAATACTATGTAAATGAAATATATTTATTTAAAGTGAAAAGGGAAAATTTTTCGTAAATAATAAATATTGGTTAAAATCTCTGTTACAAGAATCGTCGATGTTGTAAATTTTCAAACAAGGGTTAGAGCTTCTCGGATAAGGCTTTCACTGTGTTTGGGTCATGGTTTCTGGGTCCCGAATCGTGGTTGCCGGTCCCAGAATCTTAGACACGTTTGGGGGCTTTGTCGCGTGGGCCATTAACTATCCGATAGTCAAGTTGCCGCTAACAGTTAGTTATTCCGGGAGATTTGAACCTTCAACGGGACGCCCGCTGAATTAACATCGGCTGCTTAGTGCTCTACCCCGACTAAATTCACGGCGCTTCCTTCCGGTCAAAATTTTCCAAATAAATTCGTTAAACGTTGAAAAATCCTCCGCATCTTTTAGAATATTTTCATTTAAGAAGACTTACTACATATACTTACCCTTACACAATCAAATTTTTTATGATTTATTAAAACAATCATGATTTTAATTTGCATAGATATCTGTTATGTATTATTTTATCGTTGTTATATTGGTTAGGGCTCAGCACCCAAAAATGACCCTAAACGTCACTTTGTAGCATTTTATTACAAACAATACTACACATGATTTATCTGTAAATTCTAAATGAGCAATTAGGAAAATATCTACGGTTTCCAGGAAATATAAAGCTGTAACCTTTTAAATTTTGTGAAAAACACACTTAAATATCAGTAAAAGGTGGAGTTTAAAAACTAGCGCAGCCATTTTCGAACGTTTTACCTAAAATTCTAGTATGCATTTCATAAACAATCTAAAAGATTTCTGCGTAATAATTGAATTTACTGGAAACCTTAAACATTTGCCTAGTTACCCGTATAGAATTGACATATAAATCAATTTTAGTATTTCTCGTATTAGAAAGCCAAAAAGTGTATATTTTTTGATGCTGACCCTGAAGGTTATTTAGTTTAAAACACTCTAGATAAACTATCACAAAACTGCTCTATATAAATTCACTTTTATTAATATTTTTATAAAATTACAACTATGTCGGGTATGAAAAATTACATAAATTAAATTAAACCTTCATGTTTAATTTTTGATAAAATTTTCCGCGAAAACAAGATGTGGAATTTTCATTTGAAATGATTACATTTTGAAGGTAAAGGTTAATTGCATTTAAAAAAATGTTGAGCGATGACTTTGAGAAGCCTTTATTTTTTAATGTGGATTCTTTTCAAATAATGTTGTGTGTTGAAAATCAAATGTATTTGTACGTTCGTGCGAGTAGCAGGCAGTTAGAAACATGGGCCATTAGGAAGCACTTGTTGGGTTCAAATTCTAACTGATATAGTTTAAAGTGTCTATTTTTGATTTAAATCTATTTTTTCGGTACAGTGAGGGTTTGCATCTCAAGAAAATCCCAAAAGCAAAGATAATACATTTTCCTGCCGAAAACGTGACCAGGCACATCCGTCCTCCGGCACATTGAAGGCTGTGTTGTAAAAGTTTTTAAGGCGTGTACTTCTGAAGTGGGTTTTTGGTTTCGGTTTCGAATACGGCCCAAGACAAAAAATCTGAAGAAGTTGCCACAAGTTTGGTTTAGAATGCGAGCTTCTGGAAAATAGTGGAGCGTGTTGACAAGACTATCAGGCAGGGGCGTTTATAAGAAGGGGGGAAGGGTTCAAACCCCCTCCATTGGCCTCAGTATTCCGTAGCAAAAAAAACAATAGTACTCATAGAATATATTCCTGGAAAATACAATGATATATGCACCTATCTCTTTTAGAAATATGTAGAGGTCCCACAAAATGTCCTGTTGTTTTTATTTATTATCTTTCGTCGGTACTCTCGAAGGACATACGCTATGCTGATGAAACTCAAGACATATAATAATATAAGTTGTAAAAATAACATCAGGACTGAATCTTACAGATACTCGCTTGTACCTAGATTGCATGTAGTTGGTAATAGATACACGAAGGCTATAACATCATATATCTTTAATCAATAATATTTTTTATGTATTTAAAAACTATTTTTTACTACTCTACGACTATTCCTTATTTTGTTTGTGCATATAATTCTCAAATTTTAACTGCCAATTGTAAACCTTTAATGTAAAAGCCCTCTCGGACGTATACAATAAAATAAATAAATATCGCGGCGAGAACAATTAGCTTCGTACTTACGTTATGTAGACCGCTCATCTAGTAAGGATGTTTTCGAGAGAATTTTCCTGAAATTGTCCACGTTGAGGATGTTACAGCGTAAGCTTTGCAACAACAATTATGGCACATCTCTTGTAATTTACCTTAGATATGGATAGTTAGTTGGCCAAGGTTATGATGGTACGGCGGCCATGAGCGGTCAACTAAGAGGCGAGAGAACAATACTTACAGACCCCTAGAAAGAAATATCAATGTGAATTTTATTGGCACTGTGGGTTTTTTGGAATCGTTTCCGAGCCCGACTGAAAATCGCCAGAAAAATAAATGACAGTTCACATCGACTAAATTAAGCATGTTTAGACGACGAGAGTTGTCGTTTGTTCATTGTTGAATCCCCCCATGTGAATGCTATAGCTAAGCCGTTGCTATCAGGTATTAGGAAAACAGTAAAAAACGGTTACAATAATTAAATACAGCACTCCATGAAACACAATAATATTGTGTGCAGTACGCCTGTAACTGTGTATATTGGGCAAAAAAGTGATGAACCCAAAGTTATTATGTTTCTTTTTTATTTTGTTGTACAATTTTTTTTTACTTAATACTAACAGTAGGTATAATATAAATTGAATAAATGAACAATGTCTAGTTTTTAGTTGTTGATAATTACGTCTCTAATTGAGAAAGTTCTCGTGCTTAGGGAGGGAGTACTATCATGGATTTCTTGAAATTATTTTTGTATGATTAGAAATGAATATCATTTGAAAATAATAAATTCTAAGATTGTTTTAGTTAAAAGTGTATTTGTATTTCATTTAATAATGTTTTATCACATATTTACTGATTTTCAAATTGTATTATGTATTTGATACCGCAGTCTTAACTGTCCCAAACAAAGGAATTCTGAATGCTTGAGATTTGAAAGAATAATATTTTATAAAATATTTGCGCCTCTAACACTAAAATCGAAAAACTTAGATCACTTCTTCTTCTGTTGCCATATCCTATCGGAAGTCGGTTATCATCGGGGAAATCTTCACCCTGTACTGCATTACTACCATTCACGTAGATTGCAAATCCATGAAGTGCGACGTCTTCCTCTACTTGGTCTTCCATCATTCTCCCTCTGGATTATCGATTGAGAAATCTTGTATTTTTTATTCTCATAATATAATCAATATACAATATTATAGTCTCCTTTTGTTTTAGCTTGTACAATTATACAATTCATGGTCATTCGACAAAGAACTTCTGATTTGATCACTACCGATGAATGTAAGAAATTAATAAAATAACCATATAGTCGCTGGAAAGACAAAAAAGCTTAAGCGACACTTTGGTCAAAAATGAGTTAAATATACAGTTTTAATCGGTTCTTTTTTCTGCATCAACTGCTCTGACACTCGTTTGATTCTGAATATTCTTGTGGCTCTTCAGCCATCTAAAATATATTTACCATTTGGGAGAAGACTCGACTCAAGCGACACAAGTTTGGGACGCTTTAGCTTTTTGTCACTTCAGGTACCTCAACGAGGGCATCGAATCACCTGAGTTAACTTTTTTTTCAAAATCCAACCAGGTGCTGAAGACTTATGAATTTTCTTGTAAAAAAAACAACTTTAAAGTGCTCTGGTGTAAACTTCCAAAATGGAACAACATTCCAATTCCAAACAACAGAAAAACCTATTTGAACATTTTAATTATGACCAAAATACTAAGATATAATACATTGTATGAATGTCAAATACAGAAGGTACCTATTGCATCGCACTATTTCTGCCCACATTCAGAAAAAAAATCATGAATATTTAATTTTCTGTTTTGTAAAATCGGTCGTTTGTACCTACCATCATTTGCTTTATTTAAGCACAAATATCGTTCAGCGGAAACTTATTTTATCACAAACTTTAGTATGGTTTTATATTTCCGAATTGAATTTTATGCAGACATAAAACCTGCGCATCACCCGTGCCTCATTACCATAGTCCACGTAAAAGGCCGATCTTTTAAAACTTAATAAAATTCACCGACTTTTGTTTTGTTTGCTTCCATCACACAGCTAAACATATAACATAAAAATGAAATATTGAGCACGGTGTAATAATATGTTTCCATTTGGTCAACATATTCATGCAAACACATGCGTATAATTTAAAATAAATTTGAAAACGTGTTGTTGAGCTGGTTGTGAATTTCGGTTCATATTGGTTTTACTGAAAGCTTTGTATTCTCTTGTAAGTGATATATTTTACTAGTGGTTACCCGTAAAAGATTACGGAACGTAAATTGTCTTGGTAAAAAAAAAACCTAATTTCAATACAGAAAAATGTCCGATGGAATACATTATAACTAGGTACTTTATTAAGTAGGTAGGGATTTAAAAAGATCTTCATCTCATCTTTACTTAATTTGATAATTTTCTAAGTACATCCATCTTTTCCAAATTTGAAAAATTTACACTCATACGTATCTACGTACTCGCAGATTGAATTTACTATTGTTAATTATAATTATAGGTAGGTACTTTATCGCTCGTCTAGATTTGAAAAGGTTTTGTTTCAATTTGATAGTTTTCTGAACACATTCATCGGTTCCAATTTTGAAAAGTTCGAACTCGTACGTACTCACAAAAGAAATTATGCTGTTCAATTTAAAGTGGAAATTATGGTTTTTAAAACCGGATCATCATGACAATAATCGAATTTAAAAAAAATGCTGAAAAAAGCTATTAATGTGATATTTGCAGCTTCCTAACATTAGATACATTTGAATAATTACCCTGCTATCACATATTTATACTGCCGACCGGTTTTTAAGAACCCTTCCGAGTAATTAACATGGTCGTTTGCAATAAATAAAGATGGGATGCCTCTAACGATGGGAAATAAATAGTGAAATTTATATTATGGCTATTGGTTATTCACGGTGGGTCTGTAGGTTTCGTTTATAGTTACGTAGAAAAGGGGTCGTCCTGATAGCGGATGTGTCCGAAGTCCAATCTTGATTATGGTAAAAGCCTTTTTATCTGGTGTGATTTTCCAATGGGTAGCTTGTACACTCTTCATCAGACCAAAATGTTTTTTTCATTTTATTTCAAATAGTTTCACCCACATACCGCATGGCTAACGCATGCGCCATTCTCAACTAGCAAATAAGTTAGGCCCGAATAGTCATAATTATTTCACACAGTTTATTTGCCCTTTTCACTGAAAATTATTTATTTGCTAGTTTGGAAATGTTCATGCGATAACCGCACGCTGTATGGACGAAGCTGATGTGGCACGAATAAATTTTCAATGGAAAAAAAAGACTTTAATATTTTCTTATCGTAAAATATATTGAATTGATCCTTTCAAAGATCTACCGATAACAGGTAAAAGCGCATAAGCCAATGGTATCGACGAGTCAAAGAAAACGCGAAGTTATACCTTTCAATTCTCACTAATCATCGGCTTTATCACCATTCTCATCTCATTATTATTTGTTCTTCAACTTCTCGAAGAAATTTGAAATTCGATTATGAGCTGAACTCATCTTTTCATCCGCCCTTTCACCTAATAATTCAATGTGGACCTATAAATAATAATACTCTCGCTTTTGAGGCCTGGGGATATTGACTGGGGAGAGTGGGGAGGTCTTTCAACGATCCAAAGGACACTCGGAGAGATTTGATCGCGGACAAGTTCTCGAATAAATTCCAGCTAAGTAGGATAACTAAAGGCCTTTAAGGACTTATTTATCAAAAAGGTTCGATCGATTATTTAGTCATTCAGTTGACAAAGGGTTTTCTAATATTGTTTTGGATTAGCACTTAGGCAGGTATAATAATACACCCACTTCGAAACACAAAAAATAAGAATTTTGACATTAAATCGTTATTGATTTTATGGTATTATCTACACGTTAATTTTATAGGTCATAATTCTTTTCTGGCGCCCTCTTCTATAGAAAGTTGACTCTCATAAAATTCATTAAAAATCAGTAAAAAAGGGATGGATGTGATATAGATACACGATGAAAATAAACATAGTGGAAAAATGTCCTTCACCCCATAGATCAATAAAACAAATATGTGCATTAACAAAACACGTTAGGTTATTAAAATGCTCATGTTTTTTGTACAACGATTAGGATCTGCTATTATAATTTTCCAGGGACATCGTAGTACGTAACTAACTTGTATTACTTAAACATTTGAATACGTTGTATGTGAAAAGAGTCTGCTGGAAACAAATTACTACGGTTTCAATTACTGCTTTTGAAAATACTGTTTAAAATATCTCTATTTTATCAAATATTTGCCATATCATCTAGCTTCTTAGTTATAATAGAATATGTGTATATATTAATGTTTACGTTTAGTGGCTTTAAGCCATTTTATAGCATAACCCAAAAACGTAGTATGGATCGGCTGGCAGATGAATTCTGTAACACTTTGCCGATAGTTGGCTCGCAGACTGACGTCGATTAATGTGCCTCTGCAAAAAGCTACCCTAATGGTAAATATTTGAACGAAATATTAAAACAAAGCGTGTACTTAATGCGTTCCATCATCAGTCAAGGTGTGAAAAAAACGCTCTTTTTCCAGTGTTTTCGCGCCAAGGTTACGAGCATTAAGAATTAAGTATTAATATATATGAAAAATGTCAAAAAGTATTATTAAATTGTTTGTATTAAATTAAAACTAGAATTCGTTTATATTTTGGTTTTCGTTTTCAAACTTTTATTTATTTCACCTGCTGGGAATACCATTGTTTAGTAATGCATGCACGTCAGAACGTCACATAAAAATGACAAATGCAATGTAGATACTCCGTATTAGCCAGAGAGTCTTTATGACTAAATTTTAAAGACAATAATGAGTAAATAAACAAAAGTTGAATTGAATTACGGTTTTATAACACTGAGAGACGCTGTGTAAATAGGTTTGTTGTTTTATAAACCTTTAATAAGTGTGTTCAGATCGGTTTCACATTTTTATCGGTAAATCTTATCCGTAATGGGGTCGTTCTCGATTTTACTCCATAATCCTCGCCTCTCCATACATTTATTATAATACCATTTTGACTAATTATTGGTGTCGGCCCCTCTTAGTTATAAAACATCCCTTGAAACTATATCAATTTTCTCATATAGGTATTCTATTCGCTAATTGCGATAACTTTAATCGTTTTAGTGATTTTCTTGTCACTGTATTCGATGCTCTGTGGAGAACTCGCTTGCGTAGCGCTGGTGTAAACTGTGCGCCTAAAGTTTAAGTTTAGACTTACGGAATTCAATACTTCGTTCGTGTGAAAGCACTATGAATGTTGAATATCATCTAATTTTATTCTATGTAGTATTTGTAGTTTTTTAGTCATGGTCCACTACAGTCACAGGCGATACTTTCGCCAGATAAAATAAGTTAAAACATGTTATGTTCCCTTATATTTTTCATTGAATAAATACATGTTTTTTTTTAAATTCTGAAGCATGACGTACAACCACTGCTCTCGATTATCTTGCCAATCCCTATTTCTAAGCGACCGACCGTTTTTTACGAAGATATCTCATAGGAAACTCTCACACATACAATGACTTCTATCAGTAGACAATACGTTTATAACGCACATGATTACAAAATTAACCTGCTAGTAAATGGTTAAATTTTGATTTAAAAAACATTTTTCAATTTATGTGTTTCAATGTCACATGACTATGTTCATGTTGAGATGTGAAATTTTTCCCTTGTCTATGTACTTCTTCCATCTACTATCACGTGATGTATTCTCAAGGCCTTCCTTTCTTCTGTACACTGCTCACCCTGTACACGTACGGTATTATATCCCACCAAGTTGATTACTCTCTCAAAACCTTAGAGTATACTAGAGGTAGCCCAAGCCAAGGCAGTGAAGTCAGTTTTAGACTTGTTTTTGATGATTTTAACATGACTCGGCGCACTTGGGCGTGGCTAAGACTAAGGCTAGGGTATTTATACATCCATTCATATCACATTTCGACATAATGTTTTTGTGTATTCGTATAGCCACTTTTTCACAGTATTTTTATCAACAAAAATACAGCATCCAACCTAAAAAACCGTTTAGTTGTGTCAAGTTTAGTGGCATAATAAAAAATGTGGGCGGAGTCCCGCCGTTAACCAGCAAAGATAGCCAGCTTAAGATCATTGCGACAATATATAGAAGCGGTCCAAGAGATTTGTTGTCTCTTTCTCTCTCATGGTGTACGATGTAAAAACTCGGAAAAAGTGATTTATTACAATTTCGGATGGGTTAGGTAAAACAAATTAGCTATCCCCCCATATATTGTTACTTCAAGCTCAAAACTGTATCTATCGTAATATCGGGGCCAGTCGTTGTTAATTTTTCGTGGTAAATTAGAACGATATCCCGGCCGCTGGCCGCCGGCCGCCGGCTGCATGCTTGATTACCTCCCAACTAAGTGAGCACACAAACGGCGATATTTATGGTTCCATTGAGCAATTAACCTCACGCTGGAGAGCAATTATTAATGCCCGGACCGGAGATGGAAGTATCATGATGGTCGCGTGTACTCGCCTGGAATAGTGATACTCGATCGAGGGGTCAACCGGTATGCTGTATGTATTAATGGGGTGGTTATTATGTATTAGAGATGGTCGATATTCCTGTCCCGGTTAAAAGGATCCGGTTCCAAGCTGGTCACTGGAACCGTCGATATTATTTGTCGGAGGAACCGGTTCCTTTTTGTTGGTAAAAAATTGTGAATACCCATTAAATGCTTTTTGAGTAAATCGCTAGCAAATTAGATTTTTTGGTTAACGATCCTAAAAAATATACTCTTTTTGGCTTTCTAATACAAGGAATACTACAAATGATATATCTGTAAATTCTACACGGGCAGTTAGGAAAATGTCTAAGGTTTCCAATGAATACAACTATTTTACTGTATTCTTTTGAATTCAATATAAAATACATATTGGAATTGTATGTAAAAGTTCGAAAATGCCTCCGTTGGTTTTGAACCTGTGCCTTTTACCGAAATTTTGGTATGTATTTCAAAGAATTCAAAAGATCACAATATTTTTTTTTATTCATTGGATACCTTGGACATTTTTCTAACTACTCATGTGGAATTTATAGATCAATCATTTGTAGTATTGCTTGTATTAGAGTGCGATAAAGTGACGTTTAGAGCCATTTTGGGTGCTGAGGCTTAAGTATAAAATATAATGGGTGAACTATAAAACGTAGACAAAATATATAAGCTAAACCCTTTGTTTATCATACTCACTGCGTACATTTTGCACACAAAATATTTTTTTAATTCTGAAATTTTTTTATAATATATATTTTTATAAGTATTAACATTTTATATTACTTCTAAATATTTTTTTAATTCTGAAAAAAAATGTTAACAACGCATAATATATAATGACTACGATGTTACCAGGATTTATTACGCAAAAGGCCATATAAGACGTAAACAAATACGTAGTGAATTTAATTTTACATCTGATGAATAAATCAACGACTAGGTGTAAACTGAACTGACCTGAACCTAATAAAGAATTTCGCACTTTTCAGAAAACACTCACATTAATAAAAAATAACCCTTTGTCCCCGAATCCAAAAGCATGTACTTGGCCACGCAGAACGACGTTGTAATTCAAAATCAATGATTCCAAAACATTTTAAACATTTGCTCTTGCTTTTACAATACAAGCTAATATTTTGTGCTCCACTCTATTTATTTCCGCTGCGGATGTTATTGATATGCTTTTGTAAACAGAAACCGATTGTGCGAGATTCAAGTCCGTAACTACTGAATTAAAATACCAGCAAGCTTACCGTTGTTAACTCAATAATGCTATTAGTTTTCCATCATTTTTTTTTCTAAAAGTCAACATTTGCGATCCACCAGATAAAATTAATTCTGTCGTGGTCAATCGTACGACTTTTCATTACCCTAAACCCAGCTTTATAGATATATTAAATAATAATGATGCGGTGAACGTATATTCCATGGTCCGTTCTCCGGACTGACCTGACCATTACGCATTAGGGTCGGGATTAACATGCCCAAAGAATTGACCAGCAAAAAGGTGAATCCGGGTGTTAAATCCTTCATAAAGCTTTATTAATAAAGATATTTTATACGGTGCGTCACTCAGTGTCTTTGCAAAATATAAAGGGGCGAAATAAAAACACCGTAATCTGATATTATAATAAATCATTATGGCAGGGAAATCGATTCGGCGGTTGTATGAAAAGGTAAAAGGGTTAGTGGAATTTTGTTCAATTACATGATCCTGACGCATTTATTAGTAATGTGGATCATGTATATCCTTATAATTTATATAAACCTTTATGGCCCCGGGATTAAAATAGCGGAAAAGAATATCATAGGTGAAAGTGGTCATATTAATTCATGCAGGACTATTGATAAATCAGCAATAGAAATCAACATTTGACTAATTCGCGCACTGATATATTTACTTCAATTTCGGATTATCACTTAAGTGGCAGCGACATTTATTGAAAAGAAAATGAGGAAAAGAGTAGAAAATCGTGGAACGAGGTAGGATGACAAACGAGTTGAAATCTGTATCAGGCAATAGCTACGAGTATATCTCACGAATGGAGAGTGAGAGACGGAACTAGGAAACGAACTGATCTAATTTTAAGATGAAGAAAGGAACGAAGGAAAATACTGAAGGAAAAAAAAGACGAGGTCTGCCTAAAATGATCCAAGAGTGTACATAACACAATGGAATAGATTGTATTATGTTTCTTGCTGACGTATAACATATTGAAAGCGAATAAACATAACGCTAGTTCAATAAACAGTCTGTCAAAATGGCAAAAGCAAACAACAACTACATCTCCAAACTGGTAATGGAATTCAGAACTGCTTTCAAAGTATTTTTACCATTAAAAGGATAACCCTACAGATAGTTTCAGAACATTAAGATAAGTATCGAAAACAACTGGCGTATCTTACACAATCGGTGCTGGTGATATGAGAAATACACTAAATATACTAAATCCTGGTTTTGCTTATTTGTGGAAGTAAGAGGAAGCATCCGGAATGAGGCAATTCAAATTGCTCATAAACCCAAAGATAAATAGAGGTTGCTCCAAGTCCCGAGAGTGGCGGGCAACTAAATCACAGATGAATAGGAATTCAATGAACAAGATAGTTAAACAGGATACTGGTAGTTCAAGCGATTAAGTGCAGCGTTAAGGAGCGGTTAATATCAATTAAAGCAGTGTTTGAATATAAAATAAACAGACAATGATTCATTTATACTACTCATACCCACCTCGATGCAACGAAAGCTAATATCAGAAAGATTAAGACCGGAAGACTTCGCTAGACTCCTGATAACCTAGTATAATTCCTAGTGAAATTGATTAAAGTATAGGGCTATTTTACAAAACTAACTAACTATCACGCCGGGTCTCCGCAGGGGTAGGCAGAGAGGACGGATCGACATATAACTCTGTCTTCGCACACACTCCTTGCTTCATTTACATTCATTTATCGTCTTATACATACTCTTCTGTTATTCTGACTCTTCTGTTATTCTGACTCTTCACATGACACGATTCTTTCTCGGCCGTGCTCGACTTCTTCTTCCATTCACTTTCGCATCATATATTCTTTTCACACGCCTTTCTTCGTTCATTCGCTCTACATGGCCAAACCATCTAAGCGTCCCTTTCTTGATCCTATTCATTACGCTCACATCAGCCTTGCATTCTTTCCGGATATCCACATTTTTGTATAAGCTCTCCATCGTGGACTGCTAGCTTCGCTTCTTTGGACAATTTCTTATTTGCGTCAACAGCGTTCAATCCTCTATTAATGGAGTTTCCTGCATTCACCCTTCTTTCAATATCCTTATCAGCCTTTCCGTCTCTCGTAAACGTACTTCCTAAATACGCTATTTTCTAGAGATTCAAAAAGAACAATGTATTTTGACCGGTTAGTAGCTGAGTTGACAAATGGGTCGGGTTCCCACCCAGGCATTGTGGGTTCAATTCCTCTGCTCCAAAGTCCTCCATCATTGCTCAAGCAATATTAGCTTATTATGACAGTAGTGGGAGTTTTTCAAATATTTTCAGGTTATTCGTAGCACGGAAATGTTTGTCTATCTTTTGATTAAACAAAATGGAGCCACTATAGAGAAGAAAATTAATTGAGGGAGTTAATTTGATTGTAGCGACACTTAAAAGCACCAAAGATGACTCAGCCATCATCTTAATAACTCCAAGTTCATCAGTACTTGACTGCTTGATTACGTCGCTCTCATCAATCGAAGAAGTTATTTTAAATGAAGCTTTTCAGTCATCGAAATAAGATTATAGTACTTGTTAATCAAAAATTATCATCTAACTTAATAAAACTTTTGTATTTTAATAATCTACGCGTATATGGGAATGTAAAAGTGCTTGAAGTAAATCGTATGACACGAGTAGGTAGATGAGATATTATAACTTTGACAAAGTATGTTTAAGAAGGGAAAATAAAAGTGACGGTCCCCGTGTTGAAGTGGTCAAATTCCTCGACTGCGAGTACAGAGGTGTCGGGTTCAAATCCTGGCGTGCGAAAATAATTTTTCATTTAAAATTTTTGTGTTATTTTACAATTAATTCATTAAAAATGATATACTCGTAAGTATGTTTGCGGCACGTTTTAGAGTGAAAGATACTCTCGGTATTTCTTTGATAAAAAACACCATTCGGAATCAAAACGTTGAAAATGAAATGGCTTTAACCGTGTTTAGTGAATAACCAGGTACATCCTCACCTTCTGCTTTCCTATCTCCCCTCCCTACCAGTGGCGGCTCGTGACTTTTTAGTGTGCTAGAGTGGTAAGATTGAAAAAAACGTCATCATTGATGTTGTTGTAACTTCAAAAATTTCAACTAATTGTATGAAGAAATCCGTGCGGTGCAACACCAAAACTGAAAAATCCTGAAATTCTTCATACAAAAAATAAAATCTTGAATAAAAATAAAAATCGTTTTCGGCTACAACAACACTAATAATCATATTTTTCAATCTTAGCACTTTAGCACACTAAAAACTCACGACCGCCTTTGCTCCCTACTACTTTCAGCCTAATAACATACCGCAATCAAAGAGGCCATAGTCCCACTGGCTCCAAACGTTTGGGAGCAGTTGAGACTCTTATACGGTATCCACATAAAAAAAATATAGCTTTAATAAGATTGATCATTTGTAAAATCACAAAATCCATATAACTATCAAGGTGTAAGATATCCACTCGGCTAAATATAAATATTACGAACGAAAAGATAACACATTTTAAATAAAAGTAACATTGTTTTGACACCACTTTATTAGATACATATACCAACCGGTTTCGGCTCTACCTAAACCTTCTTCAGGGCTGAACAAATATGTATATTTACATATTTGTACAGCCCTGAAGAAGGTTCAGGTAGAGCCAAAACCGGTTGGTATATGTATCTAATAAAGTGGTGTCAAAACAAAGTTACTTTTATTTAAAATTTAATTATGTCTTTCCGCAAAGTGAGTGCTTCATGTCTAAGAAAAGATAACAAATCAAATCGTAAGAAACCAAAACTCGTTAAAAACTGCCAAAAAATCTGAATAATCTAAATTCATCTTACTCTAACTTTGACCTCATTATCCGAAAGAAAAAAATGCAAAGAAAACGAATAACTAATTGCCTATTAAACGAATTAGCTGGACCTCGTATTTTTAGTTTATTATGAAATGAGATCTGCGAGTCTGGCAGTACTCGGAGGCAACTGTCAGAAGTCGGCTTTATCGACTCTCCTCTGGGCAGATGCTCTAGCCGCTACTGCCGTCAGCATAATTGACCTTTTAAGCGGATTATTTCCTTCAAACGTTAACGTAATTAAACTGCCGGCAGATGTCGAGAGCTGACTTCGGCTTAGCGAGACTTTAGATCGTATGGAAGATCTGGGATAGCTGAGAGTAGGTACTAGCGTTGGGAAAAACTTCAATGTTTTGTGAATGCTTCACGAATTGTTAGTTCTTTAAAATAAACACTTCAATTGAAGTCGAATTCGCAAAAAGAGATTTGAATTTATCCGCTTATTTGTTCGGTTGTTTTTGGAACCGGTTCCTCGCCGAAGAAGCACGTGCTAGTCGGTAGAGTTTAGGAAGTGAAAAGAACTGGAACTGGAACCGGTTCCTTGCCAAAATAAAAAGTACTAGTCGGTAGAACTTTGAAAACCAAAAGAACTGGAAATGGTTCCTCGCCGAAAAGGACGTACTAGTCGGTAGTGATAGTCAATGATATGAATGAACGCTAAAATGAACTACCGACTACAATTGAAGTATTTTTTCAATTAAATGAAGTTAATCAAATAAATGAAAGCTAAAATGAACTACCACCTTTAATTGAAATATTTGTTCAATGAAATGAAGTCATTGAAATGAATGAACGATAAAATGAACTACCGACTTCAATTGAAGTATTTGTTCAATGAATAATGCATTAAGTAGGAACTGTTGCCAAAAGAAGTAGTTCTTTCAAAGCAGTCACAACGCTAGTAGGTACTCTGTTGTCAGGCCCGGTCCTGAGCCAAATGGCGCCTGGCGCAGGTTAAATTTGTGGCGCCCTTTGTCAAAATCTAAATTAAAACTAATATCGTCTAATGAGGGAGCTTATTGTGTAATTGTAATAATAGGTATCTTTGCCATAGTCCACGTGAACCCACGAGTATTGAACACAAAACGCATGACTTTTATACAAAATGGCACCACTGTTAAACACTCGTTTTGGCAGGTTTCCCCTCCAAAAAAATACATGTTTAAAGTGTAAATGTTTTGCAGATTAATATTATGATTCGCGTATTAAAAAAAAAAATCAGCCCCTTCTTTGTTTTAATTTTTTTAACGGTAAATACCGCACAAGAGTCCCGACTGATTTCAACCGTCTAGAGCCAGTGAGACTATGGCATCCCTAATTGGGGTATATTATGAGGTTGAAGGTAATGAAGAGGGGAAGTAGATGGGGAAGAGGAAGGTTGGGAAGTACCTGGCTATTCAGATCTGGTCACTAAACACGGCTAGAGCTATTTCAAGTAACGTTTCATTTCTGAATGGTGGTCTTTCACCAGGGCGATACTTAGGGTATCTACCACTCTGGGACGTGCCGAAAATATATTATATATTATTTTATATGAATTAAATGTGTCATGGACACGTATTGATTAAATAAAATTTATTTGCGCCCGCCCATATTTCTAAAATTCTCTCGCTTTGGAAATTCGTCGCCTGGAGCGGACTGCTCCATTTGCGCCTGCACAGGACCGGCCCTGTCTATTGTACTTCTTGCTTCCGTCGAGCTGGACAGTTGATTTTGATGAAATAATGAGAGATAATTTAATGAATATTAAAATAGTGTTATTTTCAAGGATTGTAAATAAATGCACAGATAACAAAATCTAGAGTACAGCATATTTGATGTGAGTTTTACGTAATAAGGTACGTGAAAAAACTATAAACTTTTTGTTGTTGAATTTCTCGGACATTCATGTAACGATTTAAGACCTTTTTCAAAGAGTTTTATCTTTTACAAATGTACATTGTAAAAGATAAAAAAAAATGGTTTGTTGATTGTAACATTTAGCCCGACTGAATAAATTCTAGAAACATATTTTTCTAATGAAAACTTCCTTAGCCACTTTTGTTTTGTGAAATTTTTTTTTTTTTAAATAAAGAAATTCGTAATTTTGATAATTGTCGAGGTGAAAAATTCGTCAGGTATGCACCCAGTTGTCGTGGGTTCAATCTCTCCGTTAGCTAAGAATCTTCATCTTTGCACAAGTAACATTTTCCGCTTATTGTGATGTCAATATGAGTTTTACAAATATTGTCAGATTATTCGTAACCCGTATACCCTGGTTATTTGAGAGCTATCAATTTACACTATCCGCCAACAATTCTTTCCGATGGAACAATGTTGATCAAGATTGAGATATCGATAAGTACACACAAAAATGTTTTATTAGCGTTTTTCTTTATGGCCGACTTTATTTCGATATCACCTATCAGAACAATCCAAACAGAAAAAAAATCTCTAATCTGATTTGAGTTTTTTTTTTCACAAAAATACGTTCAACAAGGTACTTGCTTTAAAATACGTAGTTAAAATGAAAGATTTGACTCATTGGTGAAGTGTTATCAGTGCATATAATAAAAACAGGGTTATACTGTAAAAAAAACTCTTCTTAATATTAATATATATTACAAAACAAAAATCTGAATCCCTCTAAATTCTGACGTGCTACAAAAAAATATAATGGCATTTTCGAAATTGATACACAATTTCGCATCAAAATCAGATATTTACACTAAAGGAACAGACATTGATTGTGTTGACCAGTGTAGTTGATGTCATTCGACATGTTATGAGATTATGCTTTTCTAGGTTATTTTGTCTATCGTCAGGTTTATCTAAATATTATGATACTCCTACCAATTTGGATAAACCAGAAAAAAACGAAAGTTTTCTCAAATAATTATACTCTCAGTAAGGTAGGGCAAGTATTTTTCAGATCGACCGCATAATTGCGGGAAAGCTTCCCACTGAATTCCCGTAGTTCCCACAAAATTCTCCCAATTCAACTGGAATGTGTGTTCCCACCACAGTATTACATGTGTGGTCCATGAGAGATGTGAGGCTCACCGGGCTGTACAGCATTTAGAATCTAGTATCTAGCCATGCCTGCTCGTATAGAAATGAATTATTTATGTAGATAGCCGCTGTTTAAGGCTATGATCATATTTAAAAAATATAAGTTCCTAGATTTGTCGAAAACCGTACCATAATACCACTTTAATGTGTATGTATGTACTTATGTGAACATATATTTACATACAAATGAAATAATAACTTTCGACTAACGATATATGATACTAGATAAAATAATATCCCTACTTAAATAAGATTTAGTTTCCTTATTGTACTCTTGCGGACATTTCTATTTGTAAATAAATATGTAATATTTGCGGTTCCAGTTACCAGATATATAAATACTCATATTTATACGAATCGTTAAATATTCGTTTTTATCGTCTCTCGTAATGTTCACATTTTGTGTATTGGCGGCGTTTGGGCATATGTAGTTACTGCTTTTGACACGTTATAGTAGGGCGGTCGGTGGGGCGCTCGCGAGCGGTACAATTAGCTGAACTTCGCGCGTATTATTGAAATTGTAGATTTATTTTTTGCGATAATTTCATATTATTTAATCCAATATAATTCATATTTTCATGCGAGTACGGCAGGGTAGGCAGCACTTATGTGCTTATATGGAGTGCACGCCTTCTTTTATTGTTTCCTTTTTTATTTTTATACACTCTTCACTTTTATTTATATGTCTGTATGTATTAAATTTTATGAAATGTATAGGATTTTACTAGCGTTGAGAAAAACTTCAAAGTTTTGTGAATGCTTCACGAACTGCTAGTTCTTTAAAATTAACCCTTCGTGGTGAACATTTCAATTGAAATAGAACTCGCCAAAAAATAGTACTAGTCGGTGGAGATTTTAAATCGAAAAGCACTAGCAAATCAACAACAACTAAAAATAGAACTGGGGAAGAACCAGTTCCTAAGAACTAGTCGACCTTCAGTTGAAGTGTGCGCTGCCGCAAAATGAAGTAGTTATTTGTAGTCTTTGAAGTCGAACATCAATTGAAGTACTTAAAATGAAGTACTTCTTTGTAGTGACTTCAACGGAAGTGTGTGAACTGCCGCAAAATAAAGTAGTTATTTGTAATCTAACTTCAATTGAAGTATTTGCACAATAAAAAGATGAATGAAGTTTGAACTACCGCAAAAAGAAGTAATTCGCACGGAGCGGTCACAACGCTAGATTTTACTAACTTCACCGCATTCCGGAATAAAGAATATTATTGTTATTAGAAAAAACAATTGGTGATTTTCACAAAAATGGTCCAATATAAATTAACAACGTTCCTATTATTCATACTTATTAACTGTTACAGTACTTATTATTGATATCTTTTATAAGCCGTATGATATTGTGCTATTTATTAAACAAGCATGGTGTTTTTATGTAACATATATCTGTTGAAATTTAATTGTTGGTTGTTTGTTTTTCAGCCGAGAATCGTGGCTGCCTGGCTGCCACGACACGATGAAGCCAATCCACGAATGTGCGCAGTTATAAAAATAACCGTCGCATTTATAAACAAGAATTAATTATTCTATTGTTTTCCCGAGTTATGAATAGATTCTGAAATAAAATTAAAAAAAAACAGAATCCAGCTTATGCGCAAATGTACAATGACTACAATGTACAGTTTCTTGGAAACAAAAAGGAAGTGAAAAAGAATAGAAGATTAAATACGGAATGTGAAACCTGATAAAAAATATTACATCTTTTTGGTGAGCTTATTAGTGAGGTTATGTTTCAGTGATATACAACTACAGTGGTCCATGCGATAAACAATCGTTATTATATTTGTGACAGCTGCTTTGGTAATGCTGGTAATGGCAGTAATAAATAAGTGCTAAGGACAATGAACTTTTATGAAATTCGGATACGCTTTGTGTTTGCTGAAATTCTCTGTGCTATCAACATGGACGGGTAAGTTGTGCATCATTTATTTTTTATTTCATACTTTATCGATTATATTCGTAATGTCAACGTTTTGATTTATGACGTTGATGTTTGATTATTTATTTTGGTTCACCTTTTAAAAACAGATTTAAATTATCACATTATGTAAAGTTTAAAACGATTTGTTACACTATACGAAGTTATAAATACACGTACAACATCGATACAACCAAGGGTGGGATATGGCCTTCTCCGCTAGGGTACCTAATTGGTCGTAATTTTTGGTATCTTCTCATCTGAAATTCTTTTAAAATAAGTATGAAATGTATGTACAAATAATCAATTTTCTTTTCATATGAATCAAACCCTTTGTGGTGTGACATTATAGTTCAAATAAATCAATTATTTGGTTCTACACTTCTTTATTTATACCAATGTCGACTAGGTTTTGCTGCCACTGCAGCTTCATCAGGGCAGTAGATATTTATCTCAGACCTCGTGACTTTTTAGGGCCGGTACCGTGTAGGCGCAATTGGAGCAGTCTGCTCCAGGCGGAGAATTTATAAGGCGTTGATTTTTGTTTTTTACAATTCACGAATCATAATAATAATCAGAAATATTAATAGAACAAAACATTAACACTTTAAACATGTAATTTTTTGAAAATAAAACCTGCCAAAAACGAGTGGTTAACAGGGATAAAATTTTGTATAAAAGTTATGCATTTTGTATATAATACTAATTAGTCCACGTGGAATGTAGCGAAGATACTTATTATTACAATTACACCATAAGCCATTTTATTAGACGATATTAGTTTAAATTTAGGTTTTGACAAAGGGCGCCACAAATTTAACCTGCGCCAGGGGTCGCTTGGCTGAGGACCGGGCCTGCGTTTTGGTTATATTTTCAGTTTTGGCGTAAATATTTTTGCTAGTTTTAGCGGCTTCATTGTGTGCGGGACTTCTAATAATCTACGGACTGACAAACGTAAATTGCAAGGCTGCAGTCAAATGGACGGGTTAATTGAGAGGTTTTGCTCAAAGAAGTATCAATGTCGTATGGATTTGCTAAGCGTTTATGCCACGGATTCGGTGGACGAGCGGTTAAGATTTTCGACTACAAATCCAGAGGTCGTGGGTTCAAATTTACATTGGAATAATAAAGTTCACATTTAAATAATATAAAATATTACAATTTATGTAAAGTAGGTATTCATGTATAGTTTCAGATCGGTTAATACTCTCAGCATTGGCCTGGTGAAAGACTACAATTCAGAATCGAAACGTTGCTTGAAATGGTTTTAACCGTATTTGATAACTAGATTTGAATAGTCATGTACTTTACCACCTTCCTTTTCCCTATTCCCTCTTTGCTCTCTTCACTCTTACAACATACCCCGATTGGAGATGCTATAGTCCCACTGGCTCCGTACAGTGTGGGAGCAGTTTGAACTCTTGTGCGGTGTTCAATTATTATTTTTTTAATTCTTGAAAAAAATACTTCTTTTATTCGCTGATAAACTACCATTCGCCCGGTGCAAAGTCAGTTTTTTGTCCGCCGTGGCTCCTCAATAATGACGTGGATGTTAAGTTATATATATTATATTATTATGGGGCATTCTGCACACACACCGCATGGCGAGCTCATAGAATCCGCACCGAATTTGCAGTGTCACGAGTAAAAAAAAAAACTAAACGTGTGTACTGGGCCTCAATACTGATTCCCGATCTGGAAAGAAAATCTGTTTCCAAGTAATTCGTTCATGTACAGTAATGCATACTTTACAAAAAAGATTTTTCTCGTTACGTGTGCTTATAAAATCATATATTAAACGTTGCAACTGAGAAATTAAATAATATGTTGATACAAAAAAAAGTTGATATTTATTGATACATCAGGAACACATCTTACATTTTGTTTTAATCAAATTGAAGACGTAAACATCTGAAAGTATGTACTCGTATATGATTGTAGGAAAAACGTAATTACATAAAGAAAACTGATTTGAAAAAATAAAGTTTGTTGCAGTGGTTAGATATTTTGTGGTCATGCTTGGATGTTAATTTGATTGAGGATATATAAGCAAATAATAATAGGTGGCATCTTGCATATGTAATTGAATTGTGTAAAAAATCGTTTTTTTCTCTTTTTCTTAATGTCCTCCCACTGTCCAATCGTTTATTAAAAGGGGTTTTTAGTATAAAATACGTTATAATAATAACCAGCTACAAAGATGGATACATATTTACTTAAAACTAACGATGTTCATGCTTAATACCATGGATTTTTTTTTTTTTCATTCTAATACTAAGAGACTTTAATCCATAAACCCAAATTAAAGAACAAAACATAAAAAAAACACATTAATTGTATCCCGCAAGACAAATAGACGGAATCTTAGGTGGACAAATAATTGAGGTCCCGAAAGCGTTTGACAAATCTTCTTAGCAAACTCAGCGCTTTTATGCAGGGGTGTACATTTATACCCCTTTTGATGTAATTAAAGCTTTTAATTCCATAATTTTTTAAGAGTGAAAACGATATTTTTTTCTCATTTTCAGTGAAATGATCAGCAATCCATTGGTTCGTAGGCGTAGATTAGAAACATACTCCTGATTTTTATCAAATTAACAATAGGACATTTAATAATTCTTGATTTTTCGGTTTATTTTTGTACGATTTAATTAGGCACCAAGCGTCACACGGCGGTCATTTCGCATTTGTTCTTCAATTTTTTGCATAAGTTCGTCAGAAATTCGTCACTGATGGTCTCCCACTCCTTGCCACGTCGTGAATATCAGTACGGTAGACTCATTATATCACTACAATAAAGTTATACGAGTTTCCGATGGACATTCGTAGCAGTATTGTTCTGCAAATTAACCGCCACTTCTTGTCCTTGCACGGAAAATAGGTGGCGGGAGTTCACGACGACCTCTCTATCGGAAGAAATCACTGTGACTGAACAAAAAGGCCGACAAACACGCGAGAACAAACAAATTGACCGTTAGAATCCCCTCAACACGCTAAGTGCGTCAAATTTGAAAAAAAAAATCCCATGGCCTCAGGAACCCTTGTAATCTCACTTTCTGGATGACCCTCGTAATAAAAAAAAACTTTTTTTATTGAAGATAGTGAAAAGGATTGACGAGATAGTGTACCCTATTTTGTTTTGAGTAGTACTGTCCCAGGAAATGTTTAGGGGTTGTGCGAGGAGAGGCTAGGCCTACTGTGGATGGAGGCCGCTGATGTAGCGCAGAGCATGGGCGTCGTGAGGCACCTTATCGAGAGGATGGATCTTCAACCCAAATATGACAAGGAGAATAAAAAGATGATTATGATGAAATATTTTCCTGACCACAATACATAATGCAGTGACAAGTTGGGTACATGTAATAATGTTGGGTTGTCGTTTGAATTCATCCTGATTGATATTGAAAACATTTTGTTTTTATTTGAATCATTATTTACGAAAATGAAATTAAAGTTTTTTATAGTTTTTAGGACTACAACAGATTGATTGTATCAGAAAGTAATATTTACAACCCTGCAATAAGTCAATGTGTTTATTTCAAATTTTTAATTCGAATTTCAGATTTTCGGATCGCCGTGCTATGCAAGCGTTTGGTTAAATGTTGCTGACCGTTATGCTTAATGGCTTTACAAACAGTTTTTTAAACAAACCATAGTATAACATGAAAAACCACTAATGGGACAGAACCATTGGTTAACGGGACCATTCAAATGTTCAAAATTCGAAATGGCGCTGATCGTTAAATCGTGATGATGTAAAATGTGACGGGACCTGCAACACCACAACCTTAGTATCGTTATCATTGATTGATGAGTCATATCAATACCCAATACTTTACACTAAATATGTAGTTTCCAGTCATTCTTAATTTTTCATTTTTTAAATTAATTAAAAGTTGGAAACCCTGACTATAAGGCGACCATTTATCCACCGGCTTAGCGCAGGAAAATTCGCGTGGTGTTTTAAGAGCCTTCCAGAATGGTTCCCACAAACAAACGGTTTGTCATATAAAATACCACGCGTGGGGAATCTGAATGCTAGGGATGAGTAGAGGATAGAAGGACTCAAGGACGAACCGCTGATAACGAAGTACTTTTTAGAGCTTTGCGCGCGTTTTAACGTAAGAAAATTTTCCCACATCCGTCGCATGGAACAATGAAAATGTGAAAAACAGAATTTTAAGAAGTCATTAGACATGTAAAATCTTATCTGTGCAGTCGGGGGTTGCTACTGCAGTTTGTGGTTACCATGGCAAATTATTTCTTAATTACGAACTAGATGATCAAATTCAAATGTGACTCCTCTCGTCCATCAGAGCCGATCTTCGTTAAACTCGCAGTCTTAAACATTCGCCAACTGAAAATTGAGAAAACCCTTACATATATCTAGAACAATGATTTGATAAACACAAAATACATACACACACACAACTCAAAGTACAGGGAATGCCTTATTCCTTCAACAAAAACCGCCTTGGCACAAAGATAATACTCGTACATCCATCGCTCCTAAAATATTCAACTCAACAAATAATAACAATGAATCACTTTGCAACTGGTGTTCAAAACTAAATATTTGAAAAGGGAGAAATTCATTAGGAACATAATATACCTATATCAAAATAATAAAAAGGAACGGTCATAATTTATTACTCTTTTAACTTTACTTACGTATCCGAAAATGGTCTGTAAAATTCTTTGTAAATTCATAATCTTCGTTAATTTGAAATTCTTGCTCGAATTTGATTTTCACTCTTTCATTGTATGCGCTGTTTGTATTTTATACTTACCTATTTATCTTTTCTTTTATTTTAATTTTGTATGTATACTGCCAATATTTTACCATAGCTTTGCATTCTTATCTTTATTTAGTATCTCAGTACATCTAGGGTTATTATCAATTAAGGTATCTTATAAACTTATTTACTGCTGTTATTTTCATTAATGTAAGTACGTCTTCTTTTGCGATAATAATTATTTATTTTCATTTAATTCAATTTTCAGTATTTTTATTTATTTCATAGATTTAAAAATATATATATTTTATTACACCGTGTAAAAAAACCAATCGCCACCACACGGGCATGTGCCTAGTCTGGTGGTTGCAAGTTTGAAATAAACCATACACTGAAAAATAGTTTCACTCCACAAATAAGTTTGTAAATCTGCAGATTTATTTTTTGACATGCTAAGGTTTTAACACATTTTTTTCCCCAATATGATTATATCTATTTTTAATTGTAACGTCAGCGGTGAAGTCAGTTTTAGACGTATTATAAAATTTACCGATTAAACACACTTTTCTATGGGTACCACATACACATAGACCAATTTTATATGTAAAATAATAAATTAATTGTATGTTATTTTAGGGAATAAAGCACAAATTGAACCCGAAGTTTCTAGAAACAAAATCAAATGCGTAAAACATTTAGCTACGGAAGTTGCCTTCATCACTTAGTTTTAGACACCTACTTAATCAACATGAAAACGGAAAAATAAGAAATAAAGAACATTTTTGTTAAAATTTCATGATATTTTATGTAGTAACAAATGAGATACAACGACTGGGAATATTACTTTCAACATTTATTGAAAATAAGATTTAAGTCTTTGAAATATTTTGCCCTTGATTTGTGTAGTTTTCTGACTATTCTAGAATAAACAAATAACCACCTCTTCTCTGAGGAGTGAAATACAGAAAATGTAAACCTTCGTAGTATCTAAGCCATTAGCGAAATCCTCAAGTCTAGAGAAATGTCTACGCAGAGGGAATTTCTTAATTCTTATTTCCACAAAATGAATTCAAGGTGTCTTTTATGGCAGCCGAGCTTAAAGCTATCAGAGCGGAGGACGCTTTGCATTTTCTTGAGACACTGTTTTATCTTGTTCGCAAATATACACCTTCAGCGAAACTTTTTGATGCTCCGAGATCTTTCGCGTCCAAAGCTCACTCCAGACTTTGGTGTCAGGATTATAAATACCCACATATATTGCTATCTTTTTCTATGATATCGTAAAAGTTCTAAGGAATTGCAAGATTTCATTTATAAGTTATAAGAGTCCCAAACGTCCAGAGCCAGTTGAACCAAGAAATCTCCCTTTTGGGATATGCTGTGGGCTTGAAGAGAGTGGGGATGGGAGAGATAGGAAATGGAGCAAATAATGTCTGGGAAGTATCTTGCTATTTAGATCTGGTTATTAACCATAACTAAAATCATTTTAAATATTATTATTATTATTATTTTACTCACTATCACTAAGATGAAACTGAGAGTAAATACCACTCTGGATTGAGGTGTATATTATGACACTTTATACTATTTTTCTGTATTCAATCATGAGATTCAGAACGGAGTTGTATAGCATTATTAGGTAAATTAAACAAGTTAAACATGTTGTATGTCATACATGATTGTATAGGTTGTTTCTTTCTCGTTATATTTGTTGTTTCTTTCTTTTCAATTTTATAATAATTAACTTCATATACAATTATTGCTAATTACTTTGTTGTTACACTTGCTATACAATGTACTAGCTAGCTATTGAAATTTTTTCATAATCTGTCGCTTAAAAAAGTCAAATATTTTTTACATTGCTGATTTGACCTTCTAATATATTTTTGGTAAAATTATATGCAATTTATTGAATTTGTTTACTCTTACTGAATTTGTTTACTCTTACTGAATTGGTTTACTCTTACTGAATTTGTTTACTTTTACTGTAAATAAATAAATATTTGGTCATTCTGTATTAGTGTTAAAACGAACTCTTCACAAATACTTCATTGAAATATACGAGTCTACCGGACAATGGTGAATATATATTTTTCTCTTCTATGCTTTTATATGTATTATTGTAATTTTTTTATTGCATTTTGTATTTATCACTGGTTATATGTTTATTTTGATTTTTTCAAGAAGCATGTACTTTTTTGTTTTATTTTTTAATGTATCATTTACTATCATATAATTTTTTACCTGTCAACATCAATATATTGTACAAATTTGTTGTAAAAGCCCACTGGGGCAAAAATAAATAAATAAATAATACTTTATTTGCCTACTACGGATTTTGAACCCTGAACTCTGTCTTCGGAGCCAAAGAGCTAACCGCTCTACCACGGAGATCGTAATTCATTGTACTTCCAATACAGAGAATTACACAATTATTTATTTCATCATGTACGCCTTTATGGGCTTTTACATAATTGAGAAAAAGATACTATAAAATAATAGTGATTCAGAAGAAACATGGAGTAAATGATAAGCACACAAAAACGTAACTGAGTTACTAGAGATATTATTGGAATATATTAACATTAGTATTTTTGGAAGAGGTATACGTATCGTAGCCTTCTTGTAACTAGATTAAGTGTAGTTGAATATATTGACTATTTCTGTGAAGGAATTACACACTGCACGCAATCTAGGTAACAAACGAGTATCTAAATGAGTCAGTCCTGAAATTGTTGTTACAGCTAAATTATTGGCATGTTTGAAGAATAATATTTTTAATTGGACGACTAAGTTTATGTAATATTAACAGAATTAAAAAAAAGGTACTTTTAAGATCCATCTAATATAAATTTCAAGGTTTAATAAAAAAACCGCTTGATCGTTCATATAATAAAGTCTTAAAATAGTGTGTATATATTTTTAATATTTTCTCAAAAAATCAATATTATACTTGGATTCATTAATTTATGTCTGAAACGAAGAAAAATGAAAGTAAAACGAAGAAAACCGAGACTGAAATTTCCATAAAAGACAGAAAACTTATATTTTTCTTGGGCGAAGCAGGAATTACAGATTTTCAGCACATTGCGTAATGCTCTAGCCCGTATAAAGAAGGTCTCAGAATTCCAAAGTAGGCAAAGTGCGTGTTTCGGGCAACTTCTTTATTCATTGAACTCTAGTTAAACTTTGTTTCCAGCAAAAAACTCCCCAAGAAGAGGTTCTCTGCCAAAGTTTTAAAAATAATAGAGTAACACGTGATTTATCGGCCAATTTCTTTACCCTCTGTGCTTTTTTGGTTCGTTGAATCGGGCGGAACTTTTTAGCGTTTCCAGATTAAGTGGCAGCTTCAGAATTTAGGATCTGAGCATTCGTGCTGGACAAACTATTTTCTTAATTTATAGAAATGGACCTAATAATATATTACATATATTGCGTTTATCGCCCATATTGCGATTTTTTTTCCAAGGAACTTGCGTCATTGATCCGTTTGTCACCGGCACACAACCGGGAAACTCGCCAAACTCATGCCTAACATTTGTTCACGGTTGACCTTCGATACATGAGAACGGGTCGCTTTTACGACTCGTTCTTGTGTTCAACAGCTCAGCTGGAATGATTTGCTGACCTCTGTGTTTCTTCCCTTCTACAACACGGAACTCTTCAATCCCCATATTCACTGCTTTCTTTCGAGATTAACACCCTCTACACAGCATTCCTGAAATTAATATTGACCCTGATGGAAACATTTACCACAAGACCTCCTGTGTGGAATTAATGTGTATTTTTTTTTTCCAAGGAAATGCGTTTTTTAAATAATGGCTGTAATATAAAAAAGTATATAGTAAGTTAAAATATATTATTAAAAGGGTACTCACTTTTATTTCACTTACCTTTTAGGTGTTATTCAAACACGTACTAATATGATGGAAACACATAACCTTAATACGTAAAAGCATACTTGTAAGGACATACTAGAAAAAATAAATAATTTAAAAACTCGAATTGTTTCGTTTGAATAAAAATCTTTTTTTCTTTTGTCATTATAAATAAACAACCCAAAAGTATCGCGGTATGATTAGCAGTTGATTGTACATTTTTTTTGGAAACTGTACAAGTAATTTACATCTGCAATAAACTTATTATTTAAGTGAATAACGTTAATTGAAGAGAGAACACGAAACTCCTGGCAAGATGTATAAAAAACATAAGGTAGAATATTCATTAACCTCTCCTATCGAAATAATTTGTAAGTTTTGAAAGAAAAAGAAAAATAATTATGAAACTTCAGAGAAAGCAAATTATTCGTCTTTCCACCAATTTTATTAAAATTTCAAATTCAATTTTCGTTAAAAAAATTCTTTCATATCGCCTAGTTTCACTATTTTCCAACAAATATTATAAAGCGTTAATCTCTGTCACGATTCGAGTTTTTTCGTAAATAGGTTTTCACTGGTGATAGTGGATTCTTTGAAATCCAATAAATATTGACGAAAAGCTTACGGGCTTTTATTCAGCTGCTAAGAAAAATGTGTCTACCGTACAAAATATTACACGTCTACATTGTACATTTTCAAAAGAAAAAAAACTTTCATAACCGTAGGTTTCATTTTATAATGTACGTCTACGGAGTCGTGATTCTCTTTGTGTACGAAATAAAGTGTGTAACACGTCTCTAATATAAAATTTATTACGTTCATCGTCTGCGTTCATTCCATTTTAGGGAAAAAAAAACTCACAGCACAGAATAAAGACACTGTTTTTTACTTGTATCTTTTTTGTAAAGCGTTTATGTTGTTTTTTTGCTCCATGGGTTATAAGTCATGTCGGGCGGCAAATGAGTCACAGCATTTGGCGCGTGGCAAGTAACGTTAGAAACAACTCTTGTGTGGATACTTAATGATGTTCTTTTTACCATTGCAGAAACATCGTTCCGAGAATCTTTTCTGTAAAATATCCCCTACTTCAATAACTACAGAAATTCAGAGAGTGAAGAAACTCTTTGAATTTCTTTCAAACACTCTGCGAAAGGTGAGGTGAACTACCACAAAAATGCGCTACATAAATTCATTGTTAATATTATAATTAAGCTAGGAAAATCAATTATAAATTGTGATCTCAAATACTCTGGTTTTTCTAATAATATTTTTTAAAGACGATAGGAGACAGGTGTCCGATTCTAACGTTGTCATTGAATACGAATTTGCATTTTTTTCTTACCCGTCGTCATTATATAACTTTGTCTCTTTCTTGCAAGGGAAACATTTACGTACCATACAGTAACGTGTATCGAAAAATAAATACATTGATAAAATGCTGATACTGACAAAATTATCTGTATGCGGCTTGAAATTATTAATAAATTTAAACAAAAAAATGGTTGAATTATTATTATTTCTTTTGGAAAATTTAAAAACGTTTCCTTCAAGTTTATTTGGCGATGATAAATGGCCTTATATTTTTATCACAAAACATTTATAACGCCATCACAAATTAATAGTAGCGCAAAAACTCCATAAAATGTATCGAATCGCCATAAAAAGTGTAAATGAATCTGTTTCCGCGATCAAACAGAATTAAGTGTGAAGAAGTGCCGTTTTATGTGATGCCATTTTTTTCAATGGTACCTAACTCGAAACTAAAATAGCCAGCCCCGGATTAGAGTTTCGACGCCAAGAGAGATTATAAAAAGTTGGGAATTCAATACGATAATGTAACTTATTCCGTTGTTAATTTTATCGCTCGAAACTTTTTTATAATTATTGCCAAAAAGCTACATTTTTTTTTTTTTTAAAGAAAGATAAACATTCCCGGGTTATGAATAACTAGACAATATTTGAAAAACTCCTACTTCTATCACAGTAAGCGGGAGATGTTGCTTTTAAGATGACTGAGGACTTAACCAACAGAGGAATTGAACCCACGACGCCAGTTCATAGGATTTATTCATTGAAATGATCTGTTATTTAATTTATTTGATACCGTCTTAACGTTTCAACTACTTACCTGATGCCAGTGGGACCATGTTTTCCCTAATATGTGGAATATTGCAAGAATTAATGGAGTGGCGGGGGGAGGGGAATGGTTAGAGGAACATTGGATAATACCTGGCCATATACCTGATACCTAAACTTTGTTAAAGCTGTTTCATCAGGATGACGATTCTATGGTCCAAATAAACCATAAATATGTGTGCATTTTTTTTGTTAATTACAATATAATATTTTGAAAAACAGATATGTTGAAAAACATTAATATTTAATTCACAGTCCTCCTCACTAGGGATTCCTGTTCCGAGGGAGACTGTAGGTTGCTGCGTTGGTGTCACTGGTTCTATGATTACTTCCTAATCTTTATAATTTTTTCGTCTTCATGGTATAACTTAAAACTAATGCATAACTTTTGAATATATTTAAAATCACATCATTATCGTAAATTCGTATTTAAAACGAAAAGTAAAAAATAAAATAAAATCTCTCGTTGAAAAAAATCATTTAAATACATTTTTTTATCGATCTCAATGGTTTTATTTCTAATTTTTATTTGCTAAATAAATTGTTATGAACTTTTTTATATTTCCTTAGCTTATTACCTCAATAACTGAATGATTGTTTGTCATTTATTTTATTTTATGATCTAAATATGGATATCGATGGGATAATGTACTTATGTTCGGAAAGCGGAGCTGAATTTTCCCATTGTTTGGCGATTTATTGCTTAAATATCAAACTGGATCTTAGGTTACGCAAAGCTTTTACAAGCATTAGTTCGCTAGCATCAGGGGCCGTTAAGCTTAAGCCTAATGAACTAAATATCTGAAAATGATAAGTCGTGAAACGCGAGAAGTCACGGTGGGGGCGAGGTGGGTGCCCGGTGCCCGGTGCCCGGTGCCCGGTGCCCGGTGCCCGGTGCCCGGTGCCCGGTGCCCGGTGCCGGTGCCCGGCCTCGACAAATGTATTTTCACGAATGTTTTCTTAATCCGACTCTGCCTCTTAAATTCGGTATCAGTAGGCTAGTCACGTTAGTCTTGGCATTGGCGTTAAAGAGAAATTCAATTTCTTCCCCATCCCGGGCGCCTCGGGGCGAGGGAGGAATACATTTTTTCAAGTAAGGAACGTTCCAGGGTAAAGCGATTGTCCTCAATTAGCCCTAAGAAATATTGAATTGTGACGCCCATGAAATTCGCAGAATCATATCCCAGGACCTTTTGTTGTATATCCAATTATTATTATTGTAAAGAATTATTCTTGTAAGGAAGGTTCTATTTTTCGTTCATATTGTTTTTTTTTCTTTCAAGTAGTTGGCCTTTGTCAAATTACATTTAGAAACTAAGATCTCTTGGAAAAATCAATGATGAAAATTGTATGGGAACGGGAGTAAAACACAGCAATAGCTTTCTTAGCTATGTTTTGTGCGTTTGCCTCTGAGTCTTAATTCGAATCCCGTGTGGCACAAAATATATTGACATTGATTTTTCTTCCAACAAAAGATTTTTTGTTGTTATTTATCAAATAGATTTTATGAAGATTTCGCCATAATTTTTTTCTTACGAAAGCTGTTTTGCCTTTTCGAAGTCACTTATCTAACTGTTTTAGGTGTTTTTATAATTGGTCAAATCAAATGTCTTCTACATCACAGGTTAAAGAAAGACAAACATTTCCGGGTAAGGAATAACCTGACAATATTTGAAAAAGTCTCACCACTATCATAATAAGCTGAAAATATTGCTTGTGCAATGATGAACGACGCCTGGGTGGGAATCCGACGCGTTTAATCACTCAGCTACTAATGTACAGACAATGAGAAAAAAGGTTAAATTATTCTTAAAATTCTATTATCATTTGAGTGCACTTGCTCAAATGCAGTAACATATTTTGCAATTTTAAATTTTAATATTCGTAGAACACTCTGTATAACAAATTCATATGCAAAAGCGGATAGAGAAGTAATGAAGCAAAACGTGAGATTGATTGCACTCAAATTTCAGCCAACTGGCGCACTGATGAATGTATGAGCTGATTGCATTGGAAACAAGTAGAGATAATGGGTAGTATGGAGATATCTATGTGATATATTGATTATTTAAATGGTAGTATGGAGAAATCTATGTGATATATTGATTATTTAAATGGGTACTATGGAGATATCTATGTGATATATTGATTATTTTAATGGTTGGTATGGAGATATCTATGTGATATATTGATTATTTAAATGAGATATCTATGTGAAATATTAATTATTTTAATGGGTACTATGGAGATATCTATGTGATATTTTGATTATTTTAATGGGTAGTATGGATATATCTATGTGATATATTGATTATTTTAGTTCAAGAACGTTCGAAATGGGTTTATGTAAGATAATATTTGGTAAATTTCGTGGGCGCTTTTAGGTCTGATTCATGAAAATTTATGGATGTCTGCCCAAAGTTTAACATGTCAAGAAGGTACCAGAACTTTGGCAGGTCTTTGGTGTCAGATTGCGAGAATACGAGTAGTTAAATATTATATTTCAGAGAAGAAAAGCACTGTACATCAGTTTTGTTCTAAACATTATAATTATAATTGAAAATAGGGGCTTATTAATTTATCAATACTGAGAAACCTTTTTGAAAAATAAATCATAGTGAATACCGCAATAGAGTCCCAACTGCTCCCAACTGTCTCTCGGTGGTTCCAAATACCCCAAAATTTAACATCAATTCACAGGGAGGATTAACAGGGATACAAGTATGATAATTTATTCAGTATTAAAAAAAAACTTTTAAAAATCTGTTTGAGTAAATTTAATGCGATTTTGGCATTTTATTGGCAGTTTTATTATAGTATAAATATTTTTTATCAATATTTTTAAAAAAAGGCCGATTAAAGTTTAATTTTGTTTATTAACAGTCTCATGCAGAAGATGAACAATCATCATCATCAGCATTAGTGTAACAGATATATCCGAGGAAATTATTAAATCGAATACTTATTTGGGAAAACGAATTAATTGTTTTTTCAGGAGTTGCCTGTTAATAACTATGGCGGATTCAGATGTAACTAACATTAAATTAAAAACATTTTCATTTCATTTCTCGCGATATATTTTTAAAAATCTTTGTTCCGAGCTTCCCGAGTCTCTTGATAATTGACCAATCGGCAGCAATGAAGTCAAAATTATATTTGGTGCGTAGATTAGTAACTTGTGCACAGTACGGGGCATATAATACAACGGACACATTTAATAAAACACTTAAACTGGGTTGAATTTATCGAAGATAAACTTCCTAAAATTGCCAATATTAATATCGTAACCACTTGTATGGTCACAACAATCATGTGCATTCTTTCAATATAATTTTAATCTACACTCGTGATTTTAGAAGCCGATTTTGCATTTTAAAGCTCCTGCTCCTATTAACGTCATTGGAATTTACAAAACCCTTCTTAGGCTGATCGACTATTAATCCCATTTTATGAATTCTTTTGTAGTTAAGCCTTAATTTGAATAATAATAATTGATTGAATTTTATATTCACAGCCATCAAAACACCCGAATGTTGATATTCAAATTCATCGAAAAAGACAGGTTATGGCTGATTCACACCAACGTCCGGTTCCGCTCAGTGCCGATATTGTTCCGCAAGAAAACTTATTGATATGGTATGAATATCAATCAAGGAGTATGTGCCAAGACAAATTGTGTGGCAGTATATCCTTCTGCCCACCCTTGTGATATTTAACTAATTATTTAGTTAAATAATTATTTTTAAGTGTAAAAATACTTACAACCAAGATTTTTTTTTTTAAACCATTTTTTTATCACTAAATAATATTTTTTTAAATATAATTGATAAAAAATAATGGTTAAAAAAAAAAAATCTACAGTATTTTTAGACTTCAAAATAATTATTTAACTAAATAAGTAGTTAAATATCACAAGGGTGGGCAGAAGGATATACTGCCACACAAATTTGTCTTGGCACATACTCCTTGATTGATATTCATACCATATCAATAAGTTTTCTTGCGGAACAATATCGGCACTGAGCGGAACCGGACGTTGGTATGAATCAGCCTTTACACTCTTTGTCAAACATGGCGGCAGACAGAATGATGCAACAAATGAGTGCAGAGATTAGGTGAAATATCTTCCGAACATCGAAATGAGCACGTTCTTCGCCTGTCAACATGTATTAAATCGTTAAACAATCAACTTCAAAATATATAAGCAGGTACCTATCTATATAAGTAGAAATCATTTTCTTCTAAATTTAAGGAACTATTAATGAACTTATGGTAAATGTTTCCAGAAACTAAAATTAAAATAATCTTGAGTTCTTCATATTTCAAATTTTTTGCAAAAGCTTAATTTTCAATATCTAGAATCTCCTTAGCCATCAGATTTGATGCATCTTACAAAATCTATGTTGTAACATCTATGTCGTAAAACCCATGCCTTTACATCTCTGTTATAACATTTCGATATTTTTAAATATCACTTTAAATTATGTGTATTTTAACATATAATCGGAGAACAAAAATTTAAAGAAAAACCGCCGTGGGATGAAAATGTGCATACTAGGCATATCCCGGAGAGATCGGAACATAATCGAATGAATTTAAAAAAGGAAACCAACATAATTAAATACATTCAAAAACAAATAAGAGAATACATTGCTTGGTGAATGGACATCCGATGAAAACATCTCAAATTTCAGTGGCGTTAGTCCGAAAAGAACTAAGAGGGTGTGGATACACGGGGTAGCGAAATGCACAATACAGACACTGGGAAAATGGTTAGCTAAGTAGCTTAGACATTTCTGTTGATAGCTCAGTTCTATTCCCTAAGGGAAGTATAACCAATTTGTACATAGTACGTAGCCCTTCACTTGTCCCATTTATTCTATGGTCGTATATATTATATTCTCTCCATCTGTCGGCCATACCTTGGAATTCATCCCCAGTTAACTGGAACCTTTTGGCTTCTTTCATCAGCGTCTCGTTACCATAAAAGTTGCACTGTGTTTGGTTCTTTTTTCCTGTAAACATATCCCCTACTTTTGAAGTGCCTAGTTTTATTCTTGTTTTCATACATTTTTTTCATTAAAACTGTTTATTTTGACTTTAACTTTTGATGGTACTCTAGGGATTTCCATAAATCCTTAAGAATATCCGAATACGTAAGATAGCCTATGTTGAGATTAGTATAAGCAACCAGAAACGCGTGTTCGTATTTAAACATTCAGCTTATTTCTCACTAATGGTACTTTAATGAGCCACTTTCTCTACGGCGCAAATAATTCTCACAGCTTATCTTCCTGTATTATTTTCTTGATTACAAACCGAAAAGTCTCATAAATACAGAAATGCTAGTTTCGAACGCTTTCTTGAAAAGCTCCTTTAAAACAAATTTTCTCAGAGTGTCCTTCTTTGAACTGTAAGTTTTTGAGAGTGAAGAAAAATTATTCCTTAATATGTTTTTTTTCAAGCCTGCATCTATCGCGATCACCTCGATTAAATACAAAAGTTTGGCCGATTTACCAATCGGGTATCGACATATTTTTTTGTGCTTTCAAACGACAAGCTTTTATGTATCTCTCATTTTGACGGCCTCCATGGGCGAGTGGTAAGAAGTTCGACTACGTATCCAAAGGTCGCGGGTTCAAACCCGGCGTGCGCTAATAACTTTTGGTTAGTAAATATATGTTACAACCCATTTTAATTCAAATGAAATAATATGTATAATAACAAAATCGCCTTGACACATTTTCATTCCTATATTTAAAAATATGTCACAAAATAAACTGACACATAAATATGTTATTTTAATACCAGAGAGTTGATTGAACTTATATTATACTATTTATTTACGGCATAAGGACAATACTCATGGTCTACAAGTCTAGATATTCAATAGAATCGACATGACATGTGTCCGACACTGAATGATATGGTTAATATTTTTGTTGACAAAAGTGTCGAACGTTGCATGACATATTCGAACCAATAGTGTATGGATATACAAAATAATCTTGAGTTGTATGGAACGACATCTTTGCAAATTTTGATCATGCCTCTAGCTAATCAATTATTTTATAAACTAACCTAGACTCACATTCGAATCTAAAAATGTTGTAAGACCTGTTTAAATTTGCTTTACAACGTTGTGCCACACGTGACGTAATTTGGTTTTATACATTCGCTAGTAGCGTTCTGTATTAGCTTCGTTCAGGCTCCGCGCGGCGAGCATTCGAGGCAGTTTCCAAAGGTCGCGGGTTCAAATCCGGCGCGCGCCGATAAAATTTATTTAATTAATATGTGTCACAACACATTTAATTGATATAAAAATAAAATAAAGTCTATTTGCGGCACGTTCCAGAGTGGTAGATACTATATCGCCCTGGTGAAAGACAAACATTCAGAATCGAAACTTTGCTTGAAATAACTTAAGTAGTGTTTGGTGACTAGATCTGAGTAGCCAGGTACTTTTCAACCTTTCTCTTCCCATATACTTCCTCTCCCCACCAACTTCAGTAAAAAAACTATTTAATTTATTTGAAACTATATGCATCGTAGGTAAATTTTATCTGCAAGAAACGTGGTTTCCATATTGATTGTTTGTCAGGGTTTATAAGTAAGGTCTGAGGACGATGCCGCTTCGTCGCCAAAAAAATTTAAGTGAAAAAATAATATCTCCAAATGTTATTTAACCTCTATTTTGAGACATAAGTTCCAAACTCCACAACCAACTCAAAAGTTTACAGTTCGTTGCGAGTGTTCAACTTAGGACAAACCTAAAGTATCATCATATTATTATGTATGCTGAGCGTCTTTTTATCATAAGTTGAAAAATGTGAAACAATTCAGACGAGAAGTTTCATGAAAGCTTTATGTGGAAAACACGTTTCGAAGGTTACAGAATTCTTCAAAGTTCATTCACATTTAATTGATATTTTTCTTCCCTCACTAAACTGTTGCAGTGTGTAGTAAAATTTAAAACTTTCACGTTTAATGAGTGTTTTAACTTGAACGTTTAATGATATTTTTTTACTTTTTAGAATCGCTATCGATCAATATATTCTAAAGAAATGGCTTGAATAGGGGAAGAACAATTGACAAAATTAGACATTTCTTGTTGAAAATGCTTAGCATATTGAAGTTTGCGTGAAATCAATATGATATCCCGTTAACCCTTAACAACACTCCCAAACGTAATTTAAGAAGCTGTGAGATAGTTCCACACCCCAGACAAATAAGAACTCTGAATGAAAAAATAAGATTATATAACTTCCTTTAAAAACGCTAAGTTATTATTGAATCCACATTTATTTTGGTTGCGTTAATAACAATAACTTTGCATTTCAATTGAAGTTTTATGATATTTCACCTCAAGTGCACTTTACCATACTAAACTTTAAAATAATCGTTTCATAACCCTGCTGGGGCCATGTTCTAAAAAATACTCTCACAATGCCTATTACATAGTGAATAAAATTAAATTACAAAAAACTTAAGGAGCAGCTAAGTATTTATCCAGGTCCAATAATGCAACATCAATAAAAGTTTTAGATACAATATTGTTAAGACATGTAACAAATTAACATGTGGCAGATAAAAGTGTGTATCCAAATAAACGTTATCATTGAACATGTGAATGAAGTAAAAAATGGTATCATGTATTTGCCTGAGCAATTTTATCAGTAAATATACAAAGTAATGCGAACGGAACAAGATAAAATAAAAACAATAAAACGGAAATCAGTTCATGTTTACCTTTAAACATAATCAGTTTCTATGTAGGCAGTTAGAATATTATATATTATGTAACTGATTCGATCGAATAATTTGTTAGGAGGTACTATAAAACAAGGCAACGATTCTTCAATCGTTATTAATTACTTTTAAAATTGTTGTTAAGATCATGATATACAGCCTTTCTCAGCTCGTAAACTCACGATATTTAAAGTTGATGCTTACCGTATTGAAGTTTCTAAATACTAATTACGGAAAGAAATAAAGTTTTAAAAAATTCCGACACTTGGATGACTCTTATAGTTTTATTTTTCTTGAATGTATTCTTTAAGTATTTATCAATCAGAGAGTTCTCAAGTAATTCTGAGATTATACTGAACAACGGTGTTGTACTCGTTCGACTAACGCGAGATGTTAAAGGTTAAGCTTCTTATAAAGCTTTAGCAGTGGGTGTTTATTGTTTCGTTAAGTTATTATGCCGTACTTCGATAGGCCTAATGAAGGTTAAATCTTGAGCAAAATATTTCTCCAATCAATATATATATATATATATATGTATATATATATATATATATATATATATATATATATATATATATATATATATAGACAGACCACGCTATGTTGAAAACGTGCGTTGATGACCGATGTATTTGTATCTATCAAAACATAAAATAAAACTGTCAGTTGTTATGTTTATCTTATGCTGACAACTCAAACCTTATTTTTCATCCTCAGAGCACGTGTTCTAAGTGCTAAGACTAGTGCCTCCTGCGTATCAGTCGCACCAGGACAGCAATGCTCCTGGATGGGGTAATAGCTTATATCGTATCGTATTAATGGAAAGACAAAAAATGTTCGCGTGACTTTTAAGTCTGTGTTTAAAGTTAAAAAATAACTTATTTCATTCTATTTTCACGCGCATATCAAGTGCTTTCATATTGCATTGATTGTGCGTGAATTTTTATCAACAAAAATAAAAAATATAACACCACCGTTAAAAATATTCAGTTTCATCCGTGATTTTGATTTTTGCTTGTATTTCATATTCCTATATATTTTACAGAAAACCGAAAAAAAAATTGATGCATGCGAAAATAAAGCCAAAATAATCGAATCATCATAATCCTAGGATAAAACACTTTTATTTTTAATTAAAAAAATGGAACAGTCAAAATGGTGTCCTATCTTGTATTTTTATAGTTAAATTAATTATGTGTCGAAGCAAATATAATTGATTTCCGCTATATTTACTTGTCACACACCTGAAAAATAATTATTATCCAAGTCATGAGATTGTCTAATCAAAAAAATGTTTTATTTGAAAACGAACACAAAAGTCTTTTCAGACAATCACTAGAAGAAAACAATTTCGACATAAATCTTAATTATTGAAGAAATTATTACAATGAATATTAATGGATATTCTCAAAGGAGTTTAAAAAGAAGGAATTTCAATATTTTCTTGTGATATTCCGAAAGGTAAATCTAGTTTACCCCTAATCAATGTTGAACCATTGAATATTCACTAAATTCTCCCTTTTATAAAAAAATATTGCGATCTGCACCTACTTTAAAATTATTTATTTAAAAAAAAGCTGTTTGTAAAAATGCCTTTAGAAGGCGATATTTAAAAAAAAATAAGTCTGTAAATAATCAATGCAAATGGTAAACTATTATGAGTGCCTAACCCAGCAACGTCAACAATACCTATTTGTATTTATAAGGAAATCATTTCAATATAACCCACAGTCAAACCCTATTTTATTATTTTATAAAAAAAGTCCGGATCTCAAAAAAAAAAACCATACTATTTTTTCCTTTTGTTTATTCGTTAATTCATTATTATCATTCTCGTTTTTGTGACAGAAATATAAAAATAGTTATTATTTTATTTCGTCCCATGGCTCGTTTTTGTACAACTTTCATTAATAATCAATTAACTTTGAAAATATGGTTCTAGATAAATAACTGAGTAATAATAATGAGAAGATGGTTCTAACCAATACAAGGAAAAAATAATAATATACGTAATGAAATT